>WMHX01000079.1:0-144295 GCA_013420875.1 Thelonectria rubi
ACTTTAAGGCATTATATATTCTAAATATAGATTATATATTCCTTATTAATCTATAATTAAAATTCCTTATATTATTATAATTATTATTAATATACCTTTTATTTAATATATATATTATTATATATAGATTAATAATAATTAAGAAATTATCTATAAATAATAAGGATTTTTCCCTTTTTATTTAGAATAATTTATTATTAATTTAATATATCTTCTCTTAATTAATTAAAATAATCTTTATATTATTATAATTACCTCTATTTGCTAATTCTTAATATTTAATTAGAATCTTTCTATTTTTTTATTTTATCTCTTAAACTTCCTTTAAAGCTTCCCTCTATTATTTTTTACTATTCTTTATACCTTTTTAAATATAATCTTAAATAGTAGGCTATATATATTAATAATATTTTATAAAAAGATATAAGAAAGTTCTTCTATATTTATTACTTCTTAATATAAAATAAAATAGGAAAATTTAATAAACTTATTAATAATAACTAAAATATTATTATAAGCTATATTTATTATGAAATCTAATAATAAGAATAATTTTATAATAAAATCTATTATAATTAAGTCTTATAATTATTTTAAAATTAATTAAAGTTATAAATATTTATATAGCTTATAATATTATATTTTAATATTTTTATAAATAAAATATTATTTTAAAAATCCTTTTAATTATTTCCTTAATTTTAAAAAAAAGAATATTATTTTAATTTATTTAAGGGTTTTATTAATTCTTCAGTATTTATAAAATAGATATTTATAGAATTTATGTATAAATTCCTTATATAGTTATTTAATATATATTATTTATTAATATTTTTAAATTTAGATTATTGCTTATTATATTTTGGATTTATTATAATAAAGAATTTCCCTATTTCATTATAAAAGTTATTTTAATATTATTATATATTAGGATAATATTTTTTAATAATTTAATTTATTTTATATATCTATATAGCTATGAATTATTATTATATTTATAAGAATAATTACTTTTATATAATAATAATATATTTCTATTTAAAATAGCCTTTAAAAATAAAATATAAGATTTTTTTTTTAATTTTAATTTTATTTATATTAAAATTAATCTTTTAATTAATAATATTAATTTATTTATTTTTAGAGCCTTTTTTATATTTAATAATATAATTAAATTTAAAAAGGTATTTAATGTATTTAAATTATTATTTATTTAATTCTTATATTATAATAAAATATGAGATATTATTATAGTCTATATAGATTATAATTTAATTATAACTTTTAAGAAGGTAATATTAGAATTCCTTAAAAATATTAATAATAGTTAAGAATTTTTTATTATAAATTAAATAATTAAATTCTATTTTATATATTTTATAAGAATAAAATATAATAAGATATAAAAATCCTTTATTATTATATTATGTAATTTAAATATTTAAAATGAAATCTAAAATATTTAGTTTAAATTTAATTAATTATTTAAAATTAAATATTTTAAATATTAATTTATTAAACATAAGATCTTTAATATATTTAAATATTTATAGGAATTTTTAATCTTTTTATATAAATTTTAAAAATAATATAATAACCTTATTAAAATTCTTAAGGAATTATTGATAATAATTAATAAATCTAAAAAATATTTATTTTATTTTATTCTTTTGCTCCATTGCACCTAAAAGGGGGATTAAAGTAGCCCAATTCTCTCTAATAAAATAAATAATAATAAGTTAATACCTAAATTAAATCTAATAACTTAAATTAATAAGGTTAATTGCATGCATGCTTATAAGCCTTAATAACTTAATATAACCTTAACTAAAACCCTATTTAAAGTGAACACATTGCCTCTTAATTAGGAAAAAGAGACTATGTTTTCGATGAGTCATTAGACAGATATATGATGCATGTATCCAGCTCGTGATGTAATATCTGCAGTAATAGTAATATAAATAGTAATTTAAATAATAGCTAAAAAATATTTATATTTCTTTAATAATAATTAATATTAATTAGTTTTTAATTATTTAAATTTTCTTTAGGTCTATTTAGATTTTATTATAAGGGATAATATATCCTAAAAATTCTATTTTTAAAATATAAAAATAACTTTTTTTAAATTTAATCAATAAATTTATATTTTAAGGGGCTTATAATATTATATAAATATATTTTATATATTCTTATTCTATTTTAAAGAAAATAAAGATATTATTAAAATACTATATTATAAATATATTAAGATATTTATATAATATATTATTAATTATTTATTAAAATATAATTAATAAATTAATAAACCTAAAAAGTATAATAAAATAGTTAAATAATTTATATTTTATTCTAAAGCTAATTATTTATTTATATTTTTCATTAATATAGATTAAATTATAAGCTCCCTTTAGATTAAATATAATAAAATATTTTATTTTATAAAATTAATCTTTTAATTTATTAATTAAAAATAATAATATTTAATTTTTAATTATTATATTATTAAATATATAATAATTTATAATAAATAAGAATTTATTATTCTTTTTAGGAATAAATATAATTAAATAGCTTATAAATAATTTTAATATTTTAATATATCCTTTTCTTAATATATCTTTAAAATAGATCTTAAGCTTATATAATTATATTTTATTAAGATTATAAATCTTATAGAATTTAATTATAATTTTATCTTTAAGCTATATTTTATAATTTTAATTTATATAAAATAATAACCCTATTTCTATTTCTTTTATAAATAACTTTTTATAAATTTAATATTATATTAATATATTTTATATTTTATTATTATTATTAAAATCTTTTTATATAAAATCCTTATTTATTTATATAAATTATTATTTAAGATTTATAATTTACTATTATATTTATTATATTTAGGCCTTTTTATATTAATATTATATCCCTTAAATAGATTATATATTCTTTATAAATTAAGAAATATTTTTATATTTATTCCTTTAATCTTTTTTAATTTTATTAATAGAAAATTAAAATTTTATATTATTTATAAAATTATTATTATTAGTATTAATTATATTACTTTAAAAGGTTTATATTTAATTAATATATTAATTAATAAGGGAATTATAATAATAAAGCTATAAATATCCTAAGAATAGATTATATCCTTAAAAGAATATAATATTAAAATTAAGATTTTAATTCCTTTTTTTAATAAATACCTTAAGATAATTAATTTTATAAATAATTTATTTATTTTCATATTAAAATAAATTACTTTTAATATTATAAATACTATAAAATGTATTTTTATTTTTTTATAATAGCTTAAAATAATTAATAAATTTTAGGTTAATAATATTTATCTTTATTTTATTATTTATTAAAATAATAAATTATTTTTATTTAATTTATATTATATTATTTATTATTATAATATATCTAGGCTCTAAATTATATATAAAGCTTTTTATAAATATTTTATAATTTCTTTTAACTTTTATTAATTTTATAGCTTTTTTATAAATAATATTAATTATTTTTTATTAAGAATATTAAATTATTAAATTATTTTTATATTTTTATATTTTTATATTTTATTTTAAAATATTAATTTATATTTATTTTATTTTATTTAAATATTTCAATATTTATATATAGATTTTTTATTATTTATATATTTAATATTCTCTATCTGAATAATATTTTATATTATAATTTTTAGTTATATATAATTTTAAAATAAAGATTCTCCCTTTTCTTAAGAATATAAACTTTAAAATTAATAAATTATTATATATTCTATTTATCTATAAAGTTATTTATTATATATTATTTTATAATAAACTATAATTCTATTTATATAAAGAAATAATTATTAATTACCTTCTTATTTAAATAAAGAGTATAATTATTATTAAAATATAAAATTTATAAGAATTAATAATAATCTTTATATATTATAATATATTCTAATGTATTTCCCTTTTAAGGTTTATTAGTTTATAAATAATATATATTATTTAGGCTAATTATATAATATAAAAATTCTTAGTATTTACATTTTATTTATATATAATAATAATATAAATAAAATACTATCTCAATATTATAATTTAATTATTTAATAATTGAGATTTTTTATTATTATATATATTTAAATAAATATTTTTAAGTTTAAAAGTAAATCTAAATTATTATATTTATTATATTTTATAAAATATAAAATAAAATTATAATTCTTTTTTTAATTTCTTAATAATATTCTTTTATTAAATTTATTTAATAAATATATTATTTAGTAATTATAAATAATCTTATAAGAGGTTATTATAAGCAATTAGCTTAAATATATTTATAATGCTATTATATTATTATTTAGCTTCTTATAGAATCTTATTAAGTATATTATTATTAAAAATAAATTTAATCTTTTATTTATTATTAAAATAAATAATTATAATAAATATCTTATTATTTAATTTAATAATAATAGAAAGTTTAGGGATAGATCTCTATATAATATATTATATAGTACTTTATTTAATATTCTATTAGGCTTTTTTATTATAATATATAATAATTATTTAGCTTAATACTATTAAAATCTTTATATGTATTTTAAATATTTAATTAAATTAATTCTTTAAAGATTTTAATTTTATTATATTTATATTATATTATTATAAATATACACTAATTAGTACTTTATAGCTTATTAAAATAATAGCTATTATTCTTATCTTTTTTATATATAAAGTAATTATTATTATAATATATTATTTAATAATATAGTATATAATGTATAATTAATTTATAATTAATTTATTATTATTATTAGTTTATTCTATTCTATTTTATTTAATTATAATAATTTTAAAAGTTTTTCTTTTTAAAATAAATTTATATTTTCAATTAATTTTATTAGGGTTTTAATATTCATATTTAATATATTCTTTCTTTTTATAATTTTAATAAATATATTTTAAGAAATCTCTTTAAGTAGCTTTAAATTCTATAGGGCTACTATAAGTTCCTATTATAATATTAGATTATTATTATTATGCTTTTTAATTTATATTATATTATAATTATTAATAATAATTATTATTTTTAGTATTTAAATATATTTTATATTATTAGGAGAATTATTCATTATTAATCCTAATTATTTAAGTAATATAATTAATAAAAGTATTAAATTGCTTATCTATATAAAATTCTTTCTAGATTTATTATTTAAATCTATTAAAGAAAAGTAATATAAAAACATTTTAATTTTAAGGTAATTTAATTATAAATTAAATAAACTTTATATTATAATTTAAAATAGATTATATTTATTTACATTATTTAATTTAATCCTTAGCTTGAAATCTTTTATTAATAATTCTAAATACCTATTAGAATTCTTATTTAAAAAATATTAAAATTAACATAAATATATATAATATAATTATTTTATTTTATTATTAATTTCTTATTATAATTATATATAATAAATTTAATTTATTTAATAATATTATTAATAAATTATTCTATAATATAATAGACTTTAATAAATTTATTTAGAAATTAAATAGGGTAATATAAAAAAAAAGATTCTAAAAGAAATAATAAATATTTATAATTTATATATAATATTATTAAACCTTTTAGGTATAATTAGTTTAAAGATTTCTCTAGAATCTTATTTAATAATAATAATAATAGTAAAATTATAAATCTAATTATATTATAAATTTTACTATTCCTATTAAATATTAAGAATTCTATTAATTTATTTATAAAATATATTAATATAAAAATTAAGAATATAGATTTTACTTTTATATTAAATTTATATATTATATAGGGCAAATTAGAATTATTTATAGTCCTTATTAAAGAGGGTATTATAATTATTTATTTTAATATTAATAAGAGGTTATATGGGTAATTATTTATTAATAATAATATTTTATTATTATTAAAACGGGCCTATTATTATAATTAAATATTACTTAAAGGTAATATAATAACCTTTTAAATAAAAGCTTTTTACATATAATAATCTAGATTAATTGTTAATAAAATAATCTAAAATTTATTTATATTATTTATTAATAGAGACGCTAGAATATTATATTAAATAATGTAAAGAGGTAATTAAATATTATATTGCTGAATAATTAAATATTAAGAGTACTAAAATTAATTAAAGTAAAGTAATTATATTAAAAATTAAAATAGCTTAAGGGCTTCCTTTTTCTATTAATAATAAATATATTTATATGGTCTAGTGCCTTAGGAGGTTTATTATAGTTTATTTATAAATTTTGATAAACTTATTATAATTTATTAGGTTTACTTAGCAAACTAGATAAACTTATTATAATTAAAGGAGGAATTTATAAGTATAGAGTTATATATGCCCAGGCCGTTCTGCATGCCCTAGCCCGTAATAATTATTATAAATAAATAAAATAAATATAATTAAATATAATATTAATACTTTTAAATTTTTTATTAATTTTTATAAATATATAAATAAATATAAATAGGAATTTTTAGCTATTATATTAATACTTAATTTATAAATAAATAAATAAAGATTAATAAAAAGTATTAATTATTATAATTTTATTAAATTTAAATAAGAATTTAAATAAATATATTAATTAAATATAATAATAATCTAAATTTATTTATTAATATATCTTATTATAGTTTAAAATATAATAATAATCTAAATTTATTTATTAATATATCTTATTATATTTTAAAATATAATTCTATTTAATTTATATATTAATTTATAATATAATTCTTGTTTTTCTTTAAATTATAATATATTTTTAATATAAATTAATTAATATATTAATTATAAAAGCTTTTAATAAATAAGGGCTTATAGTAATAAGGAATCATATATAAAGTAGAAAATTACTTAATATTAACTAATACTATTTATAACTATCCTATTACTATTTCTTCTTATATAACTATTATATAACTATTAAGGCACCATTCCACCCCCCCCTCCCCCCCCCCAGGCTCTACTCCGGTCGTTTTTTATAACTCCCCACTCTATTTCTAGCACAGCCCACTAAACAGCCGGTCTGCTAACCCTCTACCTGGTCTAATTCCTCTCGTCTGGGGGCATTCGCTCGTCTGAACAGCTCAGGTCCTCTTCCTTGCCGCCGCCTGTGTAGGCACGCGTTTCTACGTCTCCATCTATGGCCCCGTCCGATCTCTCGCCACAGTACTGCTTTCATTATGAGTTGGTGCCTATGCAGACACCTTCGACCGGCCGAGCGCTATGCATCTATCCATTGCCTTCCAGAGCTGCCCTGTTACCCTCTTGTGTATCCTCTTCATCATCCTTCCCAGTTCGTCGCGTTCCCTCTCGCGACTCAGTCTCTGTGGCCCTCGTGGTTCTTGCCTGTCTTGAAAAGCTGGCCTCTGTGGCCAACGTCGTCGCCGTTGAACGAGACTGGGTCATTGTGATTGCCGAGCATTTTTGCGGTAGAAGAGAGTTCCCCAAGTCACCCGTTCGTGATAATTGCACCAATATCTATACTATTAAAATCGCCACCTTTAAATGAAAGTGGGAGCAGGTACTAGAATATATCGTTGCTCCGCGGCAAAACGCCCGACTCTCAGCAATGCTTCCTGGCCAGCTCAATAAAGCGTATCTTCTTACTAAACGACGAAAAGGAACTGACCAGCTACGGCACCGAAAATCATCAGCAGAAGAGCCGTGTACTTATTCGTGAACTTGTAGAGAGCAGCCAGAGCAAGCAGGTAAAGCACTGCAGCAGGCCCGACCTGAGCAGTCATTGCAATCGCCTCTGCTGCGGGCTTGTCCTTGAACCTGTCGATGGATCCCTCGACGCTGGCTTTCAAGATCTGAGCCGCAATGATGGCGATCACGCCGATGACCGAGCCGCAGAGGCCGTCGAAGAAACTGGCGAGGACCTGGTTCCGAACTAACTTCTCCAGCAGGTTGTGTCCCGCAATGGTAAAGACGAAACACGGAAAGAACATGCCCAGCGTGATGACTACCGCACCAGCGAATGCATTTGCGAGCGACTTATCCACATATCCTCCCTGAAATCCGACAAAAGTCGCAAAGATTACCAGTGGCGCGGGCAGAACGTTGCCGATGGCAATGGCGTCGATGAACACGCTCTGGGGGAGCCATCCGCCCATGAGGACGGCTTCGACCTGAATGAAAGGTATCGCAGTATATGCCCCACCAAAGGACAAACTCCCCGCGACCAGGCCCAGGACGAACAAATTGATGGTGGATGGGGTTTTGGCAATACCAAGAGCGAGGGAGACTGGGGATGGCACGCCACGGAAGACGACGTAAATGGCGTAGCCGACATACTGGAGTATGAAGAGGGCCCCGGCAGGAATCCATAAGCGGCGGGCAACGAAGGCGTAGATGACTCCATAGAGGCCTAAGGACATAAAACTGAAAAGGCGTTGCAAGGTCAGCCATACAGTCCTTTGCGAGCTTGTGGGGTGCACCGAGGACAATCCGTCATGTCACAGAACAACTCGACGGTGCGTGAGTTGGACAGTGGAAGGCGGGTTGAAAGGGGAAGGCAAGAGGTACTAACATGTTGATACGGAGTGCGCCGTTTATGGCAGTGCAAACGGCAGCCATGATGAGAAAAGGGTCGACTTTTTGACTGTTATGCTTCCTTACTGAGTGGTCTGCAATCTTATGCGTTGCCCGAAGAATCTGCGACACAGTTAGCAACTTGATCCCATTTAGACAACTTCATGCTAAGGTGCCCCACCATTGCCGCTACAATGGGCTGCAGCGCTCTAAAGGAGGCGTTGAAGTACGCATTTTCGAGTCCGGCGAGGGAGTAGAGATAGCTTGCGAGAAGCATAAGAAGGAAGCCGGGAAGCATAAAGGCAATTCCGGCGAGAATGCCACCTATGCGGCCTGCAGACAGACAGCCAAAGAACATGCATAACTCGGCAGCCTCAGGGCCTGGCAAGATCTGGTACACGGAGAAGACGCGTTGGAATCGGGGAAGCGAGATCCACTTGTCCTGAATGACTAGGCGATCCTTGATCAGGGCGATCTGGGCAACTGGCCCCCCCCAGGCGAACAAACCGAAGTTGTAGAAGAAGAACCAGAACAGTTTCAGGTAAGACAGTCGCGGGACGCTGGAATTGTCCTCAAGGCCCTGTTCATCGTCGATGGATGCGGAAGTTGGGGGTGTTGGAGCCATGCTCGGCGGATTCATGGAAGCTGACTTTTCGACATCGTCGGGGTTGGACCCTGCCCCTGTTGGGTGGTTTGATGTAGGTGCTGGTCCCTGATTCGTCATAGCAGTGGTTGATTTGACGCTTCAGAAGTCTGGAGTTGAGTGCTTATCTCCAAAGCCCTTTGATATCCAGGTTTCACCGAGAGCCATCATCCCGTTGCATACTTCCATATATACCTGCCCCGGGTCTTTGAGAGTGGACGGACAGGCCGGCTCTAATTGGCTCATCCAGCCTTCGCCCCGCCATTTCGGTCCTGATGGATCTAGACCTGCGGGACTAACGAAATCGCGAACAATGTCAGTCGGTGGACGGACAGGCGGCGCATGATTGGTCCGCCCTTTCACTGCTGCATCATCAGAGCAATGACCCCAACGCGGATCGCCCACCATGGTGGAGTTAGTGCGGCAGTCGGCTCTGGTTTCTGGTATGGAGAGTGCGATCCGGCTCCAAGCCAATGCACACAAGCAGGAGAGCAGCAGTGACTCCACGACCCAACAACCTCGGCGCCCTGCTTTGTGAACGTCCGGAAACCGGAGTGTAATGCCGCTTCAGAGAAGGCTATTTGCAGAAAATGTCTCATGGCGGATATCTCAACCCAAGTCCACCCATTCTGGGTTAAACACTTCATCCTACCATCCCGTCCAGAACTTGCCAAATGACCTTCTTCTTGACAGCGCACCCTCCCTGGCCATTCGACGTGCACCCGTTCTCTAACGCCTCTGCAACATCGTCGATCTTCTCCTCAGATGTCGCGAAACGCATGAGCATCTCGTACGCCTTAGCACACTCAACTCCCTCCGCATCGTTCCCGGCAGCCGGAACGAGCTCATCCGCAGCTGGAAGAACGGGAATCTGGGTGAGGTCCGTACCAGGGTTCTCCGCGAGGCGCGTTAGGAGCTTGCAGGGTGGCTTCGACCTCACCGCTAGCAAGGGATCCCTCGACGGAGAGGCGGCTGACCGACAGGCCTCCTCTAATTGAGATGGTGAGTCAATGCTGGTCAGCGGCGTCGGGAACGGCCGGTCTTGGCTTGACCGCGATAGGGTGTCGCTCTCCTTGTCCTTAATGCTCAAAGAAGTGTCGGTTGCGTGGACGAGCTCTGGAATATCTGGCATCTGCATGGCAGAGGCTTTACAGGTCGTTTTGCGACCAGAGCCACTACTGCCGTCCGCGGCTTCCATGTTAGAGGCGTAGTCCCTCGCCTTTTGCTCGCAAATCCGCCGCCGGGCACAGCTCTCATCATTCCCTCTACTTCCATTATCACCGAGCTTCACCCAGGCGTTAACGTCTTCGTGGCTGAAACCAGCAAGGCCGAGAAGTTCCCGGAGCCTAGCGTTTTCCTGCGCAACCTGCTGAGCTGCAAGTTGCACCTGCTTCGTAGCTTGTACACCACGTTCTCGCGCCTCGTCCAGCCTTCGTTCGAGATCAGTCACGTATTCCTTGCGGCGGGCACGATAACGGCGCTTGTTCTCCGTAAGTCGTAATGTGCGCGAGGCGGTCTGATTCAAGGGATATTAGCATCATGGACCCAGGCGGAGTATGCTATCGGGTCGGCTGGTAACCCGCGCTTCTCCGGTGACAGATTTGGATAATGCGCTAAAATACAGTTAAGGAGAGACTTACCGACTCAGTTTGATTTTGAGGCATTACGGTTCCGTGGTTCTCATTGATGTCGAGAGGTTTAGGGAGGAGGTCAAGAAGGAGCGGGAATGAGGCAGGCTATCAGTCGGTCCGTGGAGGCGCTTGGATCCATCTACTTTCGGCTAGTCGCAATCAGGCAGCTGCTTGGAAAACTAAACTAAGTACGGATTACCGCGCCCTATACTCCGTAATATCACTAGGTTCGCAAAGGCTTGTGAAAATCTTATAAAAAGGATCTTGGCCATTAATGCTATAGGTGCACCTTAGAAGCCGCCTTACCTATCTTTATTCCTTAAGGCTCTTTTAGCAAACCGTGACGATTTGCCTCTCCTGTAATGATGATTCCGCTTGCAGTCGGGTCGCTAAACGATCCGTGCTCTATGCCTTAACCACGCGTCTTGCATCTGATTTCTGCGCCACAGTAAGCCACAACTCAAGCCACGCACACTTGCTGCTTAGTGTTGGCAGGCGGCAAGTCGGTCGCAATAGAGCTTAATCGGGCTTGGAACCGAGTTATTATTTAGCACTTCTAGAATAAGCTTAGCTATTATTTTGCATTGTCTGCTTTCCTTCCTTAGGACTGATAGAGCAGATGCATCTCGTTTATCTAGCTCGGACTGCCTAACTTCTAACTATATTCCCTAAACATATTAATAATATCTAGAATAGCGCATATAAATTCTCGACCAGATTAATCTTATAAACCTCTATAATAACGAAACGCGAAATCTATCTCACTTTAGCTTAAGAGGTAATTATTAGTTTAGGGACAGGGATAGTTATTTTAAAATAGACATTAAGCCAGTCTTTCCTACTACGTATTGCCAACGCGCTAATATAATACGCCTAAATGTTAATAATGAGATTATTTTTTTCTTATGGAGCAAGGCATAGAACCGGGAACGCCCTCACTATCCATGCTTACTACTCATACCATCATTAAATCTAGTTGTCACTGAAAGGAGGACTGGATTGGAAGACTGTGTAGAGTATCCAGTCTAGGAAGTTATTAACGAGATGTGCGCCCAAAGAAAGAAAAAAATACACAACACTTCTAAATGTTGCCGAAAAGAGTAGACCCAAACTCTCGCTGAAGCCTTATCAGCTCCTTCGAAGGAAGTCTCGTCCCCTTGAGCCGGAACTGGGCGCTTTTCTCATTTCCTCTTCGATCGAAGCGCAGCTCCAGTTCATCCCAACTCATGTCCTTTGCCTCAGCGAGCTTCTCGTGGAGCCCGGGAGACTGTATCCTGGCGCTGTCCCAAAAGACATATCCCAGTTGTCGTAGAGGCGCGCATTTAGAACCAGAGTGATCGATACAGGCGTAAATTGTAGGATCTGTGGTCTTCCCGAAAAGTCTGTAGCCGATATTGCTGTGCGACGGGTTGTCATCGCCGAGGAGGGTTTCGTTCGGCTTGGAGGTGTAGTGTTCATGCTCAGTTGTTCCACTCGGTGAATGGCGCAATGCCTCAGGGAGAAAATCCCGAGTGACTGGGTGATTTGCCCGAATCAACCTGGCACGCTTGCCCTTGTCAGATTTAATTAGGCTGTAGATGAAGTCTGGACCCAGCCCCGTCATATAGCTGATATACCTGGGAGAAGAGTTTCTGCCGTCGTGTGAGAACAACTCGAGATTGGTAAAGTCCAAAGCCTCGAATTTAACGAGGACGTCTTGGTTGGGTGTTTCCTGGCTGGATCGTTTGTCCGCTGATGACGGAGATGTCAGTGGTGATGACGATGGCAAGACGACACCGGGAACAGCCATCACGGCGTTGATGAGGTCCTCCTCGAGTTCATCAACGAACTTTCCGACAAGATAATAAAAGTATTGCTCTATACAACACATCTCCTCCACCTCCCATGGCGTCAGATTTGCCACGAAAAGAGTAAACTGTCGATTGGCAGGTTCAGGAGGGGGGCCTGAAGGGGAATCACTGTCGGGCCCGTAAGGGTCAATTTGGTGATCAGGGAAGGCTCGGCAGTAAAGCTGAAACCGCAAGAATGCCCTCTGAAGTCGTGCGCGCTCAGATTGAGAGGGGAAAACTACCGGGTTTGCCTTTGACGTTTCGGTTTGATTCTCGTTGGATCCTTGGCACTTGTCATTTGCGCCTTGAACGCAGGGCTGGTGGGAATGTGATGGTTGGTTCAGAAGGCGAATTTCTTTCATTTTTTCTTCGTAATATCCATCCATAAGGAAAGACATGCGATTGTAGAGACAGAAAAGGTTGATAAGGTCTGCCTTGTTCGTGGGGAAGTTGAAGGATTTTGGGGAATTGAAGTATTTATCCAGAAAGGACGAAGCTTGACCGTTGATAGATGGAGCTTGCAAAATAGCAAGAGCGTGTTGAATATTATCGCCAAGGAACGCACTCTTGATGACAGATGAGAGAATGAGCTGTGGTGATTTCGAAAAAATTCGGAAACATGATGGCGACGCTGAGATAAGGCGGTGCAGATCAGGAGGCGAGTCGATATCCTGCAAAATCATGGACAGCAGCTCTGGGGCCAGATACTCGAAAAACATATCGGCGGACGGGCTTCAAGACAGAGATAGAGATGTAAACAGAATATAGAAGATAGGTAGGTCAGAGTGACGGACTGGCTGGTGTGTTGGCTATGTTGATGAAGAAAGCCGAAGTCAGCAGTGGAAGTGACGGGAGCGAGAAGTTGGCTGCCAAGCCCGCTCCACAACCGTATAGTCACGTGCATCTAACGGGTCCCGCGAGCAGGATCTGCCCCCGCAGCTTCCGGGCGCTTATTAGGGTTGAACAAACCCAGCACACACCTGAGACAACCAGCCCGGCCAATTTTCTAGCCCAAGCACAGAAATATCATACGGACGTTATACGAATACGTACGAACCCAGTCAAGGCCAAACTATCCTTGTTAGAACATGATCCGCCGCCCTCACCCGGCGCTAACATCTAAGCGCGAGGTCTCTCCAAGTTGGCCGAGGCTCAGTTAGAAACGCGGCGTCAAATGGCACACAGCCTGGCTCACCTGAGACAACCAGCCCGCCCGACCAATTTTCTAGACCACGCACCGAAATATCATACGATTTACGAGCCAAGTCAAGGCCAATCTATCCCGGTTAGAAAATGATTCGCCGCCCTCGCCTGGCGCCAATAGCTAAGCGCGAGAGGTCTCCATATCGGCCAAGGCTGAGCTAGAAACGCGCCGCTAAATAGCACAGAGCTAGGCGGCTAACTTCAAATTTCGGTTCTACGGAGTACCTAGCCTTAATTGAGGTCTGATGTATTTTTAGAAATTACCTATAGACCCTTCTCGAAGTTCATACCGCTAAAGATGAATTAATTAAGTATGGCAAGAACCTCAGCCAGCTAATCTATCTGTGCAATATAAAACCGTCAACTTTTGCCACTGATATGTTCAAAGCTCAGTGGTAGCACAGGTCGCCTCCGATACCAACTAGCTGAGATCCCATTACTACTTCTCTTTTACTCTCCTCTATCTTATCTGTACTTGCTGGGTTTCCTGCCAGGCGTCGGGGCCAATATACACACTTTAAGATCTTCTTTCATTTCTTTTTGGATACCCTCCTTGTTTCCATCGAACGATGTCATCCAAACACCAGTCGCATAGGAAATTCACCGCTCCTGAGTATGCAAACTATCGCAACACTCGCAGGCAGGTGTATGGCCCTGAGTCTGAAAGCTTGACCCATCCCACTCCCGAGGCTGAGGAAGCTTATGATACCTACTCGAGGTTTAAAACTGACGCCAATGCGTCAGTAAACCAGTACAACAGAGTTCTGGGAACCGTTTCACGCCACCGGCATCCCGACATCAACACCTTCCACCAGGGACAGCACCGGCAATTGGTTGACCCGGCCGCACAGGCGGCCACCGACACGAACCTGTGAGTTTGTCTGCTTGCCAAAGCAATATTGGCCTCGATTTTGTACTTTTCACAAGTCTTCTGGAGGGCCTAATTGACATGAATTTCTGACATCGGTTCAGGCATGCAAGCACCCGCAACGCTTTCCTCAACGAACATCCCTACGCCTATTTCGATGGCAATGCGAGACGGCGACACGAACGCTACGCCGATCAGGCAACTCAACAAGCCGGATTTTATCGCGATACCTACGAAACGCATCTATCCGGGGCCAATTCGCCTCCAAGGAACATGCCCGCTGACCCGCAATATGGTACCTATGGTTCCTCCAGTGATCCTACAGCACAGTACAATTATGGTGATCCTTCTGGCTCTGGGGCGTCTACATCCGAAACCTATCATTCAACGACGTCCAACTCGGGAGCCCACGACACCTCGAATTCTGCAGGAGCCTACAGTTCCTATGCTAATAGCGACCCGAGATGGAACTAGATTGACATGTAGTACTTATTATGTGTGGAGGTTGGAGGTTGGATAGTATTTTGGGTTTATGTATTAAATGTTTACAGTGTTAAGTGCAATACTATTATGAGGGTGTTCGCCGGAAATCTGATCTCTGGGACTATTCTTTAGTGCTGGAGTTGGCTTGTTCTCTAATTAGTGCTAAAGAGGAAAAGCGCTTCTATTCTCTGAGTGTTCCCTGGTTGATATCTGACTTATAATTTAATGCTTAAGAGCGTGCAAGCTGGCCGCCTGGCCGGGCCCGGGCGTAGGACATATGTAGGGACCTCGCAAGTAATACCATTCGAACTACCCAACCCGACCTAGCTATTGATCAATTGGTTGATGATTAAGTGTGTGTCTGTGAGGGAAGTTGTTAAGTCCGGCCTTTTCCGCTCCGTATCCTTTAGAAAAGCTGGGATGCCCTTCTGTCGGTCTGACAGTCGTAGAGCAGTCAGGGCCCCAACCGCGAAAGCCATCAAGCCTCATTTTGGAGCTTGCGCATTTGCCTCCGGATCTCCGGAGTAGTAGACTCGTTACCAGTCGGTCCCCCTGGGCTCTGCCTTCAGCCTCCCCGCCCGCTCAGCCAGGAACGCAGCGTAGGCCGGCTTTGGAGTCCGCAACTCAGCGTCCTCCCACGGCTGGTAGTCGACCTCGGCCCACACGGCCAGCTGCCGCATGAAGTTGGGATTCGGGTTGACATGGCGACTCTTCTTGACCGTCTCCAGCGCCGCCTCGAGAGGTTGTCGGTGCCTTCGCATGAGGTAGGCCAGCACCACGGTTGCAGAGCGGGAGATGCCGGCGGCGCAGTGGAGGAGGAGGCTTTGAGCACCGCTGTCTCGCTTGTCGTCGATGAAGTCGCAAATCTCGGGCAGGCGGCAGAGGAGGTCTTGGGTCAGATTATCCGGACACGAGATGAATAAATGGCGGTTCTCTGGGACTAATTCTCTTCTTGATGGGGGACTCCAGCCGGCAGATGGTGCTTCGAGAAGCGATATTATGGCAGTGATGTTCTTCTCTCGGAGGAGCGGAACGTCATTGGAACTGCTCAGGTCGCCGAGATAGAGACCGGGCTCGATTTCCGACATTGAATCGTTGAGAAGGCGTGCAGACATTGTGTTATTCGATGCTGAATGATTGACTGATTCAAGAAGTATCGAACTCAGCGTGTGGGCGGATCAGTGATGAGGGGCCAGTTGAAACTTATGTATATCGGCGTGGCGGAGCAATACCAGCAGGCAACAGTCAGATCCTGCAGCTGCAGAGATCGTCTCACTCCGAGCCGCGCATCCATACCGACTGTGGCTGCAATCATACCAAAATGGCTCATCCAAATTTATTGAGCCTCCCCAACGAGCTCCTAGAACGAATATCCATACACCTGGAGCACGCCAAGCTCCTCCGGTTCACCCTCGTCAACAAGCGTCTCAACAAAGTCGCCTCCTCCCTTCTCGTCCGTACCTGGCCCGCCCGTGGCGGATTCTCAGAATCGCTCCTACGACCACCAGTCGACAAATTCGTTCGCCTCCTCTTGCACCACCCGGACCTCCGCCTGCGAGTTAGACATGTCGCCATGGACAGCCTCAACCTCTGTAGCACGACTTCGCCGGGGAAGCGCCGACAGGAACACATCTTTAACGCCTCAGAAGTCGAAGGTCTCTCAACCCAGGTGCGGGATGCTTCGCTGGCGCTGCCACAGCTCGCCAACGTGCTCAAACAGTCTCTCGATGGCCGCGCAGACGCCTTGGGCGCGCTTCTGCTGGCGTGGAGTCAGAATCTGACGTCGCTGGACCTCACGGTCCCGAATTTTCGTCCGGAGAAGGGTCAACGGGTGTTGGCTCTGCGTCTGGCGAGCGAGGTGGCCCGACAAGTACGAGGCGCAGGGTCTGGGCACGCATCGGCATCTTTGCCTCTGGCCAAGCTCCAAAGGGTAGTCTTCCGCAGCTGGCAGATTGACGAGGATTACAAGATGGACTTTCCAGACGGGGCATATGCCGCCGCCTTCTTCTCCTTGCCCGAGTTGCAGACCTTTACCGGATACATGCTCGACATGTGGGAGTGGGACGAGGGCAAGATTTACTCGGCCGTTGCGCGCGACAGGTACGTGCTCGACTTTCCCATCGGCACCTCGAACATAGAACACCTCATCATCAAAGAGGTCGTGATGTCAGTCGCCGGGCTCTCGACCATGGTCCGGGCCTGTCGTCGCCTGAAAACGCTCGTCTTCGAACCCTCCGCAAAAATACGCCACTGCGGGCAGTTGAGCTCGACCGGGTTGGCAAAGGTCGTGTTGCACCACGCGGCGTCATTGGAGAAGCTAGCCATCGGTTTCCAGCGTAACGTGTCTCTTATCCTGCGCCGCGGGGACGATTCAGAAGGGCCCATGGTGCTGGAAGACTGCTTCCGACACCTCCCTCGTCTCCAGACCTTGTCCGCCGACATGACTTACTCGTACACAGACCACCCACACAAAGACGACGTCCCCGTGAGAGTGATTACAAATCTACTGCCGCCGAGCTTGAGGCGTCTTCGATTGGAATGCGGCCCCTGGTATGCAGACGACGTGCGCGGCGGTCCTACAGAAGGTGTCTTTAGCCAGGTCATTACCGACTTATTGCGGCAATGTGGCCCGCGTGGCCAATATCGGGAATTGGAGTGTATCGAAACTTCGAAGGGGGTGGCGTATCGGGCTGCGACAATGGATTTCCCTCAACTGGAGAAACTGGCCCAAGGTCAAGGTGTGCCGCATCTCCGTATGCGTTTGCGGGAGCATGGGTTGACTTTGTCCGGTCTGTCTCAACATGAAGCTTGATTACATGTACGTAGTTGGAGTCAAACATGCCAAAATGTGATTTCAAGGAAAGCCGCCGAACCCGTTAACTCGGGTCTGCACCTATTAACACAGCATTGATACCTCTTGGTTGTGAATAATGATAAATCATATATGCAGCTAAGATGCATGCATTGCCAACTCATCGAGTTACCACCAGGACAAGCTGCCGCAACGCCCATTACCGTCTCACTGTGCAGAGACTGATCTGGCCCTCGCATTAAGTCTGTATGACTGATTGAAATCTTGATCCATTGACTTTTCCTCTATTACCCAGATAACTAGATTTGATCATCTGATGCATGTCAGGTTCCTTAAGGCCACAGTAATAAAGACGATCATTATGGCTTCGCTTTACCGTGACTCCCAAGGCGGATTCTATATATAGGATAATAGGCATAGGCGGGGGTTTCCTTCATCTCAGGTACACACATACGATAGTTTAAGTACATCAATTCCAATTTCCCTCAGCTAACGTCACTCATTATTCTTGTTTTCTCGTCCCTTTAACAACACCATGGAAAGACCACCGTCATATTCGAAGCGGGCAGCGCCGCCGCTCCTGGATGAATCTGAACCGACGAAGGCTTGCCCATCCCCACCAACGCAGGAGAAGCAGGAGAAGGCGCGCGCCAAAAAGGTCCTCAAGGTGTGCTACGATTGGGGGCTCGAGCTTGGGGCCTTTCCCTTGGGCCTTCTCTCCTTCGCCGGGCTCGACTACGTCCTCGCCGCGTTTGACAGGAAGCCAGCAGGGGCCTGGTCTCGATTTCCACTTTCACTGAACGAAGTCATCTCTATTCTTGCGAGCACTTCCAGAACTTCCCTTGGGTTCTCCATCAGCATGTGCTTCTCGCAGTGCAAGTGGAATTGGGCCACCAAGGTTGCGGCGCCGTTGATCGACTTTGATCAATTCGATGCTGCAAGCCGAGGTGTTTGGGGATGTGTACGTCTGCTTCGATCGACGGTCCGGCACTTGTGAGTTTGTGAATCCCAAGCAAAAGTCCCTTGCACCCCGTTTCACACCTTGTCTTTAATACCTAACCGTCTTGCTCGCAGTCATTGGACTTCCATAGCCGCCGCGGTCGTCCTCGTTGCCTACGAGCCTTTCTTCAAGCCATAATCAGCCTTAAGAACAAAGCTAGACCAGTCAACGATACTGGAGGTGCCAATGGCCAACGTGTCATCAAGTATTATCCGCGGATCATTGCAAACTCTCCAGGGTTGGATGTGGGAGCATGGACTGTATCGTCGATGTCTGACTCCCTTTTATCCGACTCTTCTCAAGACAGAGAGCTCTTAATCAAAGGAGACGTCAGGATCAAGGCTCGGGTTGATCCGCGTATGACCGCGTCGGTGTGGAATGGCTTTTCGAATGTCATCTCCCAGGAATACCTGTGGCCATTTTTTTCATGTGTAACAGGCAACTGTTCGTGGGATTCTTTTCCATCCGTAGCAGTCTGCTCTTCGTGCAATGATTTCGCTCGTCAAATTTTAAGCAGCAGCTGTTCAACATACCGCCAGCCACCATCGTCGCCCTAGTGGATATCTTCAAGAAAGGATTTGGAGTCTCGGCATGCGACGGGAACAACGCTACCTGCTTCAGCAACCAGTCACTCACATATCCGTCAGTGGGGGAAACGGAACCGCTGCCATTCATGGTTGGGCTTGGGGAATCTAGCAGTGTTTCCGACGCATTTGGCCAAGTCGTTTTGAGCATTACGAAATGGGCGCGCGACAGCGGGTATCTGTCCGGCTGGTCACTCATGTGGGAGGCACTCAAACCCGAATGATTGTCATCACCCGGGTTCGATGGAAGTACTTGGTGTTCCCGGCCATAGTTCTTCTTCTTGGATTCATAGACTCGGAATGAAATCTGATAGGTCAGTTAGGGAATCGAGCAGGAAATAAATCACAATTCAAATTGTCAATCTGCCGCCACATGGCCGAATACCTCAGAGTAAAACGACCTAGCCCTGCTTCGACGTCACTCTCAGTCGTACATTTAGACTACATGTAATGGAGTTCTTGCTTCGCTGAACTACCAATCCGACTCTAAAGCCACTGCTTGGTTCCAAGGTGAGAAACGAATTCTCCTCCGTATCCCTCCTCCAAGCTCGCCTTGTTGATAACGGCCACAACATCCTTGACCGAAGCCTCAGGCGTGCTGGGACCCGCGAAATGCGGCGCATACTCGGCGAACTTTGTCGTCATGGCGCCGAGACGGTTCAGTTGCGCCTCCGTTGCTGTTGAAAGTTAGCCGGTGACCTGGAATGAATCGATGAGTCTCACCATTGTCGTAGTGACCCGTGTTCACCATGCCAGGGCAGATACTGAGAAAGAGAACCCCCTGCTCGCTGTACTGGGCGTGAAACTTTCCCACGGCCAGGTTCAGCGCCGCCTTGCTGATGGAGTAGGGGGCGCCGGGGGTGAGCCGGTACTTGTTGACTAAGTCCAAGTCGGCCATGCCGGAAGAAATCGCAATGACCTTTTTGACGCTACCCTTGAGAACCAGAGGCAGGAATAGGTTGAAGAGGTGAATGTTGCCGACGACGTTGACGTTGAAGGAGTTGAGAAGGTCCTGCTCCAATTCCTCGGGGGTGTCGGCTCTGAAAAATATGTTAGGACGAGGACTAGACGAGGGGATGCATACGCGATGAATCGTACAGGTCGCCGATCGGGTCAAATCCAGACCACGACGAAACAAGACCGGCATTGGCGATGATGTAGTCGAGCTTGCCGTCGGCGATTCTGCCAACCTCGGGAACTGCTTTCTTTATATTCGTTAGCAAGTCTGACCGTCGAAGCATCGGTCCATGCTCACCTTGAGTGCGGCATAATCAGTAATGTCGGCCTGCAAAATGTGAATATTGGCCCGGTTGCCAATCTCCAGCTTGATCTTCTCGTCTGTGCCGGCCTTGTCTCGCACGAGTCCGATGACGCTGTTGGCCGAGTCGGCGGACAACTGCTTCAAGAACTCGAACTAGAGAATGAGTGAGAAGTGACCTTTGATGGGCTTGGGTTTGGGACCTTACGCCGATACCGCGAGACACTCCGGTCACGAGGTAAGATGCCATTGCTTAATGCGATTGAAAAGAGCTTGAGTAGATTGTTCGGTCGAATACTGTTGGGTGCGTGGGAATTGATCTTGTTCACATATTTGGCAGTCTCTGGCTCTCCGCCCTCTTATACGGGAGACACCGTCCGAACACGCTGCTGAATTTGTAAAACATTTATCCATTACTCCCCTTCAATATCCCCTTCATCATACAAACTTGGGATTTGAAATCATTTGGGAGAAAAGCAGCAACTTCTCAAGGTCCCTCATCTTCCCGCATCAATCACACCAGCGATGCCGTTGAATGATGGCCAATCACAGACGTTCCGGATCGGTGATAGCGCCATCTTAGGCTCGCTCAAACTTGCCAGAATCTCGAGTTGGAATTTGTCATGCATCATAATTGGCCAGAATGCGGGCTCTTGGCTCCAGCTTGTTTCCGTCATCTCCAGTCCCCGCCGCTTGGACACGCCAAGAACTGCATCGCTCCCCTTATAATCACTCGAGGGCTTGTGGGCAACTTTGACCGAACAACTACTCGGATACCATCCAACACTTCCGTCTTTCCACGTCGCTTGTGGTCGAATCAGCATGAATCCGCCACCCAGAGGATGCAGGACGTGTCAAGGTCCGTCCCGGAAGCCTACGCAGCGACCGCCTTGCTAATTGCCGGTTCACAGCTCGCAAAATCCGATGCGACCGCTCTCTACCCTCCTGCACACGATGCATCCGATCTGGCGTACCTTGCCGAGGCTATCAACTCCGCTTGTCATGGCCCAAAGGCGATAATCACCGACGCGCCATGACCGTCTCCCCTGTCACGTCTGCTGATGGACCGGGCAGGTTCGGCTTTGTTCAGTCCACTGTCTGGGACATGGAATTGTATCATGGCTTCACCGAGGGGTGGACGGGTAAGCAACCTATCACAACGCCGTGGCACTACTATAACACGTCGTCCAGTGACGGAAAAGGCACGATGTGGGTTAAAAGACTTCTTCAGGACTCCAGTTGGGTGGATGCCGCACAAACTTGGGGGCACCGACACGCAGCTGATCCAATACTGTGAGAGCCCATGGGCCATGGTCGCTGTTGTGACTAAACTAATGCCGTCAAGTCGAGTACACTGCTTTTCGTTCCCTCACCTCCCTCGGCGTCGACCCATCCGCGCTACGAGACACACTGCTCCGCATGGCCTTTTCCTCCAGCGCTCCCGCATCCGAGGCACTACTACAATCCCTACTCGCCTTCTCATCCCTCCACCGTCAGGGACCCCAGTCGCGAACCCTCCAGCACAAAGTCGCCGCTCTCCAAAAGCTTTCCGAGTCCATCGCTCGCGGCGTGGACGGCAAAGAGGCCTTCCAGAACAGCGCCGCCAGCATGGTGCTGTGCGCGGTCGAGGTGCAGCAACAAGCCGACGGGTGCCGGTACTGGACCTGGTACGTCTGCGGCAGTAGAGACATGATCAACCGGGCTATTCGGGATAGGCCCTCGCTGAGGGACGGCGACGCTGCTGCGTTGGTCAATTGGGTTCATTACTACGATGTGCTCGCGCGGTTCAGCTCTCGCCATTGGCATTGGCCTAAGCATCGACACGGCGATGAAGTCAGCAGGAGGGGTCGCTTGGTAAATGATGGGCCTGCTTCCAAGGTAAGGCTCATGCAAACATGCCCGAGTTATGTTGACATATTGTATAGGTTCCATATCCCGCCTCGCCATCGCACGAGGTCCTCCAGCTGGTTGCAGACGTGGTCGAAAGCGTAGTCAGTCCGTCACATCCAAAGTATCAAACCGACGAATACTGGACACACGTCGACAGGCTCAAGCAGCAGTTGAAAGATGCTGTAGTCGTCTCCCAATCACTCACCGCACTAGAGAAGCGCACTTTTGACATCACGAAGTTGTACCAGCTAGCGGCCCAGATCTACCTTGAGCGCGCATCCACAGAACGCCATATCCAGTCTGAAAAGATCAGAAGGTGGTTGGAAGAAGCATTCGACATACTCGACAATCTGCGGACATGTTCCTGGCCGCTACCCCTTTTCATCATCGGATGCGAAGCGCACACCGACGAGCGCCGACTGACAATGATGGAGCTCATTTTCAGGACGGAAAGCGAGTCTCATGTCAAGCATCTCGGGTGTCTGAGGAATCTGCTTCGG
The DNA here is from genome assembly GCA_013420875.1 of Thelonectria rubi. Classification (NCBI taxonomy): domain Eukaryota; kingdom Fungi; phylum Ascomycota; class Sordariomycetes; order Hypocreales; family Nectriaceae; genus Thelonectria; species Thelonectria rubi. The sequence continues at coordinate 23,304 of WMHX01000079.1, forward strand.
GTTTCGTGGACGCAAGATGATCTTGCGCAGCGAAACATGGGCTACATAGATAGAATGACGCGAATTATGAGCTTGAGTGATACGGCTCCGATATTAGTATGATGTTAGAGCCAGCAGGTCAGGCATACTGTATTACTAGATTCCTACCTAGGGAGCAATATGGACTGTTACAACCCTTGGATAACTCCCCGGCAGCTCGTATATCGGACTTAAGAAATTTCAGTCACAGAAGAGACGCTTAATGCTTACGATGATGACATTGCATGCGCCCGTCGCTCACACATGCTCCTTGAGGAATTAACCCCGTTCGCCACTTTATATGACACGGGGGCATCCCATCCTGCAGCATTATTAATGAGGTCGTTCGATGGGATGACCACAGACCGACGCATCCGGGACCATTTGCATTCGCACAACTCAGTTAGATGACGAATATTTAAAGGCGTAAGACATTACAAAATTTAGAAGGGCTCCTCAAGTTACTTTCTGCACAGCTCCTATCTCCCCTCTGATACCATGAAGACCTCTCTCCTCTCCGCCTTGCTGGCGACGCCATTCGTCCGCGCGGCCACGCAAGACTACGAGTTCCCCTTTGACTCCCACTCCAAGCCCGTAGCCTTTCACATCTCCGTCAACGAGTCCCTCGTCGACGAAGCTCGCCTCAAAGCCCGGCTGTATCGTCCATCGGTCGATCTGAAAGACGCCAGCATCAGCAACGAGGGCTGGATCGAGGGACCTCCCCGCAGCGTCATGACGTCGCTCGCGGCGCACTGGGCCGAGGACTATGACTGGTTCACGGTGCAGGACGAGATCAACGCAAACTTCAGTCACTACGCCCTCACTGTCCCGGGGGGTACCACGTACAAGCACCCGGTTCCGCTGCACTTCGTCCACGAGACGTCCTCGCGAAAGGACGCCATCCCGCTGCTCCTCCTGCACGGCTGGCCGTCGTCGCACTTGGAATGGTTCGAAGTCATCCGTCCGCTCGTCTCCCCCGCGGACCCCTCCGACCAGCACTTCCACGTCGTGGCCCCGGACCTCCCGGGCTTCGGCTTCAGCCCCGCGCCGTCGTACTCGGGCCTGGATCCGAGCCAGATGGGGCTGGCCTTTGACCACCTGATGCGCGCGCTCGGGTACGACAAGTACGGCGTCGTCACCACCGACCTGGGCTGGTGGGTTGGCATGTGGATGGCCGACGTGGTGCCCGGCAGCCTTATCGGCCACATGACGGACTTTTGGCTGCAGGCGCCCAACGCGACGGACCTGGAGCGCTTCGCGCGCAACGAGACGACGCCCGACGAGACCAAGTACATCGAGGCGTACCAGGCCTGGTTTGCTGCACACAACGGCTACTCGGAGATCCAGTCCAAGAACCCGCTCGCCCTCGCCCAGGCCATGGCGGATAGCCCGGTTGGCTTCGCGGGCTGGATCTGGCACCTGATCAATGCCGCCGGCGACGGGTACCGGTACACGCTCGACCAGGTGATTACGAGGACCATGATGCTGTGGATCCCGGGGACGTTTGGGAACTTGCGGACGTACCGGGAGTTCTTTACTGTGAGTGACCTTGCGGGCTGTGAGACGATGGAGCTGACGATAATACAGGCCGAGGCAAGTGCTTTTCCCAAGACGACGGTACCAACCGGCTGCAGCGAATGGTCCAATGCTGGGAGCCCGTTCAAAGTCCTTGGAAGCTTCCAACTGGTGGTGAGTTCTCCTAATCTCTCGTAATGAAATACCAAATACTAAATAATTGTCCAGCCGCGATCGTGGGTTGAACGCCTTGTGAACCTGGTCTTCTTCACGCGCCACGACTCTGGCGGTCACTTTCCCGCAGAGAAACGACCGGATGTCTGGGTCAAGGATGTTCGGGACTTCTTTAGTGGCCTGGGTGGAAAGTAAAGTAGTCCAAGAGGACGGCCTCGGATGGAAATGCACTGATGCAATATTCCTCTCTAAACAACATTGAAGGATGGCTTTACACTGGTCATGTTCTTTGCTGCTAATACATTGGCATAGCTATTTATACTATTATCCAAAATACCCATCTATTTACATGCAATTGGAAGTGTCAAATATCAGGGAGGACTTATACGTCCCCTCCACACATCCGGTCCAAAATGTTGCGCCTCCCTCCTTATCTGCCGCAACGACACCGGGTGCACGACATGCGCGAGGCCCAAATGGTAAATGGCATCGCCGTGAGACCGAATCAGTTTGGCATCAACCCTCTCCCTCCTCCCCATCCACACGCCCTCTCCGCCGCGCAGCTCGGACACGTCCATCCACGCCGCCAAGACGGCGGGATCCAGCAGCGACGCCCACGTGCTTCTGTGGAAGATATGAATCACGGCGTCCGGCATCACCGTGAACCGGAACAGGCAGGCATGTCCGCGTCTGCCGTGCCACAGCTCCAACACCTTCAGGCTAGGCATGCGGGTCGCGGCGGACGCGGCCGCCAGGAGGAGGTTGTGCATCGAATGGGGATGCGACTCCGGCCCGAGCAGCGGCGAGGTCAGGGATAGGTGGGCGAGGTCTCGCCATGTCTTGTCGTCTGGGTTGCGAAATAGCTCGTCGAAGAAGTCGGCCGCGTCGATGACGAAGGATGCACGCAGACTTCGAAGGCCGCTCAACCATGCCAGACAATGCCCGATTGTTTGGGCGGGGGTTCTTATGAGCTCCCCTCTGTAAGGCCCGTCTGCTGCCCACATGGAGTCGATATCCTCGTCAAAGTCCTCGAAAAGAATGAGCTCATTGACATTCTCGGAGAGTTGGCTAGGCAACATGTCCTGGAGACCTGTAAAGGTGTTAGCCATGCCTACGTTCACCCCGAGGTATTCGCTCAGTCCGGTTCTACCTCCATCATGTGTCTCTTGCAAACTCCGACACTCCCTTCTCCAGAACTCATATCGAAGCGACTCAAGCTCCGGGAGGCTCTGCAAGATGCGTTGCATCGTGCCATCTGCTAGACAGCGGCGCGTTTGTCGACGGATGAGAAGACGATTGACGATTGGTGCGACAGGGAATCGCCTCCGGGGGTCCATCATGATTGGAAAGCCAAAGAGTCTCTGCACAGCAAATTCATAAGGCTGGGAGACGCGTCGTCCGTCGACCCAGCCGTGTTCCGGGTCGTCAACGGCGCCGATATCGTCGTCGTCGCCGTCTCCGTCGCAGTCGTCGAACGAAATGTTTCCAAAAAAGTGCTCCGAATCGCTCGGAGAATGGACACTGATTTCCAGCGTCAGCCGGGCGGTTGGGCCTTCGCCCACCAGGTCACGCGCCTTCCAACAACCGACGACGCTCAAGAGATCATGGACGGCCGTCGTGAAGATGGCGCTGTTCTCGTGCCAGGCTTCGTTGCTCTCGGGGCTGCAACACCAGGTGCACTCGTAGGAAACGAGTTCGACGCGTAGCCATAATTGGCGAACCAGTCCCGTGCGATGGGCAGTGATGCTGGCAAAGCGAGGGATTTCGTGTTGGAGAACGACGAGGCTGCGGAAGAGAATCTTTTCGAAATATGTCTGCCAGTCCCGGCAGACGCTGGCGTATCTGGCAAGGGGATGGTCGTCTTCGCCGTCAGCCTCCCCATTCAGCAGTGCAGTGTTGTCGTGACTCCCAAGACTTAAAACCTCTAGAATCTTGTGCTGTATTGTCCGCGGGAGTCGATGCCAAGAGAACACGGCACGGCGAGCCCCGCACGTCTCCCTTGTCGACCATTGTCCGTTTCGAGCCATGGAGAAGAAGGGAGGGCAGTCTGGTCGAGGCCTCTGGCTGAGTTAAGAGTACACGGGGACCGACGTTTGTTATAGGCGGTTGGATGGACATGCCCAAGTCCATGACGCTCAAAGTCGCCCGTTAATCGTTACCAGACCAGCAATCTGACCGATACGTCTCGAGGACGGGGACCTCTCTCAGGCCCCCGCGCTCCCGGAGAGGGCCGGCGCCGGCAAAAGCCGTGGAAATACGGTAGCGGCCGTGGCGGATCGGCGGGGGGAACTTGCGGCCCGGGCATAGACTACGACGCGTGATCGTCGCCCTGGTCGTTGTGATCGTCAGTCTTGTTGTTTTTCGATTTGGTATTGGTATGGTGGTGTGGTTGTTTCGCATGTTACTATGTTAGGGACTGGAAGTTAGGCTCTATTGAGCTTGAGCAAGGCGCTTTCGAGATGGAAATGTGCCGGAGTGGCGCCTGGCTCTGTCAGTGCGATAATATATGTGTTTAGATATATCGGAACAATTATTCAAGTTGGGGTTCGTGTTGGACATGGGGAGTTAGTAGTGTTGTACGTACCTATTCAAGGTCCTGTATTTCAATAGCCTCTTTCATCCCACCACGTCACTGATCTACTCCTTTATCTTCCCTTCCCAAACTTCAACAAGACCAAGTGCCGACATTTAACCTGATTCCCAGTGAAGCACACCTCGCGAGGCATCCCATGGCAACACCTACATAAAAACAACAGTCAAGAAGGGCTCCTCCGACGCCTACCCTACGCACATATATACAAAAACGATATCTGCGAGCATTCTGATTATCTATATGAGATAGGTATGGGCTTAAAGAAAAGAAACGATTGGAAAAGCCGCTTCACGAGATGGCCTCAAACCGAGATTCACATGCAAAGTATCAATAATATCACCACACAGATGATTGTTTGTTTCACTCGGCAGGGACACGTAACCTGAACCACTAGCCAACACAATCGGTGAGGGAGTCGTTAGACTGTAACCTTGTGCAAGGCTAATCCAGTCGCTACCAAGACAGTTGCACTCTAATTCTTTGTCCAGTTCATTGTGGCTGCTCCTCGGCCCTAAACCTTGGGATAGCCTCTCAACCCAGCCCCCTCAATCTCATATTAATAGAGATAAGCACTGCACCATTTTCGCCTTTCATTCTCGTATTAGCAACCGACCGCACCCGAGTGGCCGGTCCCCGAACGTCGCCTCCCCCGAAGCATTGCCCTTCTTTTTAGTCCGTTTCCCAACCGAGTCGAGACTAGACTCGACCATTTGTCCGTCGTCTTGCCAGCAATTGTGATATCAGCCTGCATTCGGGAGACCGCAGTTCCAGAACGTCCACCCCCGCGCAGCCACCGCCGCCCCTTCAGCTGGGAACGTGGCGCGACGCCAACTGAGAACCAGGCAATGCACCAAAAGCCAGGAGGCTTAGGGGCGTCGGCCGCCCATTGGATAGGCGAGAACCAAGCCGGCTTTTCTGACGTGAGACGTGTGCGAGCATTTGACCTGTTTGAGCTTTGGCGGCTTGCTCTTGGACTTCTCGGGTCGTCGCACTGCCGCCATTTGGGAGCGACTCGAGATGTTAGCTCGAGGGGCTGTGACTACTGACTAGGTGTCGACGAGGTGGCATTTGGGCTGAAGTTTAGTTCTTGAGGGCCGCAAGAATGAGTGCGAGATAAATACCGCCATTGCGTCCGGTGTGAATTGGTTATTAAATTACTCCTCGATCAATTCAACTGCGCACTACTACCACAATTTCGATCAGTGCGACTCGAAAGTGAAGCTATCCTCAACCTCTCCGCATCCATTCTTCAGCATGGCCCCCATATACGCCGACCATCCCTTCGCCCTCATCCCAACTCCCGCCTACGCGACAAAAGATGATGTATGATGAACCACAGCACCTCTTCCCACGATCCCAGCTAACTCGCTCAAGCCCGACCTCTTCTGCCGCGTCGCCTCCGAAATGGCCCTCGTCCACAACATGATCATCCGCGGCCTAAACTCCATCTACCTCCAAGCGCCCCAAGTCTCCTCGGGCGACGTCGCCTCCTTCCTGAGCTACTGCTCCGCCTGGTACGACCTCCTGCACGTGCACCACTCGGGCGAGGAGGCCGACTTTTTCCCCTTTGTCGAGGCCGCGACGGGCCAAAAGGGCCTCATGGACACAAACGTCGAGCAGCACCACGCGTTCCAGACGGGCGTCGAGGGCTTCAACGCCTATGTGCGCGATTGCATGAGCGGCAAGGAGAACTACGACGGCGACAAGGTGGTCAAGATGATTGATGAGTTTGGCGAGACATTGACCAAGCATCTCTCGGACGAGATCCCCACGCTGCTCCAGCTGAGAGAGTACGGCGAAGAGAAGCTTGGCCTAATGGAGAAGATGTTCCAAGACGAGGGCGAAAAGAACATGGTAAGTCATCTCATCCCTTCATTCTAGAAAATATCCGCAACGGTCTACTAACCCAAGTCAACTTGTAGAAGAAACTCGGTCTCGTGGCCGGTCTCCCCTTTTGCTTCTGCAACCACGACATCAAGTACGAAGACTCGAAATGGGAAAGCTGGCCGCCTGCGCCCAAGATTGTGCACATCCTCGCCCGACACGTAACGTACTGGGTGCATCGGGACTGGTGGAAGTACGGCGCTTGCGACCGATACGGGCAGCTGAAGCCGCTGCACGCCGTGTAAGTCGCAGCAGATGATGGCGAAGGATGCTAGGATTCACGTGTAAAGATAAATCTCTATTCTTAATGATAATATGCGATATTGTTCTTCAACCACATAGCTCAGTTCAACATCTCAAAGCTCTCGGGCGTGTGCCACACATCTCATACCCGGAATCCACGGGAAAAGGATCGCTCGGGTCGAGCAGGACCTGCTGTAGCCCCGTGATCCACGCCCTCCCCTCCACGGTGGGCAGCACCACGGGGTACTCGCGACCCTCCTGACGCCGCAGATCCCGCACCGGAACTCGGTGCCCGTGACGCCGAGGTGCCGGGACGGCTCCCCTTCCTTCAGCAGTCCGCGGGCGTGCAGCACCGCTATTCGCGCGGGGGGTGCTCGTGCCGCGGGGGCTCCGGTCGAGGCGGCCGGGGGACACGACGAGCTTCTTTCCATGTCGAGATTCGATGTCAGGCCGACGCTGGACGAGGGCGTACATCATGGCGCCCCATGCAATATCGCACAAGATGTTTCCCATGCCCGGGACTTTAACCTCGAGGTCGGGCTCGAAAAAAAAAAAAAAACCCTGGGACATTCGCCAACGCCACGGCCTTGCACTTGCCGGCCTCGCAGTCCGCGGTGACGCACCGACGGCAACCAGCCAGGCAGCCGTGTCGAGCGAGAGGGTCGTGGTGGGCTCCTGCATCTTGACCACGCCCGTCTCTAGAAGCGCCGTTGCCGTATAGATGGTGTTTGACCCGGACATGGGGGCGTACTACTCGCTTTTCAAGATGAGGAAGCCAGCTCCGGCTCGAGGGTCGCACGGCGGGAGGACCAGCTTGACATTTTCGACGAGGGCGGCCTCGGGGCTCGTTGAGGAGGAGCTGGCGGAGCTCGTCTTTCTCGGTCCAGAAATGGACCATCTTGTCGTACATTGCCTTGCCGGAAACGTCGAGGACGCTGCCGACGATTGCGTTGCCGAGTTCACCTTCGGCGTGGACGCCGACGATGCTTATCATGCGGGAGAAGTGCATCGTGGAGGATGAGCGAAGAGTAGGACTGAGGGAAGAGTGGAGTAGTGTTTAATCATTGGGCGAGAGTCGAAGAGAGAAATTGTCACAGATTTTGAAAAGTTGGCTGGCTTGGAGTCTCGGTCGTGTGTATCTCGTCTACGGGTTGTCGCTGCATTTATATGTCTGGACGACCACATGATAACCAATTTTCCGATTCAACATGAACCGAGCAAGGCAACCTTCCGCAACACCATCCACGTCTTTGAGCGTCCGATAACATTCGAAGCAGTTCGGAGCGAATTCGATCAACAACATGCGGGATTGACAACCGTTATCATTCCTTCATGACCCGGGGACCAAGTCGACTCGGCTAAACTGGATGGTAATTCCGGAAGGTATAGCTTGTCTGGAATATTGAGTCACACGCTTCAATCCCCCCGTTTCGCCAGCGCAATGCAGGAGAAGCGAATGTCGTCTCCCGCAGATTGTTGGAGGTCAATCACCTTCTTGAAGCCCAGATCCATCGCTTCCTTGCTCAGAAGATCCTTGTCCGCGCTCAATGGTCCCCGGTTTATCGGTCCCTTTCTTGCCCCCTCCAGCTCCCACAAATCGCCATCTTTGCCCCGGACAAAGGCAACAAAGTGCTGGCCAATCTTTTCCATCTCGTCCACGGTCGGTGCGGCCGTATCGCCTTTGACAGCGACTGACTGGCTGGTGTCGTACATGACCTGGGAATCGAACAGAACCTGCGCTCGATCATCCATTTTGAGAGGGAGGACTTGGTCTCGGAATTCTGCGAGGGGACTGCCTTCGATGACCGACTCGGCCGGCACGCCGTTCAGAGCGCAGTGGAGGAGCGCAATGAGGCCACAGCCGTGTCTGATTGTCTGATGAATCCACAAGACCGGCTCGTCGGGGCCAGCACCTTTATACCATTCCATCTTCTCGGCTTCCGCTCGACGCATCTTGTCCCAAACATAGGTGAGCGGAATGATGACCAGCAAGGCATGGACCGGGCGTGGGATCATTGCCAGCAGATCCGGGTCGTCCAGCGAGTAAACGTCGTAAAAGGCGAGATCCTGCGAGAGTCCAAGCTTCTGGGCGAGTTCGTTCATGACTTCGGGGTTGTTTTCTGGGGCACGTCAGACGAGGCATTCAATCGTATGAGGGTAATATTACCAAGCATCGTGTAGACCTGCTTGGGGGAGGCGGAAGGCTTTTGAGCGTTGTCGGCCATGATGGTGTCGGACTGCGAAATCTTGGCGGGCGGGGCTTGGTGATTGATTAGCACGGTGGTGTTTATGGCGTTTGTGCGTGAAGCCTCACCAAGGATGGAACAGATAAGTCTCGGGATTTGCGCGGGCTGCCTCGAGAATTGAGAACACAATCAATTTGGAGTGTGCAGTTGAAATAAGCAACCTCAATTATAGGCAAGAAGGAGTTTTAGATGTACCTTCCAACCGAGGGCGATGACGTGTGTCACCAGTGCCTAAGGTCTGGATTAGGCAGTGGCCTGGGCCGTAGCTGCCCGCACTTGACCACACAAATTAAACGGCTAAACAAAGGACTTGAACGCATCAAGAAAAGTGAAACAAAAGAATATCATAACGACCTGCCAAGAGGAAATCAGCCACTGTTTGTCTCCTCCCAAATTTCGCCTCTTCATACTAGATTCGCAGCGCTTGATCACGGCTTTCAGTACCTCGCCCTCCCATCTAAATGATGCTTGAACCGTGCTATTTTCAGCCCATCTTCAAAACTTCTTCCAATAGACGCAAAGACGACGCCGAAAAGAGATGGAGGAAGGTAAATACAACAAGTCCCATATTTACTCTCCAAGCAGGCAGGAAACTAGAAAGACTATATCAGGGCTTGATGAATCTGCCCATCCAGAGTCCAAAAAGTTCTTGTTGACCGCACAGCCATGAATAGAAGCCCAGAAACTGGCTTGTAGTTATCCACGGCGAAGGTGCTCGCGATGGTCGGAAGTACAGGCTATCCCGCAACTTGATTACCAGCGTTCGAGAAGCCAAAAACTATAATGACAGGCCATGAGCCCATGGCCACTGCTTTTCGTATCTCCTCGCTGTAATAGTCTTTGTCACCATTGGCATGGCTGTAGCTTCGCCCGTTCCCTGTGATAGTTTGTTGAATTTTGTTAAATTCTGCTGACAGACGGGACAATAGTGTATGCTTGGTCGTACTCTACGAGATATCCTGTCGAATGAGAAATATCGTATGAGATAATAGCTAAATAATCCACATTACCTAATTTCAATAATTACTTACTTCTCGCCCCAGAATCCAAGTCCATTCACCTCACATTTCAGTGCCCTAACACCACACATATAGTCAAGTTGGCAAGTTATTTACTGCCCACGCCCCCCATATCTACCTTATGTATATACACTCCTACCCCCCCCCTCCTTCCTTCGCACATGCTATCAGGACGATCCTCCCTTTTAACGGTCCACAAAAGATGCAAATGCCTTGATCACGCTGTCATTTATGAGTCTTCGCCAATGCTGAGACAGTACCAGCTTGTCTGGCCGCTCCAAGGGAATGGTGAGGTAAAACTCAAACTCTTCCGAGTTGGGTCTATATGCTGCCGGAATCTGCAGGAGAACTGAATACGGCCGATCCCATTGCAGATTCTCGCGTTAAGTGAGTAATATTCTGTGTGTCTGGATGAGAGGGACGCGAAATAGGTTCTTGGGCGTGGTTCTTAACAGATGGCAAGCGTTAAATTAAAACTATCCGGCGTAAGGGCACCAGAAAAGATATGGAGGGAATAATGAGGGAGAGTTCAAAAATGGTTTAAATTGATGAAAGGGGATCCCCTTCTGTACTCGGCCATGTTGCTGGTTGCTGTGTGTGTAAGGTCTGGGTTGCAAGTAGCACTGAAGGCGGCTGTCTCTCGGTCTGTCTTGAGTTCCCGACCTTCAGTAGAGTCTGAACCCTGTAACGGGTCTGGCGGTCGGAGTCAATCGAAGACAGAGCGGAGCAGGGGAAACAAGGGACAGGAAGAAGAAGAAGGGATCGATAGAAGAGACGAAGCACTGCTCTCTGCGGGTGCAAGTCTGGCTATCTGAAGATGTGTGTGAGGAATGGCGGCAGCGGCGTCGAGATGGTCGTGCAGCTCGCGGGTCGCAAATGGGTCAACCCGAGTTCGCAGATGGCCAAACACAGAGAGGACTCGCATGAGGCTTGAGGTACTGAGGTGTTGTTGAGGATGATAACATCGTCAATACATGCCTTCGCGTAGGCCTTGTGGACATGTAGTCTTTGGTCCATCACGCGTTGTGCAAAAGAAGACTACGAGCTTCTCCATCGTGCGCGGGGGAAGCTATGTCATCTTCTCAAGTGGATCACGAGGAATCTGGAGAAGCGCCTGTGTGATATTTGATGTGTGGTGTGTGATACGTCGGAGATCACCCTCGTATCTAAGAAAGCTATCCAGGCAGCTCTGGTAGATTGACCGCAGGCTAGCAGACGGGAGTCTCCTGTGAGAACCAGTTGCACCTAGTACCAAATGAGAGTTGTGTGTCCTTTGGAGGTTTCGCCGTGCTGTCTAGCGGATAGGTAGTATATCGCAGGCACGGCTTACACAGTGAGGTAGAAGAGCAATCCATGCATTGTATTCCATTGCCGCAGCACGCTGAGGTAGATTCCAGTAAAAACCCGATTGATCCATTCCCTCCAAACACAACCATGGCCAGCCATGTTCCTGTCATCCAGTTAGTCAATGGAAAACCAGATGCCAGTCCTGAATGCTCACAGAACTCCCATTCGACCGTGTCAAACGGCCCGTTGTACTCGGTGCTGACTGCCTTCCGTTCGGCAATCAACTCCTCGCGAACCTCCTTGGCCGCCTCCTCGCCCATGGGATCCATCACATTGACCTCCACCAAGTCCATAATCTCCGACGGGAGCTTGTCGAAAGGCGCCATACCCCTGACGCCGCCCATCCACCAGTCTCTCTGCTGCGGCGGCACGTTCGCCGTCGATATGACGGGCACCATCGGGTCGACCAGGAACAAGGCCAGCATCTTGCGGTGCCCGGGCCGGGTCGGGTCGGCGAGCTTACAGGGCGCCGTGCGGTGCTGGTACACGTTAGGGAAGAAGACAGCGCGGCCTTCGCGGGCCAGCACGCTCCCAATGTCCTGCATCATGGACTCGTGCCGCTTGATGGCGAAGATGCCCTCGACGCCCCACGAGTCGCCCCGCTGGTAGTTCAGCTCGCGCAGGAGCCGGTCGCCGTTGGCTTGCGTGCGGAAGCCCACCCGCGACTCGGCGATGTTGTCGCTGTCGTAGTCGAACAGCGCCGTGGCGACAATGTGCTCGTTGAACTGGCCCTCGACGTGCCACTCGTCCCCCTCGTAAGTCGGCTTCTCGGGCGTCAGGTGGATGTTGGCCAGCTTGACGATGACCTGGATGCGGGACGCGCCGTCGAAGAAGGCGTAGTCTCGGACGTCGGCTGGTTGGATCGGGACGAGTTCGTCCGCGTCGCTCTTGGGCTCTGGCTGCAGGAGCCTGTGCCTCGCCGCCCATCCCTCGTCGTGCCGCCGCCTCATACACGACGGCCGGCAGAGATCTGGTGTGTCGCACCTCCATCGCACCTCCTCGACCTTCTCGACGCGCTCGACCTTGAACTCTTCGCGGGTCGAGCGGCAGACAATGTCCCACGCCGGGAGGGACTTCTCGATGAACGTCTCGATGATGGGATACAAGTCTGCGTGGCGGACGGGATGCAGATTGTTGATGTAGCTCTCGATGCGCGGCCGCTCGTCGGTGATGTCGACGTCGCACGGAAGCCACTGGAAGCGCGTCGAAATGGCCGGTTTGAAGTCGTCGTCGTCCTCGGAGCTATCGCTCTGGAGATTCTCGTTCAGTGCGTCCAAGTCGTGCAGGACCGGCACCGGGAGGACGACGCCCGCGCCGGCGCGCTCGAGGCAGTTGTCGAGGGCGATGCGCCCGTCGGGGACGATCTTGGTCCGGCCAAACATAAGCGGCCAGAGCAACGGGTGCACCAGGTCGAGAACCTGCCCGTCGCTGCCGGGCTGCCAGTCCTGGCGCCACGAGGGGACCTTTTCGAGCTTTGCGGCGGCAGTCTGGAGGGCCTTCCTCAGGTCGCTGGTGACGAGGGAGTCGGACTTGATGACGCACGCGTTGTAGTCCATGACAGGAATGAGATGCGTCTTCTCGTAGAGCGTCGCCTTCCTGGTCACTTCGGCCAAGCACTGCGCTGCATTAGCAACAAGAAACCAGCGCCGTCCGCCTACTCACAGCATCGGCCATGGCCTCGTCAAAGTCGGCGAAGCGCTGCAGCTCGGCCCAGGGCAGGGCGAGGACCTCCTGCTTCCACGCGGCGGCCATGTCGGGGTTCCGCACCTTTAGCCACCACTCGGGCTTGTTGGTGAGGTCCTCGACGACCTTGAGCATGAAGAACTCGCGGTTCGTGAGTGTGCGGGCGTCCCAGTCTCGGTGGCCCAGGCCGAGGAGGAAAGGGTGCCTCTGGTCCTCGTTCATGAGTTTCTGGTTGACCTTGTGGGTGACCGGGAGGCCGTAGCCCGGAAGCCTCAGCTCCCCTTCTGTTTGCTGGACGGTGTTAGTCTTGCTGCAGCTCTTGCGAGCGGGGGTAGTTCTGGGAGCTCACCGGGGGACCGTTGAGGGTTCTGGCCAGAAGATAGCCGCGGACCTTGAAGCGGGCGTGTTGGCGAATGCCTTCACCCCAGAGGACCTTGGCCATCTGGTCGACTTCAGCAAAGGTAGGCACGGGGTCGTCGGTAGTATGGATCCATTCTTGCAAATAGGACAGTTTCTCCTCGGAAATCGAGTCCTCTTGGATGTCCTTTTGCCAGCTAAAGATCCAGTCCCTGTCCCTCTCCCCACCGACGGGGTCCGGCGCTCTGTTGCTGGTGGTGTTCACCCTGACGACCCGGCTGGAGTAACCGCCGTCGGAAAAAGACATTGTGGGCGGTTCTGGTCTCGTAGCAGTGAGGAGAGATAAATGTTGCAATCATGCAACACTGCAGCCTGATCTGGTCGGTCGCCGCGGTGCAGATCAAGAGCGAAACGGGCCTCGGGACTTCAATAAACCGAGTGGCTGGCACTTGTTCTTCCTCGGGCTGGGCTACCTAAGTTACCCGAAGAAGAATAACAGGCGTTGATTAGTCAGTAGAAATATTCACGTCGAATCAACAACCGCTCGGCTTGTCTCACCTGCAGGCCCATAATTCGAGAGACACACAATCCCGGTTTCACTTGGATCCCACCGAGGTCGCTTTGTTTCGGCCGAAGGTGCGGGAGCTCAATGCGGGGAGACCACGTCAGCTGATAAGCATTGGACGGAAAGCCGTCCTTCTCATGAGTTACCCTGGACACAGGACATAATCCGTGAAACCCAGGCAAAGCGAGCTGCGACCCTGGGAATAAAAGCTTCTAAACACATGAAACGAAGGAATCAAGTGAAAATAAAGCGTCTGCGGGTAGACCCGAATGTCCCACCTTGCAGTTACTAGATTGGGCAGGAGCACTTCTTAGCAGCACCTTATTATCTGGGTCACTCCGTCAAGAGAGTCATCTTGATCCAACACGAGATGTCTCATGGTTGCTAAGTTGCAGTGTCAATTAGTAATACATTCATAGCAACAACATGATACTGCGTATTCTAGTACCAAAAAGAGTAGGAGCAACTCTTGGCCAAGACCTGATATGTACTACTTTGACTAGTTCCACGGCGAGGTCAGAGGATAAAAGGACCAAGAGTGCCACGAAAGTGATAGGAGCGATGAGCAACATTCAGTGAACTCTGTCTCAAGCTGTATTGTCTCTCTATCTTTTATATCTTGACGCTCCTGTGTTTGCTATTGCCTGTGGCTGACGCAAGATACAATGTCGCCCACCGGGAAATCGCCAATCAACCTGGTCCTGGGAGTCGCAAACGCAAGTCTCCTCATATAGCCGGACCACATGCAAAGACTAACACACAGATTACAGGTCGGGGACACGTCCGTTGATCCCATGGCCCGTTTCGACACCCCCGACGAGGTCAACGGCTTTCTCAACGCTTTTGCCAAGCGAGGTCACAACCAAATCGACACGTCGCGCATGTACTCGCCTCACGCGCCGGGTACATCCGAACCTCGAATCGGCGCCGTGGCGGCGGGGGATAGATTTACTATCGACACCAAGGTCACGTCCTGGAAACCGGGAACTCATACCAAAGAAAATGTGCTGCAAGAAATTGACATTTCGCTCGACGCCCTCAAGGTGAAGATGATCAACATTGAGTACCTGCACGTGCCAGACCGAACGACGCCGTTTGAGGAGGCGTGCGAGGCCATGCATCAAGCCCACGAGGCGGGCAAGATCCGGCACTGGGGCATCTCCAACTACACGGCCGAGGAAGTGCAAAGGTTTGTCAACATCTGCGAGGAACGCGGCTTCGTCAAGCCGAGCGTCTACCAGGGCCAGTACAACGCCATCGTGCGAGGTGGCGAGAAGGAGCTCTTCCCAGTGTTGCGTAAGAGCGGCATGGCCTTTTACGCCTACAGTCCTGCTGCGGCTGGCTTCTTCGCTGGGAACCACAAGGATGTCCAGGCAGGTGGACGGTACGATCAATCGGTGCGTGTATTCTGGTGTTAATCTCTTCATGTTGGAGTCGCCGCTGACAAAGTGTGTGAGTCGCGAAGCATTTCGCAGGCGGACTGTACACAAACTACTACTTGAAGCCCTCCATCATGGCGGCCACGGACAAGGCGCTCGACGTGGCTAAAGAGCACGGAATTGGTGGCCACGCTGCGGCGCTTCGGTGGACGGCGTATCACAGCATTCTGAGCAGCGAGCACCGAGACTCGATCATCATTGGGGCTTCCAGCCCGGAGCAGCTGGAGTCCAACTTGGACATGATTGATCAGGGCCCGCTGCCTGATGATGTTGTATCTGCTCTGGAAGCGGTGTACGAGGAGATTGGAGAGGACGAGATTCCGTACCACCTGTGAGCCTGTCACGTGGAAACGGGGACTATGCCTATTGCGGTAGGAGCAGGTCTTGGCATTAACTGCTTACAAATATCCGTTTCCCTCTTATTCCCAGTCCATCTCATTGACGTGAATCATAAGAACCGGGTGGAGCGTTGGCATCTACTCAGAATATTTTCCATTATTTCAATTGCACATATGGAGTTCATCACCTTGGTTCATCCCTCGCAGAAAGGGTCAGCCACCCTAAAGCGGCAGGCTCATTCTCACGCCGCCCGTGTGACGCATGCTCGAGCGAGAAGGCTTCGAATGGCCGAATACAGGCGTCAGATGGGCGTAATTGGCATCGAAGAAGAATCAAATAGAGAGGCACATGGCAAACAGAATCAGATCCCTTTGCTTGGTCAACAGCTCCCGGATAGCTCATCCGAGAGGACCGAGACGGCCTTGTCAATCCCAGACACGATTCCCGGGGCGTTTGAACATGAGCCTTTGGCAAGTTTTCTAACAACACTTACGAGCAGAGAGCACTTTATGTTTCATCATTGTGAGTTGTTTACCCCGTCAGCTGAACTAAAGCCTCCGCAGTTTCCACTTCATTCGTTGCTGACCGACCCAGACATCCAGGTTGTCGTCCCCAATATGCAATCTCACTGCCCTGTTATGGCCTACCTCGGTGGGCATCACGACTACATACGAAGCAATTGGATGCTCTTCTCCTCGACCGACATTGACCTTCTCATGGGCTCCTTACTCGCCGCGTGTCGTCACCTGTCCATACTCGGCTTGGAGGACGCCTACACGGAACTGGCCCTGCAATACAAGGTCAGATATGTCCAAAATCTCCGCGAGACCATCTCGGCAGAAACCTCGTCGTCGAGGCGAGCGGCGGTTACTAAAGCTTTGGTTCTGGCGTTTGACGAGGTAGGCCAATACCCAGAAGTGGTATGCGAGACGAGCTGACTGATGATTGAGATTATGATGCGCGACAAACCCATGGCGGCGAAACACGTCCGGGGAGCTGTGCGCATTATCCAGGCGGCAGGCGGCGTCGAAGCCCTCGGTCTGAGTGAGCTTGTGCGCTGCATTTTATACAGTTGTTTGTATGGGAAAGGTCTTTTGGATTGGGAACGGGAGGAGTTGGAGGCAATCTGGGTCTAGGTGATCTCCGGAGTATTGGAAGTCTTGCCAAAAAAACCAGACTTGCTACTAGGAATCATCGTCAATATTATCATTGCTTAAAGAAATGAATATCGCGTCAACTATCTCCTCCTCCTCCTCCATCTCCCGAATCCACACCACCGTCATGGCTTCCACCTCCCTGTTGATCCCCTCCTGTAGCATCACCCAAATACTTCATAATCTCGGCGCAATCAACAGCTTCACCACCCACAAACGCCCCGGGACTGGAAAGGTTGGAGGTATCGCCCAAGTCGACCGGCAAGGCATAAGCCCAAGCATCCATTGCCCCTGAAGATGCTCCTCCAGGTTACGAATGTTGCCCTCCAGAATCTTCCTGCTTTTGCCCTCCACGTGCAACAACATCTGTTTCAGCCTTTGCAGCGACGCCGCAACGGACGCAACGCGGCCAAAAGCGGCGCTTCGCTGGAGACGTCGATGGCTCAAAGTTGCGTTCAAGGTAAAAATATTCCATTCCTCCGTCTCTTCGTCGATAATAGACGAGGCAAAGTCCCTCAGAAAGTGCTGGCAGTTGTGCCAAATGATATCATAGGGGCCAAACTTCTCCATCATGGCGACCCAGATTTCATCGACCTCGGCCTTCGATAGATGCGTCCAGCCAAGGAAGCTTGAAGTCAGGGCGTGAACGGATGCCGAGGGAGAAAACTTGGTCATGGCCGTGAGTATTCGTTCGTTTTCGATGTCGCTCGGCAGAATGTTGTACTCGTACTGTCCATCCCCAGATCCCAACCGTGTCCAGCCATCCTTCCCGGTGCAGGTCTTCTCGGGATCGATGGCTTCTTCTTCGCGGCTTGATTTAGGTGCAACTCGGCGAAGCTTGTACTTGTGACGGTGTGTGGTCAACACCCAGTGAAGATGGCCGTCGTGTACATGGTTGGAAAACCACATCCCCTCTCCCGGATCGGTATAGGACTCTGGTGAAGACGGAGCTGAGCCGCATGCTGGATTCCGACGTCCAGCGTTCGCCAGAGAGGGTCGTTGAAGGGCGAATTGCGTGACTTTCCAAATCGCCTGCGGTTGAGGAAGCACCCTATCAAAAATGCTGATACCAAACCAAGAATGACTGGAATTAAAATGACGACAGTCGTAGTGAGGCCCATAGTTAAATATGAAGAGAACTGAGATCCAAGTGAACTTTCAACAATGGAAGACGAGTTCACGATGTTATGTTCTCGGCCGCTATTTAAGTCAATGGCAAACACCGTGGTTATTGGTGCAAAACCCCCAGAACTGGCACAGGGCACATGCTGCGCCTCGTCGGTAACATGATTCGGCATCGACTGACTTGATGGCTTGGACAGAACGGATGAAACTATCCCTGCGAACGGATAAATGGGAAAGGTCAGAAACGGGCTCTTGGTAACTACGACGCAGCCAATCGAGAGCGCCGACAGTGGCGCAGGCTCAGCCATGAAGCCCTCGATCTAGAAACCCGCCAGGGACGGAATATGAAGACAAGTTCGCAATCCTTTAAGAATTTCTATTTATCCTGGTACAAATGGCTTCATGATGGATACTTATGACGTAGCACTTGGCTAAAATACAGACACCCCCGTAAACACCAAATATCATTATACATTACAGCTCATCGGCCCTGTTTCGATATTATTTTGCCTGCGCCGATCGAAGCTTCATTTTCCCTAGGTTGGTCCTTAGTTTTGTGACCAACTTCGAACTCTTCTCCACCGCCCAGTCCTTTACTCGGCGACGCCTGCTGGGCTTCCTTGGTGGGCGCTCTTGGGCAGACTGCTCTCGCCCCGGATCCAGAGGCTGCGGAGGTTCATCTTGATCATCTGCCCTTGACTCATTCGCCGGGCGTAGCTGAGGCTGGCTTCCTTGGGCCGTCTCCTCTCGCATCGGACTTGGCGAAATTGGAGGCTGCAGAGCATCGTCACCATCAAATGGCCTCGATTCCTTCGCGGGATGGGGCTGAAGTAGACTCTCACGGAAAGCGTCGTCTCGCGCTGAACTTGGAGGCTGCTGAGGTTCGTCGTCATCAACCGGTCTCGACTCCTTCCCCGCGTGAACCAAGTCCGGATCGTCGTCGCCACCGGCTGGCCTCGATTCCGTACTGGGCCCGACGCTGTGGGTGGGCGAAGTGCCGGCACTCTCGACGGATTTAGTGGTTGACTCTTGGCCGCTGCGCGTACTGGTATTGGCGCTGAGATACCTCGATGGTGTCACGGGTAATGGCAGGCTCCCAGCATCCCTAATGACAGCGTCGTCTCCGCCGCTCCGAGACTTGTCAGATGGGGGCTCCCCCCGAGCGTCTGAGTCATCGGGGTTAACCGAAGCAGACGTCCCCCCTTCGTCAGAAGACTCGGAACTTAGCGAAACGCTTGATCGATTCGTCTCGTTGTCAATGTCGCCAGTGCGGTTGCCGCCAGTATGGGCCACCAGATGATCTCCGTCACCCTGTATATATAATTAGCAATAGACCTGTAATGCCCTTTATTGGGATACGTACCAAATCGTACATCGGCTCCCCAGTGTCCTCTTCACCCGCCTCGGAGCTTGGCAGCGACTCGACGATGTCTTTAAGCGAGCAATAAAGTTCCCTGATGTCGGCCCTGTCTTTCAGATTGGGACGGAGCATCTTGGTCTCAATTACATCGAGCAGTAAAGGCACAAATTCTGAGGACGAGGAAATCTTTCTCAGTTTCTTCATCCGCTGCAAGGGTTGCTTGTTAATAAGAGTTACTGCCAATCCAGATGACGTTCGCACATGAACATACCTTCTTAACCACTGGCTTGACCTTAGGATGGCGTTTCTTATCCTTGATCATGATATCGAAGAACTTGTCATCTTTCACGCCCAAGACTTCATGCCGTTCATATGGCGGTTCCTCGTTGATTCGTTGAAACATGAATTTGTCCACAGCCTCAAACCCCTCCAAGTACCTCACGCAAAACTCGAGAAAGACGCAGCCGAGTGACCAGATGTCGTAACTTCGACCGAGAGGTTGGTTCATGTCTATTTCGGGAGGACGATAAGCCGACGTTAGTGCACCGACGCTGCGCACTGCGGACCTTGTCAGTTCAGAATGGTACTGAGTCTCGCCCAGGTCTGAGACGACGAGGAGATTGCGAGCCTCTCCCCGATTCTCGAACCGCAATATGTTCTCAGGCTTGAGGTCTCCATGTCGCCCGTAGTTTCGTTTGTCCTTCGCGTCTGGACCGCCTTGGTCCCTCTGATCGATCTGCCACGTCGAACTACCGTGGATACGCTTGATGGCCCCAGCTATGCCGACGCACTGCTCTGCCGCCCACCTTTCAAACGAGGGGGAGGTTCCGGCGATCCGCGTCGTCTTCCAAAATTCCAGAAGATTGCCATCTGCCCACTCGAACAGAAGACAGTACTTCTCGCCATGCCGAAAAGCCAGGAGCAACTTGATGAGATGGTCTTCCTCTTGCCACTGCTCACAGCACATGGCGAGGGCCCTCACTTCGCGGTCAAAAGCTTCCCGGTTGTTTGACCTGATCTCCTTCAGTGCAAATTGGGGCCCCCCGTTCGACGGCTTTGGAGAGTTAGCACATTGGCATGGAGAGGATGATTCTTGTTACTGACGTGTTTTGGTTTGAAATCATGATGGCTGGGGTCTATTTCCACCCGACGAACCGACGATTTCCCACCCCACTTCTGAGGTCCCAGAGTACGCCATGGGAGAGCTGTTTTTCCGTCGAGTACATACGAATGTACCTTTCCTTCTTCAAAATGGAAGAAAGGAACGAAGAGCATTCTCTGCGAATGATAAAGGAGCGTGATCTCGCTGAATTCCCAACCCTTGAGAAGTGTTGTGTTGACTTTGTTGGGCTCTGTTCGAGTGACACAAGATCGCGTATCTTGGGTTTGTCCGCGTTTCAAGGGGAAGTCCTCATCGTGGATGCCCTCGTCGATGAATTGATGAATAGCGTCAAATTTCTTTGCGCAAATCAGAATTCCTAAAATGCGTCGTCGGCTTTTCATGTTGCCGTCCCCCATGATCTGTTCAAAAAGTTGACGAAGCTGGTCGTTTGAGGAGGTTGGCAACTTTTCGTGCAGAAGAGAAGTGATTGTATCATGATTGAGAATGGACTCAAGCGCGTCAATGGGCAAGAATGCATCTTCCCCCGTCTCGTCATTTACTAAGCAAGACTGTATTTTGTCGCCAATTGCCTTTTCGATGGTTGATTCGGTATCGGGTTTCAGTCGAAAATGGCGGTGTATTTCGTCAGCTTTCATGACTTTTCCGAGTTTGATAGGAGGTTGGTCGGGTTGGTTCGGAGCGGCGGAGAGGCCCAAGTCATAGACAGAAATGACATTTTCCACATCCGAGACATTACTCTGCCTTCTCGGGGGCTCGGACCGTTGACTGTTGCCGTGGTTGTCTTCGGTCTGGCGTCGAAAAGCTGGTGAACGCTCAGATTCAGAAGGCAAGCAAGAAGAATCTTCGTGTAACGGTACGCTAGAATGTGACATTTCAGAGGCACCTTTACTAATTGCTGATGTTCCAGGGTTTGATTCTCGTTGGGGGGCTGGGAGGAAGCCCCTATCTCTATCACCACATGGAAGCCAAGCTTCACCAGAAGAAGATCGCAGTTTTCCAGTCCGCTGGAACTGGTCCGTAAGTTACTTCGTCTCGCTTAAGGCTATGAAGACTTACTAAGAGCTAATGTATAGACGGACGGCTATCTGTCGTGGAGCGGTTTGCAAAGGCTTCCTGGATGGCGTTGATGAGGGTAGTCAGCCTCAGGCGAAGAATCCCATCGAGATCACGTCCACCATCTGCAGGGCTAGCTTTGGGATCTGTCTCGACAGTGTGTTCGACGAACAGGTGCATCTGGATGAAGATTGGTATTGGGATGAAGATGAGGGCATCGCGAGGGCCAGGAACCAAATGAAGTGGCATCTGAAGAAGGTTTGTACTCGTCTCCTGCCACTGCCGAAATGCTAACTCAATGTGTAGGGCGATTCATCTCGAAGAAGAGCCGGCATACCCGGGCGGTGTATATGCTACGTGAACCAAGCTGGGATGGGCGGTTCTCCGAGACAATCCACCAGTGCGACGATGACACGCCCCCGAGCAGACGCACATCGAGCGTCAAGGAGATGTGCACCTTTGAGTGCAATCTTACAAACCACATGGCAGTCTCCAGACTTCAAAATTTTACGACGCCCGACGGCGAGAGGAAGAAGAAGCTGAACTATAACGTCAGAATGACACCCAGCGGAAAGAGCGTCAATATCGACGTTGAGGTAAAGGGGACTCGCCTGGGGAAGACCAACGTGGGCATGGATGTCGTGACTGGTAGTGGCTCTGGTGTCACTCGCGCCATGGATAAATTGTCACTCTAAGGGGTGTCTTGGCGGTATAACTTGTTGAGAGGCCTGTTGTTCCTTGTTTTCATTGCTTCCATGCTTTTATTTCAGTACCTAGTCCACTCGAGTTTGACTTTAGCACTACGGAGTATTCCACAGCCGATATTCTGGCATGTTATGATGGAGCAGCTATTGTCTTCACCCGCTCTCCCCTTTAAATCCGTTACATAATATCACTCACTCAAACACTCGCCGCCGCCTGAAGATGAGTCCCGTATGAAGGGGGGTCTTCATTGTGCACCTCCCTCTCCACATTGTCCGTGTTCTAATAGACTTCAGGTCGGAATGAGGTTCCCAATTTATGCGGGACTGATGTCACAATACTTACATAAGGCGGCAAGTCCATCACTCCCAGTCCAGCCGCGTGACTTGTGGCAATCTGCAGCGGCAGTGCTAAATAGAGGGCAGTGCTGAAGGGCCTCTCAGCGAGAGTAATGTGGATGGTATATGTTCTGGATATGAAGCAAGAGTGGAAACTGGGGAGGAAAATGTTTTTGTTGGACGTTGGCAGACTAAGGGGCAGAGACAAGTCGGCAACGTGGCGAATGAAGTCTTCTTTGGGTGCGTTCTTTTTCATCGCTGAGATCCGAGGCTTGGACCTGGAAACCAAGTTTATTTGACCAAGAGGGTCTTTAGTAGGGATTTCTGTGAGACTAGTTTCCTGCCAGACTGCCTCCTGCAGGCCGGGGAGCACAATATCGTGCGTGGTGGAGTAAGACATGATGGCCAATGCTGGCTTTCATCCGTAGACCGTAGATTCGGGAGACAATTGACAGGCGACAGAGAATAATACGTTTCCGAGATTACTTTTGCCTTGATGGTGGTGAGATTCGGGGGAGGAATGGTGGCCGAAGTTGGCGTGAAGCTGAGATGGACGTTGGCGGTGGAAGTCGCCGCACTCAGGGAATCCGGTGATAGGATGATGGTGTCGGGTTGAGTTGACGAGGCTTCCAGGTATCCTTTCGATCCGGGGAGGACGCCTTGTCGGATGGCTTTGCCTTGAACCAGACGATACTTTGCCATATCGGACATGATTTGCAGAGCGCCCTCTCCAGGAGCGTAGGGGACAATGTTGACGATTTCATGTGCAGACAGAAGCTTGTGCTTCCCTAGCCGCATTTGATACTGATCCACCTGCGCATTGATCGAATACTCGACCCTGGCCGTCTCTGGACTCTGGTCATTCCCTTCGTAATGGCCCATGCTGGGAGGAAGAAGACTATGCTTCTCGCTCAGCTCAACGGCGCAGCGGTGATGGCACGAGCCGGAAGGCAGCCGCGAGGGAACGACAAATAGAAAGGGTATCACGCACGCCTTGCCCGCCTCGAAAGACTGCGACTCGGGAAGGCAGCCGTCCTCGATAGGGAGGCTGAGTTCGAGGAAGGTGTGCTGCATGGGGAGCGCATTCGGGTGAACCACGTCGATGCGCGAGGTGGTGGTGCCGGTGAAGCAGACTTCGACGCTGTCGAACGGGAAGTCTTTCCGGGACGTTATCGTGACGGAGCCGGCGATGCGGTCACCGGTCGTGTAGATTTTGGACTTGAAGTGGTGGTCGATGGCGATGTCGATGTTGACATCTTTGTCGGCTCGAGACGCCATCAGGCCTGTTGTGGGCAACATTAGGCAGTGAGGAAAAGATTGGGCAAAAGAGATATGATACTGAACAATACAGTCAACCCAAGTGCGATGAGGTCTGCCATATTTAAGAAGCAACCCAGGGACTGTGCCGCATCTTTCTCGTGGTCAGTATCGACTCATTGCGCCCTATCCCAACGCCCTAAGGCGTTGATAGGGTCATTTGCATTATTCCGTCCCCATCGGTCCCGGTTTACGACAGCCGGGATTGGTCTAAACGGCCGAAGGAGTTCAAGGGTCCGAGGCCTGTGTCTGGCTTGATTGGTTGCAAACTTCCGAAGCACTTGGATCGTCTTGCATCGCCGATGAGCCAAGATGGCATGCTTGAGCCTCATTACGTATCGCAATTGCGACGAGATCCACGCTGTGGTTCACGGATTTCGGCCTTTATATAATTGACCGAGGGCGACGTTGGGAGAAGGCGAATATGCCGATGCTCTATGCGTGATCGCAGTCAGTTATTGCCGTGCAATATGAGCTCGGGGTGATCAAGTCAAGCCAAGCACTTGAGCAAATACTTTCCATGTAGCTCAGGGCCTATACATATCACTATTTATCTATCCAATATTACCATTTTTCAGAGGCGTATAACATGCCCTAGTTCCTATCTAGCAGATCGAGCAAGCTTCACACATGCATGCCACCCCATAATGACTGCCCCAGCAAGGAGTGACGACGCACTCGTAAAAACAACAACACCGGCATACTTCCCAGCACCATACTCCTCCCGCACCGTCGCCCTCAACGACATCAAGGCCGCGCTGATGGGACCAACCAAGATATTTCCTACTCCCTGCAGGAAGACGTAAATGGCATACGTCGCAAACACGGTCGACGGGTCGTCGCTCACGGCCCGGCCCATGGCAACGCGCAGCGTCCCGAAGCCGAACCCGAAGAAGCCGTAGACGATGCTAAACGCCACAAGATGGCCCATTGCCTTTCCGAGGCCCCAGAGCGTGAACGAGGACGCCGCCGCGAATACGCAGCAGGCCACGGCGAGCAGGCTGACGGATAACTTCTTGTCGGAGAGGTATCCCAGGGCGAACTGGCCGAGGACTTGCGCGACCGACATGACGGCCAGTAGCAGAGCGCCCTGGATGGGCGACATGTCGAGGGCGGTCGCGTATGACGGGATGAAGACGACCGGAAAGAAGAAGCCAAGCCCCTGGATAAAAGTGGAAAATCCGTACACCCAGAAGAGCGGTCTCTTGAGGAATGCCCAGTCAGTCCTTGCCAGAGCAGCTTGTTCTGAGGCTGGCAAACGGCCGCGGAAGAGAGGAATGAGGGGACCCGTGAAGACCATTGCAACAGCGCAGGCTCTGAGTGTCGTTCGATGCCCGTACTTGTCCAACAGCGCCTGGAGAATAAACGGCATCACGGCGCCGGTCGCGCCCGAGGACGCCGAGATGAGCCCAAAGGCCATGCCCTTGCGCCTCACCCACCACTCGTTGATCATGCTGATGATGGGGTACGTAAAGGTCACGAACCCGAGGCCGTACAGCAGACCCTGCGTGGCGATGAGGCCGTTGACGGACGAGGCGAAGGACGCGAGGAGCAGGCCGAGGATGCACAGGGGCCAGCCGACCCAGATCTGGCGGCGGTGGTACTTGGGGAAGCGCTTTGTCAGGAGGGCCGAGAAGGGCGCGCCGAGGTAGCAGAGGCCTTGGGCGAGGGTGCCGATGAGGGCGATGTTGTCGGTGTCGTCTTGGAACTGGTCGAGGCTTGAGTAGTAGTTTTGGAAGACGCCAAAGCTCATGGGGAAGCCTGGAACAGTCAGTAAGCCTCCCGGCAAGCGTTTGTTTCGTAGAAGTTACCCCAGAATAAAGCTTCGAATATGAAGCCGACTATGAGAACGACCCATGCATCTCTCCCGCCGTCGGCAGGCTTCAACTCTTGCAGCACTCCTCGATTGTGCTCGACGTATCCATCACTAAAGTTATCTGGTGTTTCACCCGAGACGGGTTGGAGTTGTAGCTCGACCGAGCCTGTCTGGCTTTGACGTGAGGGAGACATACTATCTCGGATCGCAAATCGCCGCGCTGAGGTGTTACAAACGTAGTGACCAGGTTAGGTGACGATGCAGATTTAGTGAACATGGGAGCCCTCCTCGATCGGGCCTCGCTTGGGAGAGGGGATCAATCGTTCACTGGGGTTCTTAAAGACGTTTTGAATTACCGAGGGCTTGGTGGCTCGTTGGTACTCCTATACCAAAGGTTGGCCGCTATTGGCTACAATTTCCGAACGCCTTCGGCTCGATGCCCTTTCGCTGACAAATCCCACCATTTCCATGCTTCCATGTGTGATATCGCGAACGCTCGGAAGTCGACTGATAACGGTCATTTTTATATTCCATTGCAAAACTCGCTATAGATAAGAGCAATCGCGTCTCGCGGAGCATCCTTTCGTGCCGACGGGACAGCGCGGATCTTGAACCCCCCCCGCGATCGTCAGCGCGGGAGATGGAAGCCCGCTTGGAAGACGAAAGGAACACCACGAAGAAATGCCATCACCGACTCGACACTAACACATCCGGGAACAACAGCTTCCGAGAAAATTAAGCATACAGGTACGCAAAACGCCAAGCTCTTGAGTTGCTCAGCCTTCCGGACCGTCGGCACGGGACATCGGCTCGTGCTGTCAGCTGCAGCGTGTGCTGACGAGGTTGGTCAATCGTGCATGGCCCCTACTACGGCGAAGGATCTTGGCTTGAACTTCTTAATTGGCGCATATACTGAGTTGGCTAGAGTTGGTTTGCGATGACGCGTGGTGGCCTCGCAATGAGGTCTGCTGGGCAACATTTCGTGGCTGAGCAATGACTTGGAGCCTGGAGATGAATCCGACGCTTACTTTATTGCAGTGTTGCAATCTAACTATGATGAATGCGCAGTCAATGATATTATCGCGGTTGCACTCATATGCCGCGCGCAATACGAAAGTAACGAGTAACGACATGGAAGCCATCAACCAGTACGCACTCGTGAAAGAAACCACTCGCCGCAACACCAAGCTCAAGCATATAAGTCCATGTATCCATCGCCGAATGCCCAGTCTTGATATCTCAACCACAAATCACTCTTGAATCGTATCTGCACTCAAACAACACCAAATTGCACCATAGAACAACAATCACATCACTCCATCACTTGCCACCGCTTTAATATCCACTACCATGCGGGCTATTCACGCTACCTTTCTCCTCCTCAGCAGCACCGTGCTCGCTCACCCATTAAAATCCCCCAGCAAACCAAGCGACGGGTTTCCTGCCCTGGATGCGCAACAGCTAAAGGACATCTCCCGCCGCGCCGACGGTACCCTGTCCAACGCGCCGCCTCCTCCCAAGCTGGGCGAGAGCAGCAAGACTGCGTTCCAGGCCCTCGCGTTCGGCGAGGAGTTTGAACAGGCCTACTTTCAGAGCCTGCTCGACAATGTCACCCATAGCGTGCCCGGCTATGAGCACCACGGTCGCTTCACGAAGAGGGAGCTGATTGAGGTGTTGGAGACTGTCGTTGCTGTAAGTTCCACTTCAGGTCGACAGTTTTGGCCATCGCATGCTGACTCTGAAAATGTAGCAAGAAGAACTCCACGCCATCAATGCCATCAACGTCCTGAAGCACTTCAATGTCACCGCCCCCATGCCCTGCAAGTACCACTTCCCCATGAACAACATCTATGACGCATTCGCCCTGGCCGAGAGCTTCACCATGCTCGTTGTGGGCACTCTGCAAGACGTCAGCCAAACACTGGCCCAGAACGGCGACACCGGCGTCGTCCGCGCCATTGCCTCCGTCATCGGCCAGGAGGGCGAGCAGGGCGGCTTCTATCGCACCCTGCTCGGGCGCGTGCCCTCGGAGAAGCCCTTCCTGACGACGTCGGTTGGCGCGTTTGCCTACTCGTACATCTACAACACCTTTGTGGTGCCCGGGTCCTGCCCGTTTGACATTTCCATGATCAACCTCCCCATCTTTGCGAAGCTCGACGTCAAGGACGGCTCGATGGGCCTCGACGTCAAGGCCAAAGACCAAGACCTGACCTTCACGGCCGACTTGAGCGCCTCTCGAGCCGCCGACGGCTTCATTGGCGGCAACGGGAACGGCCTGTTCCTCAGTTACTTCAGCGGTCAGCTCCTGCCCATCAGCGAGCCCATCAAGAATGTCAAGTGGCACAGGGGCCGCATCACGTTTGACGCCTTCTTCCCCTTCACCGAGAATGTCATGCAGGGGTTGTCGGTTGCGGCCTTGACTACGTCGAGCAACTTCTCGTCGCCCGTCATGGTTCCGAATGCGACTATTGCTGCCCCGGCTATCATCCAGGTTAACCATAAGCTGTGAGCGTGGTGGATGGATAGCATGGCTGATTTGGAATGAGGAGAATGGTGTTTCTCTCAGCTCAGTGATCCTATAGCCGTTTTTTCTTTCTATACAGCGAGGTCTCATACCTCGCATTTCAATTCGATTTCATATCAATATTTCTTCTTTTTTATATATATTTTATTTCGCTTTTTGTGACTTTTATTTTCCCGACTTGCCCACCTGGCTTTTTATGTTGGTATGCCACCCTGGACTGAAACCGCCCTCACGCACGCAGAAGCAAAAGCATAGGCAATGAGTTGGTTATTTAGTATCCGTACAGTAGGGTGTAGACGTAGTCTGAGATTCAAAATATCGCTTGCCTTCTGTGTTTTCTATCTCTTTTAACAGGTCGATTCAGGCCCTTATTCCGTCACCACTCGCCAGTCCGACAAATTGCCATCTTTGCAAAGCGCTCAGCTCTTCATTCCATCGGCGACATTAGACTGAGAGATGATCGGAGGCTTGAATCCTCAATCTCCGACCGAAGCTGCCTTGGACCGCCGTAGCTGCATGCAGAACTGTTGGAGCCTGGGGCAGTGAGCTGCACAGCCCTCGAAGCCTAATGCCACTGATTTCTTACGGCGCCACCTCTCCCTTGACTTCATCATGATGGACGTCATTTACCGTCCTCACCAGAGCCCGTTTCTCATATCCAACAATACCATCCTCCCAACATTTACATTGCCATGGAAGTAACAGGCTTAGTTATCGGAATCGTGAGTCTCGCCGGCTTGTTCAAGACGGCCCTCGAGGCGTGGGAGTTTGTCGATGCCGGCCGCGCCCACGCCGAGAACCTCAGCTTCTTCCGAACAAGGCTGGACAACCAGCGCGCCGTCTTCCTCATCTGGGCCGAGAAGCTGGGATTCTTCTCGCCCGAAGGCTACGACAAGGCGCTCGACTCGCCCCGACGCCGCGCCCACCAAGTCAGCCAGACGCTAAAGCACATTGCCCTCCTCTTCTCCAGCACGGATGAGCTGGTTCAAAAGTATGGCTTCAGGGTTCATCAGATGGAGACAGAGGGCGATGCCCTGCCATCGCCGGCGATATTTCACAGGAGATACTTGCGGCTATATTCGCTCGCTCGGGGAGAGCGCGAGACGAGCAGTCGACTGTCCCCTTTCCGGGGCGAGATCCGGAAGCAGCAAGACGCAGCAGCCACCTGGAAGAAGATCACCTGGTCCGTGAGGGACGAGAAGAAGTCCATGGCCTTTCTCGACAAGATTACAGCCTTGGTCGACGACTTGGACAAGCTCACGCGCGACATGCAGCTGAGCAAGACAACCGAGGAGCTGGCCACGGAAGCTGTTCAGGATGTCAGCGAAGATTCCCTGATGGAGCTTGAGGAGAGCTCCACGGATAGGGCCACGGTAATCTCGAGCGCAGCAAGCATCCGCCTCAGGTCCATCGAGGCGCGCACCATCGCCACCGTCACCACAGGCGGGGGATCATTTGCCATAGCCCCGACGCAGCCTTTGGCGCAGAACCAGTCTCGCGGCGACGACGAGATGTTAGACTTTAGGGGCATTGAGATTGCAAACGCTCAAGCGTGCGATGCACTCATCTCCAGAGTCGCGGTGTCACAGGCGTCGGAGCCGTCGACCCTCGTCGGCTCCACGCGTCCGCCGCGTCGCATCATGTTGGAGGTGAAGAGGTGGTCCAAAGACTGGAAACCAAACGGTTGGTATACCATTTCACCCATCGACGAGGGAAATTGCTGCCAGTTTCTTGGCACTATACGCGGTCCAGCCGACACGCCTTATCAAGGCGGCATCTTCCACGTTCGTATGGACGTGTCTGAACCATACCCTTTGAAACCGCCGAGCGTGTGGTTCTTGACCAAGGTCCTACACCCAAACATCGACGTGTACGGGGCCGTATGCATGGATATTCTAGCCGAACGTTGGCACCCAGTCTTGACAATGGAGGCGACACTCATCTCGGTGACGTCCTTGTTGAGCTCGCCAAACTGGGAAAGCCCCGTCGAGTCAGCTTTGCCACCCGAATGGACAACCGACAAGGAAGAGTTTGAGAGACGCGCCAAGGGCTGGACGAAGAAGTATGCAACGGGGCAAATCATCCATCCCGGTGAGAGGCCGGATGGGTTCTCTACCGTATTCAGGGTCCCTGATCAGACTACGGACGTGTTGGGGCCGGTAGGAGATGGTCCTCCCACCCCCACGATGCCTCTTGACATGGTCGAGCCGTTAGAGAGGATGAGGGGAAACACGTCGAGTGATGACTGATTGCTCGTAGACTTTAGTTGGACTGACTTGAGCCGCATTACTTATAGAGAAATCGGAATTGGCTGCATTTCGAGAAGATTGGTATAGGCAAGGTGGAAGGGTCAATAAGTTATGATACTTTTCCGCCTATGTGTGACTTTTACGTGAGCTGCTCAATCCATATTCACAATCCAAGGGAGAGATCCCTGCCGCCTCGCACCATCGAGACGCGCACTAGCTATGCACTTTCGCCAATAGTTTCAGACAAAAAGGTCTCTCAACTGCAGCCATTTCCTGCCTAGCGGGAGCGACTCTGGGATCTCACTACCGAACAGATAAGAGCGATTCCCGAGACATTTCAGCTGTCCTGCGGTATGTGGAAATGATGTAGCGTAAAAAAAGCATCTATCGGCAAAGGGGTATTTGTTGAGGACACGTCAGAGCCGAAAAAGAAGACACATTCTTGCCTTTGCAACCCCTTGAGTTCTACGACGGCGAATTCTCTGCGCTTAATGTTCTGCTGCATCACTGGTCGCCGTCCCCTTCCGCCATAACTTCGATGCGAGATGGCCCTGAGATTTCTCGCCGCCGCCTTGCTATGGGCCTTGTGGCAGGAAACCGCTGCCTCGGCTGCTGCCGAGCCTAAATACTTGTTCACATTGTGCGTCCTCGAAAAGACGAGTCTTGAGGCTCCGCGGTTCCAGAGCGCCCAGCTAACTCGACGACCCAAGCGGTGACTCGTGGACCAGGACTCATTTCCAGATAGAGAATCAGAGGCCATCACCGGCGAACCCCCTGGGCAATCCACCGTTTCCCGGAGTCTCGACGTCGGGCGGCATCAACTGGGTCAGCAGTCTCGTGGCAGAGGTCAACAACTCGCTCACCTTTTCTTACAACTTTGCTCGGGGCGGCGCAACCGTCGACGCTCGCATTGTGCCGCCCCATCACGGCAGGGTGCTCTCCTTCTCCGACCAGGTCGAGGAGTTTCTGAAGAACCTGGCCACGCGGCCCGACTTTGCCCCGTGGACGAGGTCGAACGCGCTGGTGGGCGTATGGGCCGGTCTCAACGACGTGGGCATCCACTGCGAGTGCGAGAACGGGACCAGGTTTTGCGAGAACTCGGTCGACATCTACGCCAAGTCTGTGGCTCGCTACTACGAGCTGCTTCACCTCCTGTACTATGCTGGCCTGCGCAAGTTCGTCCTGTTAACGCCGCCTCGTGAGCCCCTGGCCTGTACATGACCTGGCGCCGAAACTGACACTTGGACAGCGGTGGAGATGACACCCCGGAGCAGAATAGAAGGGAGCCCAGCAACGAATGAAATCTACT
Organism: Thelonectria rubi; assembly: GCA_013420875.1. Taxonomy (NCBI): domain Eukaryota; kingdom Fungi; phylum Ascomycota; class Sordariomycetes; order Hypocreales; family Nectriaceae; genus Thelonectria; species Thelonectria rubi. The sequence goes on from WMHX01000079.1 coordinate 54,796, forward strand.
TCTCCCATATGAGGCATTACCGTACCCTCCTCGCTAAAGGATTCAAGGAGTTTCGATCCTCCCACCTCGACATGATAGCCAGGATGATTGAGGTGTACCCGTCATTCGCGGAAGCAGACAATAATCCATCCAAGTATGGAGCTATAAACACTACTTGCGTGGATGAAAACGGTATATCGTGTGTAGGTGTTGGATAATCCATTCGTCTCAACCACTGGTTCTGGGACAAACAAGCTGACGGGTTCCAAAAGCTGTGGTACAATCATTTCCATCCGGGCATTGCTATCCATAGACTGCTGGCGAAGCAAATCGCGAAAATAGTCAACAGTGCTATATATGCCTGGTGACGCGAGGGCATGTAGCCACCAGTGACATCTCGCTCGGATGGTAGGTCATGGCAATATTGCGGCATTGGCCTTGGTCATATGTGGGATATGAGTGAGACTATCGAGCCCCATCGGTTGGAAGTGGTTATACAGTGTAAAAGATTTGGAGGCTTCATTGGACCGACAGGCCAATGTTTTTAAGAGGCAGAAATGTACACCAGCTGTGTATGCAAGTTCGTACAAACGACCCAAGAACATATAGATCCGACTGGAGGGCTGATTTCAATCACAGAGGCCCGTCTTTGCGTGTTGCAAGACGAAGGCAGGGACGTTCATGGTCACTGCATCTGTATATTCATGCCGACTGGCCAATGCAAACTCTATCACGGTGTCAAAATGACCGCTGCACCATTTTTCCAAAGATAATGATCTAGTTATTTAATGCATATTTGCAAGCGGTTATCTGAGATACTGCATTCAACACATGGTCTCAGCCGAAGGACCGTGTCACGTAAGTGGCGTATGACCCCGGCAAGAGGCGGGGATCTCAGGACGTCATCTCGTCAGCTCCAAGTTGCCGCTTGGGGTTGGACCACTCGCCTTCTGGTCATGTCAACTAGCATACCTTGATTCAATCAAGCTACAATCACCAAGATCTGACTCGACTGATAGTCGCACCTCCCTCGCCATGGATCGCCAACTCTCGATTCCCGTCATCGATTTTACCCCTCTCCTCAATCAGGATTCCAACCGGGAGTCGTTCACCAAGGCCAGCAAGGAAATCTACGAAACCTTTAAGCACTTTGGTTTCGCCTACGTCAAGAACCACTCAGTCCCCCAGGAGATGGTGGATGAGGCGTTTTCATGGGTGCATTACTCGTATCTCATTTATGGATAATGCTAATCCCCTGCAGAGCAAACGATTCTTTGCCCTGCCGCAAACCGAAAAGGACAGGGTCCCTCACCCGCCTGAGGGATGGAACCCTCGTGGCTACTCGGGCATGGGCCGCGAAAAGGTCTCCCAGATGGTCTTTGACGAAGAAGGCATCGCCCAGCAGCGCAAGACACCCGACGCCAAGGAGTCGTACGACCTGGGAATCGAGGACGACGGGAGAAAGATACGCAACATCTGGCCGCCCGAGTACGTGATTCCCGGCTTTCGAGAATTCTGCATCAGATTCTACGACATGTGCTACGACATGGAGGTCAAGCTGCTGCGCGCCATTGCCGTCGGCATGGGACTGGAAGAGACCTTCTTCGTCGACTACCACCAGACGAAGAACAACCAGCTCCGCTTGCTACACTACCCGCCCGTCGAGGAGGAGCTGATGGCAACCGGCAAAGTCGAGGGCGTCGGCGCACACACTGACTTTGGCACGCTGACGATGCTCTTCCAAGACGACGTCGGCGGGCTGGAAGTCGAAGACATTCACCAAAAGGGCAAATTCAACCCGGCACCTTACGTCCCGGGCACCATGGTGGTCAACATTGGCGATTTCCTCATGCGATGGAGCAACGACGAGCTGCGATCAACGCTGCATCGCGTGCGCACGCCGGCGGCCGACCAGACGGGAGACGGGAGTCGGCCGCGCATGACGCGGGAGAGGTATTCAATTCCGTACTTTGTGGGCGCCGACGATGAGCGCACTATTGACTGCGTGCCGGTGTGCTGGGGACCGGATCGACCGAAGAAGTACGAGCCGATCAACAGCAAGGAATACGTGGAGATGCGGCTTAATGCGCTATATTGATCAAATGTCGGCTCGGGGGTCGAAGGGGGTACCATGAACGACTGACTGGGAAATGTATTCCTGCACCAATCTATAGCCATTAGCTGAAATGCCAGTTTAACCTCCATTCTCTCAGTCGCACACCCCATATCACTCACCTCAATTGGTCAATTTCTTTCCCGTGTCATCATCCCCGAGGACATGATAACCACTAACGTCGAGCTTTCCAAAGCCAGGTTGCATTGCCTCCCTTGTACAAAGGGAAAAGCACCTTCTCCGTAGATGCCTTGTTTGCTGGATTCTTTTGCGCCTCTCAAGGATACTGCACCAGTTGCTGGATAAGGGGATCGACCCCGAGGTCAAGAACTGTGACGATGGTGCCGAGGGACGAGATGAACCAGAGTTGTCCAGAGTATTCGGCATAACTGATGTTCTGGGGTAGGCTTGGGACTGGATGTCTGTCATCGACTCTGAGGATGATGTCGATGGTTCCAAAACAAATGGTTGAGAATATGGTTCCGATGATCGGGGGGGTCCGATGATTATCGAGGTGTTCGTCGACTTTTGAATACGAATCCGATTTTGGCCTTGGGTTTCTGGGTTGGCGGAATAGCGTCCTTGGCTTCATCCTCGACTTCGGCGCAAGCGGGGGGAGGAAGCATGTCATCACTTTGGTTGGGCGATGCAGACGTGAGGCGGGTTAAGGGGACATCTGATCCGTTGGGATTCGACGTCGAGACAATTTGAGGTTAGGGGAACCGACCTAGAGTGTTATGGTGAAGAGGAGGCTGTACCAGGAAGGAAAATGGGATCGAGCATCGACCAAGGGTGCGTTGAAGAGCACTATCCATTGCAATCATGTACGCGATTGATCAGTCCAGTCGTTCAGGCAGGCCGTGAAAGTAATATTTGAAGAGACTTAGAGCGCACACCCGCTCAAGTCGATTTATCGGGACTGGAAGTCCTGCAAGTTGATTCAGGACCCCAGTACGTGGAAAAGCAGCTTGGCTGGCTCAAGTACTGGGAGCCTGGCCGATTTCGCGGCGGACCACATATGCGAGTGTAAGCAATGGAGGTCTCGGAGCCTGGTCTCCCCCTCCGGACTTCCGGTACATCCCACAGAGCAACACTCTACTCTATAGTGCTGAAGTTGACGGTAAACGTGCGGAAAAGGAGGCTGAGATATCGGGGTACGATTCCCCGCATTGCGTTCCGGGCCAAGGGCAAGCTGGCGAGGTGAGCATTGAGGACGAGGGCGTGATGCTCATCGTGTTATGGGCGGTGACACGATGTGCGCTTTGGAGGAGCTCCCAGGGCTGTCGTCCGCTCATTGAGTCTGTGAGTAATCTCGATAGGAATGTGTTTGTTTTATAGTTGATTGGATAGGACTTCGTTGTAGAGCTTGGTGTTGACGCTCAGGGTTAGTTCCACATGAGAGTCGATGAAGGCTCCAATCATCCAAACCACCTTCTCCTACCTACGGGCATTCGATCAAAGGCCTGCGTCCACCACAAACGTCGCCGCACAAGTAGCCACTTCTGATATGCTAGGAAAAATTAAATCTTAAATAACGAACGTGTCTTCTTTATGGGGCTCGCTCATCATCATCGTAGTGAACATTTGGGTGGCAGGTAAGCAATTGAGGGGGAAGGTTACCAACCCCCAACAACGGCAATTGCAAAAACAGCCCCGGATACACCCTCCCACACAGCCACCCCCATCATCCCATCGCTGGAGAGATACACCGCCGCCAGGACCTTCGTCGCCGCCATAGTAGCCAACGCAACTTGAAGCAGCGTACGAGAGCCGTAGACGGCCATGGCAAGCTGCATCGTGCTCAGCGTCAGCGAGGATAACCTAGAGACGAGCGTTGTTAGCAGTGCAAGATTGCTGCAGGTCGAGCTCCTACCCCACGATGTGCAGCGGCCCCGGCGGCGTCCCAGCAAGGGGTGCTCCATCTGCCGTTGCACCAGTTGGATCAAAAAAGGCTTGTAGGGTGGAGAGCAGAATTACGGCCGACTGGATAGTGAGGAACGAGCGAAGGAGTTTCGACATGTTGAGTGGCTGGCTGCGGGAAATCGAGAACATGAAAAGTGGCGTGGAGGATGCAAGCCACCTGCGGCGCATAATTACCGGCAGGTCATGTCCTCGGCTGGTCCCTCCCGCCGTTGCCGCCGGGTTAGTTTGTCGCCCCGATTCACATCCCATCACGTCCCATCACCAACATCCCCGCTAATCACACGACGTTGGCGGCTAGGGGTGAACGGGCGCACATCACAAAGGCGTTCCCTCAGCGTGAATAGCGGGATACAGTCCAGGTACAGGGCAATCAAAATGGGACAATCCTTAAGGGACATCCATGACGGTCACACCCCTGGCTCGCCTAACTAGCTTGTCTCTCGTAGCCGCCGCAGCTCCGAGCAGGGCCTTCGTCTTCTGCTTCGGACTCCTCGGACAGAATCCCCTCTTAACTTCTCCTTCCACAATCTTGCACTTATTCTGCCTCTGACACTCTCGCTAACTCTCTACCTGCACTTGCGATTGCAATCACTCCCTCACCGACGCTCTCCCCCACAACGACCCGGCGACCCTCCCACTCGAACCCCCACCATGGCGACCGACTCGAAGCCATTGATCAACGACAACCCCAAACTCCAAAACTACTACGCGTCCCTCGAGTCGAGAATCGGATACAAGCTGTTCCTAGGCGGCACGCGCCACTTCGGCTACTACGAGCATGACACCTACTGGCCCTTCCCCATCGGCCGCTCCCTCCGGCGCATGGAGGACGAGCTGGCCTCGCTGCTAAAGCTGCCCGCGGGCGCCACCCTCCTCGACGCCGGCTGCGGCGTGGGTCACGTCGCGCTGCGCCTCGCCAAGAAGTTCCAGTATCGCGTGCAGGGGATTGACATCGTCGACCATCACGTTGCCAAGGCGAAGCGCAACTTTGCCCGCGCTCGCCTGCCCGAGGGGCAAGTCAGCGTGCGGAAGATGGATTACCACCACTTGGAATCATTTGACGACGAGTCATTTGATGGACTCTACACGATGGAGACCTTCGTGCACGCTACGGACCCCAAGGCAGTCGTCAAAGGTTTCCATCGCATTCTTCGCCCCGGCGGTCGCGTCGCGCTATTCGAGTACGACCACGAGTTCGTTTCCAATTCGCCCGAGGACATGGCGGACTCGATGCGCAAGATCAACGACTTCGCCGCCATGCCCACCAACGCGCTCTCGCATCCTGGAGTCTTCAAAGACATGCTCGAAGAGGCGGGTTTCACCGATGTAGTTGTACATGACTACTCGGAGAAGATCAAGCCCATGACGCGGCTTTTTTACCTGGTCGGATACATCCCTTGGTTACTGGTCACATTCCTGCATCTCGAACGGCATTTCATCAATACAGTCGCGGGTGTTGAGTCGTATCAAGGGCATGGACGCTGGCGTTATGTTGCCGTCACGGCGCTCAAGCCGGGAGAAACAATTGAGGAGCCCAAGACGCGATGAGGACGTCTTGTCCCCATCACGCGGGGATAGGCTCTACTCCGAAGGTGGTCCGGAGGCCGAGAGGGATAACAGCCTGGCAAGGTGGCAGACAAAAGAAGATAATGGCAGGCCTTTGCGTCTCAAAGTTCAAGCTGGCGAAGATGCGTGATTGAGCAGATGTGGGAGGAGGTAGCAATCCAATATACCAAATAATAAGGACGACGCATATAAGCAGTAAGAAAATTGATTCAACTATTTTGTTAGGGACACTCCCAGCACGCCTTCTCACTCCATATCTGACTCCCGGACGTCTCTTCGAAGCTGGCATCCTGCAAAGAGTAGCCGCTGAACAAACAAGCATGCGGACCTCGAGACGGGTCGTACGCCGACGCCCTGCAACCCCCATAGTGAGCGCAAATCGTCGCACAGTTTTCGGCACTCGCATTGTGAGGATAAATCTCTGTGCTGTAGGACCGAGCACCTGCGCTCACGATGCCCGCTCGGTTGCACGAGTACTGAGCGTCGATGCCCTTCTTAAGGCTGCACCGTGGTCCGCTGTCCGGAAGACCAGGCACAATCGACGGGGGGACGGATCCGCACCGGGTGCATTCTGAACAGCCAATGTCGTACCAAGAGGTCGAAGCATCAGATTCCTCGATTAGGCCGGCATCGCAGAGGCGTTTCTCATAGAACCGACACGGCGTATCCGGATCGGAAGAGTTGTAGCCATAGGACTTGCACGTAGACCAAAGATGACAGATGAAGGCGCAGTCTTGGGGTTGGTCCTGCGGCATGCCGTTAGAGAGAATGCCCCAGGCGTCGCCCGACTCGAGATGTCCCGGCCTGTTGCATTGGAACTCGGCAGGTATTGCTTCGGCGGCGTGGCAGGCGCCTGGGTATCTGAGGCCGGTGGGACACGTGGGTAAATAAGCGGCTGAACTGGTCAAGGAGGACGAGGCGGACATTGGGATAGCTGTGCTCTTAGCGAAGAGTCGGAATTGACCCAGGAAGGATGCCGAGACGGGATTTGTCAAAGCCGCGAGGGCCAACGCGAGCGATGCCGTGAGTTGCATTGCGGAGTGGAAGATTGTGGCGGCTAAGAAGACTGACGGAGAGAAAATATTTAGGCATGGTCCCATGTCAACGAATTTACGGAAAAATAACGAAACATACCTACACGGACACGTTAGATACCCTAAATAGACTAAGCTACTCAATAAGTCTTATAGTTAGCTTTAAACTTCTTTCGCTAGTTGTTTGGAAAAGAATCTAACTTGAAATTATTGTAAAGATGCTTTTAATAATACAATATATTCCTCGGGCTCTAGCTTGAAAAGTCTCTTCCTCCTGCCTTTATAAGAGACGTCTCGATCCTGCGTTGATTCTCTATCTCCTCGCCATCCACTGGAACCTTCACCTCTCGATCCTGCAACAGAAGACTTCGGCACATCTTCAGTGGACTTTGTCCACTCCACAAGTTGAGAACCTTTAGACTCCCCTTCACATATCGAGCCCCTTGACCGATACCGTTCGGGTCAACACCGCGCTCGAGGAGCCATTCTACACACTCGGGGGAGCGATGAGCCACTGCCAACTGTAGAGCTGTCAAGGTTAGGCCCGTGGAATTTAGATCTGCTCCGCTGGAAGCAAACACCAAGAGCGTCTCTGGGAGATAGTAGGCGCAGAAGCCTTTGAGTGTTGCCACGTATGCATATCCCAACGCCGTCGCCATGCTGCTGGTCGGGTCGAAAAGGCCAGCACCGAGCTCGCAGAGCGCCCCGTATGTGGCGTCGAAGACTTCCAGGCCAAGTTCATTCACTTGGCCGACAATCTCAAAAATGTTGCCTGATAACTGGACGCCTTCGTCTTCATCGTTTTTGTCGCTCAGCCATCCCCAGCCCAATGCCTCTTGTAGATCTCGAAGGTGACCTATGTCGATAACAATTCGTTGTTGATATAGCCTGTTTAAGGGGAGAAGATGTGGCATCAGGTATTCTCCATATAACAGAAATAGCGACACGAAAAGAAATGCTTCCGGATCAATTTCATCTCCAAGGCTGCTGATAAAGCTCGCATCAGTGTTCCTCGGAGCCATGGTGATCCACCAAAAGTAGGCGGAGTTGGCGTTGGTGTCAAGGAGGACATCCGAGACATCTTCAGGTGAGAAACTCGAAAACAGGGGAATTTTTGCTGTTGAAATAAAGTCAAATAGAGCCTGCGCAACAGAACTGTTCTCAAAGACAGTCCTCGGCACTTGGCCTAAATGGCTTTTCCTGAGGCTAAAGATGAGGTAGAGTACCAGCAAGCAATTCACTGGCGGAGGCGATGATGCCGTGTTGAATTCTTCAGTCTGCCCTGCCGGCATGTCCGGCCTTTGGTCTAGGATCATGACGAAATGCTCCCGGACGAGTTTTGCGGTATCGATTGCGAAGAACGGGGCCGGGTGACAGTGGATTGACTCAGTTGTAAGAAATTCGCTGACTGTGTAATGTGCCAAAGAGACTCGGTTTTCCTCGTCGCATCTGATCAAACAGCCGCAGATATCCAGCAACGTCTCTTCCCAAGCGCTATCATTGGCGAAGCTGAAAGTGCTTCGCTCAGGGGGTGGAAGCACCAGTTCAGCAAGCCCGGTGAATGTGCGCGACCGTTTGGGGGCATCGATATGCCCAAGAAACACCGCCCAGTGAAGAGCCGATCGGAAATACGTGCGATCTTCTTCGGGGATCCAGGAGAATATCCTTGCGTATGTCTCATTCAGAGTTGCTGGCAGCGAATTGATGGCTGATCGAACGGACGTACTGGATACAAGCCTCATGCGCTTGAGCAAGTCGACCTGGCAGACGACCCAGCGAAACCTGGCAACGCTGTGCATTAGTACCCAGATAGACCAGCTTTTACTTCCATTCTCATTCAAGCATCGACGCTGAACTTACATGCCCTTGGCCCCCTTAAGAAGCGAATCCTTCACTTCCTCCCTGAGACTCAAGTCCCAGGAGCGAAACCGCTTCTCCTCGGCGAGAACCCTCGTGACGTAGACTAGAATGTCGCTCCGCAGTGATTCGTTGTCCAGGGATATTGACTTCGAGTTTGGCAGGTTTCCCATCACCTTCTGAATATCGGCGTATTCTCGGCTTGTCGCTAGGAGTTGAACTTTGTCGAAGCGGTGTTCGCACATAAGCCTCGATATGATGTCGAGAAGCTGATCCCGAGGTTGGCTTTCGTCGATGGCATCCAGAGAGATGAATACTCTATCGAACTGAGTCAAAATGTCCTCGATAGCCGCAAGCAGTTGAGATATCGTTGGTTCATGGCCATTCTGATAGATGGCGTAAATCTTCTCGGGAGCAGTCTTGGCTTTTATGCTCAACTGCCCCAAGATCCAACTGAGAAATGAGCGTGTCTCATCATGGTTCCGTGTGTAATGGCAGTAGTAATACACGGTTCCTACTCGACGAGCTGCGAGAACAGGACTGTCTTGCCAGCTCCGGGAATGCCATGGATCCAGAGACATCTCAAACCTTGACGCAGCCACGCCGTCCATTGAGGAAGTTGAGTGACCCATTCAGAGGTCCCGGGTTCGTGTTGTCGACAGGCCGAATTGTGGTTGGAGGAAGGGTTGACATTGCACAGCCAAGCGCGAAATTTGGTTTGAGAGTCCTCTTGCATAGACGGTCAATACGAGAATTGGTCAGATTGGGGACCCAGCTTACCGTCAATCAGGTTGTGAAGGTGCTGCACTCTGCCGTGAATATGTTTGACATCCGTACTACACATAGCTTAGTACAATGTTCATCAAATTTTCAACCCAACCAAAATGCTTACACAAACTCGGCCGAAAAGGCGGTGGTGATGGTTGCCTTGTACTGGTTCAACTCGCCCAGAAGACCGTGAACCTTGGCCTGTTTCAATGGCCAAGCGAGTCGCTCGATGCTGTGCTGGATCTTCCGTCTCTTCGTTGCCTGTGTTGATGCGGAAGCAGTGCTCTGTTCCTTGGTCGGGAATTGGGCATGCAGCTCGTCGAGGACCCGGCGACATCCCTCCACCACACCTCCTTTCGCCGTAATATTGGCCAAAATCGGTGACGGCTCAGAAGAGGCGACGTTTTTGTCGTGAAGAAATCGAAGGTTGTCAAAGATGGCCTTGAGGCTCGAGATTTCGAGGAGAACTCTTCGCAGATCGCTGGGGTAGCCTTTGACGGATTCAATGTAGCCCTTGCAGATTTTGATGACTGCTTCGGCTGCTTGGACCACGGCAATGATGCTAGCTGCTGTGCCCAGCGCCTCGGCGGCCATGATTCATGGAGTTCGTCGTACGTTGGTGGGCAATGGGAAGGTTAAAAGGTCGAGGATTTGTTGGGCCAAGACCTAGTGAGCGACTCCCGAGCCAAGTTATGAGGAAGCCAGGTCGGGAGTCGCACGCGAGAAAAGAAGCGGAGGCGTGGGCAAGGCAGCAAGGATCAACAAAACAGACTACCTCAGGTACCTAATATATTCGTACTTACACAAATACTTTTATATTACTCTCTAAGTACCTTAAGTATATACCGATACACTAAATACCGCTCTCAAAACCCCTATAACCAATTATCGAGCCCTACCTATAACCTTAGGAGTGTTGTTATGAACCCACAGGAAAGAAGCCCAATGTCGGCAGTGCATCAGGCTGCTAACGGGCGCCTGCATGAAGGGAGGCTTCCATGGCCGCAGTGCATGGGCGCAGCTGCTGAGATGACCGCGGGGCAGAATACGAATACGTATGGTGCGCCTCTTAGGCAACTTCGAATTTCCATTTGACCTTGGGCCGTGACGCCCAGGTCGCACCCCGAATGCGTTATTTTCCCTCGATAGCGGTACACTTGCTATCTTCGTTTTCCAACACCACATCCGCGATATTCATTCTCCAGACAATGCGTTTGATCAATACCCAGAACCTAGCCCTCGAGGAGTTCTTCGGAGACCAAATTCCGGAGTACGCCATCCTGTCGCACACATGGGGGGACGAGGAAGTCACCTTCCAGGCCTGGCAAGATGGTTCTTACCGCGACCCAAACTCCGCCCACAGATACTCCAAGGGACGACGGAAGATCGAAATGGCCTGTTCTGAGGCACACGAACGACATTTACTCTACCTATGGGTGGACACAAACTGTATCAACAAGGAAAGCTCGGCAGAACTGAGCGAGGCTATCAACTCCATGTTCACCTGGTACCTATGCTCTGCCGTTTGCTTCGTCTACTTGGAAGACTTTCACTACCAGGACGAGGATAGCCTTGCTATCCTTGGAGCAGCTCGATGGTTTACTCGTGGCTGGACGCTCCAGGAACTGCTAGGTCCTACAACAATCGACTTCTTCGACGCTCGTTGGATTTGGTTCGGACGAAAGTATACACTTGCAGGTCTTCTCGCTAACATTACCTCCATCGACGCCAAATACCTCCAAGACCCCTATTTCGTAGAAACGGCCAGCGTCTCTCAACGAATGTCGTGGGCTGCCACGAGATCGACAACGCGACCGGAAGACCTGGCCTACTGTCTGTTGGGCATCTTCGATGTCAACATGCCTCTGCTCTATGGGGAAGGACACAAAGCATTTATTCGGCTGCAAGAAGAGATTATACGGCACAACAATGACCACACCATATTCTGTTGGTCCTGGCCCGTGTGGCCAGAATCGAGGAATCCCACTCACCCCGGGGAGTGGAACGGCTGCTTCGCCCCGCATCCTATCGCATTCCGTGATAGTGGTAACTTCTGCCCAAGTGGCGCTCTGTCGAGGGATGTGCCTCCAGACTTCCAACTCACTAACGGCGGTTTGCGCATCAGCTTGCCGATATGGGGTACCTTCGATAACAACTTGAGGCTCGCGATGCTCAACGCCCACGATGGGGTGGACGAACGTTCACGACTATGCATTTGGCTAAGGGAGACCGATGATGGGAAGTGCGACCGGCCAAGGGCTCAGAATCGAGTCCTCAGCGTCCCGACTTCGTGGGCGACTGGAGACGCTGGCTCCGCAACCTCGAGGGCAGTCGGGGGCAGCGTCGTGTTTTTGCGGCACCAACGCGATCGAGGCGGAATTTTGGCTATCCCGCTCCAGGATGACGCTGTGAGAAACATGCCAAAGCCTGTCTTGCTGGTTCTAACAATCTCCTTAGATAAGGGATTCGTTGGAAATATATGGCCTTGTCCCCTTTAGTTGCGTACCGCACACTACGCTCGGTTCGATACAGGGGCGGGGATCTCGTCTCGGGCCTTTTAACCCCGATTCCGGTCCGGTCATTGTTCTACGACAACCAGATGAAAACGAGGTTTGGAGTGCAGGGATGCACTTAAGACAGGACAATGGCCAAGACATTTGGATATCGTTCAGAGTCAAGATCCAACCACCTCCAAATACGATTTGGGAAGCAAAAGTTATCATAAAGTGGAGCGCACACGTCAACGGAGCAACCTCAAACGGCAGAGCGACTGAGTTGATGTCGCTGCCTTCAGAGTCGGAGTATACGGTTGAGACCCGGTCTGGGCTGAGAACCCTTCGGCCCATCTTGATAACGTTTCGGGAAACCCCGTTTACAAAGGGCGGATAGATTGGAGCATCCTTGGGAAGGGTTCAGTTACGGCACATGTATCGACGGGACCATGATATTCGGCGGGTTTGACACTCAGACGTATGCAATGACTTCGAGACCCCAGGAAAATATAAAATAGAAGGGATATATGTAAATTGACGAGCAGTCGGAATGAATCAAAAGTCTGATGTGTACCCAGTCGTACCGAGAACAGAATGTCTTACATCAACGCTCGCGCCCCAAACCTACTCCGCCAAAACAATTCAGCCACGTTCCTAACCTGCCTCCCCGAAGGATACCCAAAAACACCCGACTCCCGATGCCCAAAACCCCCCCATTTCATCCCGGCAGCTCGACGGCATTCGCCCGATCATGTTCCTTGTTCGGCATCCCCGGCACCTCGGACCCGGGCAGCTCCCGCGGACCCCAACCCGCCAGCTCCGATGGCTCCCTCGTCTTGCGGCTGGACCTCCTCCACGACGAGAAGCCCCTCTTGAGCCCGGCCTGCGCCTGCGGGTTCGCCTCCCCCTCGGCCCGGCCGTTGTTCCTGCGCAGGAGGTAGATGACGGCGATGACGGTGCCGCAGACGAGGACCAGGCCGCCGATGACGCCCCCGACGATGGCGCCGGTGTTGGGCGATGAGCTACTGGACGAGGCGTTGTTGTCTTCGGATAAATTTATTGACGTGGCCGTGGCGGGTGTTGTTGATGTCGCCGTGTTTGTTGTCGGAGCGCTCGTCGCGGACGCGTCGACAACGGACCCAGAGATGAAATAGGTCTTTGTGAGGTATTCCGTCGAACTCGTTCCTTCTTCGGCCGTCGCGCTGGATGTGTCGGAGGTCTTCTTCTTCGTCGTCGTCGCCGTCGCCGTCATCGAGGCGGCGATGCCGTACATGAAGGTGCCGGCCTTTGTGCCGCAGTGAAAGTAAGTCCACGACTCGGTCGAGGCGTAGCTTATAATGTCGAGCGAACAGTACTTTTCGTCTCCGCTGGGACAGAAAGAAAACGTACGTTAGTCGCTTCGCAGATTCCGAGTTGCGGATTCATGTTGCTTACCACGTGGTGGTTTCGAGGGCGTCGTCTTCTATCCCGCACCCCTTGCTACAGTCGGAGCTGTCCTCGCACATGCCGTACAGCTTGCATGTCGACGTGGTCGACGCCGCCGTGGGACAGTACGCCCACACATCGTAATCGGGGGCGATGTAGCAGTTGTAGTCGGACTCGGTCGTCAGGTCCGCGGGGTCGTCACTCAAGAAATTGCAGGCCAAGTCGTCCGTGATGGCTTCCCGGCGAATGAATCGGGCATCGATGCGATCGGGTCCGTCGGGTTTCGTTGGCAATCGGGGCTTCTGGGTGATTGTGGGTAGTTCCGTGACCAGGACGCGGCTCCAGGACGCTCGCAGGTGAAGCAGCAGCAGAGCCCAGAGCACACGGCCCGGAGCATGCATGGCGATTCGATGTGGAGAGGAACGTCTCTTTTGTGGGAGAATCCGGGAAGGACAAAGACGGCATAAGCTAGAGATTGAAAACACAAGATTGAGAAGTCGCCGTTTGTTTTTTCTCTCCCTGACCGCCACGACTCTCCCCTCGCTTAGGCCGTCGTGATTTGACCTGCTGGGCCGTCTTGTTGGTTGTGCGCGTGTTGGTTGTTGGTTGTCGGGCGGCCCAGTATCAATGGCCTGCTCGTTACTCCGTAACTCGCCTTGCGTCGTAAGATGCATATCGCTGCTAGTGCATGAGGATGTTGGCGGTTAGGATTCGACGTGCGACACGGTTGGTTGGAATCCTGCCAACAGCCTGGGCATTTCTTTTTATAAATTTCATGACCAGGAAATCCCCCGCCAAGAAATGCAATCTCGCCAAGCCATTATTGTGTTACGATAACTGGCACCATTCCTCACGGCCATTCAACAAACGCTTCCTCTGGGTCGGCACTCACCAAGTCGGTTACATATAGTACACTACAGATCGGACGTCTTGCATTTGATCATGTATTAGAAAGCAAGAGGGGAGTGTTTATACATTTCGTGTCCATCCATCCTGCTCTAGCGGCCCTTAAACCACCCTTCGCAGACCCAGCTGTGCACGGTTTTCTTTCTCAATGAAACCACGGGAGCTCAATCCACGGATCGTGAAACTCCTCCACCGTGACATTCCTCGTTCGCGCAGCCTCCAGCAGTGCGTCGACTTTGAGTCTCGCCGCCTCGAGAGTCTCCTCCTCCAAAGGTTTCGCTCCATAGTTTCCATCGCCAACATCCAGGACAAAACTCAGCGTCTTGAGCTTTGGCAGGTAATCGGCCCTTCCAAAGGCACCCAGCCACTCGTCAAAACCCTCCTCCTGGGCCAACAGCGCCGGACCGCGGAATTTGAGGGACTCCAAGTTGGGCGGGAAAGACTCGTGCATCTTCAAGAGAACAGTTGGGTCGTCAAACGTCGTGTTGCTGAAACTTAGCTCCAGGTGCTTCAGCTTGCCAAGACTCGCGAGCATGTCGGGAAAGAGTCCCTCGGGGCACATATTACAGTCTAGGCCGGTTGTCGAGCGCACGTTGAGCCGCTCCAGGTTGTCGATGACGTGGCCAGAGGCCAGGGCGAAGCGTTGAAACGTGTCGATTGCGTCGTTTTCGAGTATTTCCAGCGTGTGCATGCGGGAAGGGGACTTGGAGCGGTGGCCTTCGTAGCTCGGAAACTCGAAGCTCTCGGGACTCGAGTACTTGTTAGACATCCAGCGCGACGCTCTTCCGGGGAGGTATACGATCTTGATCCTTCCTTCCTCCTCCTCCTCCTCCTCCTTGGGCGGATCATCCAACTCTTCCATTTCGCTCAGTTCTTGAGTCGTTGGACCTTCGAATCTAAGCCCGCAGGTGTACAAGAGGACAAGATGTGGGATAGTGCCGTCAAGAATAGCCGGGGTGGTGACCAGATGCCCGCAGGCCGATGAGATGACAACAGACTCCAGCGGCCAGTGTAAAGGAAACTTTCCGTCAGTCCAGTCTTCGTTGAATCCAGTTTCGACGGCCAACCAACGCACACCTCCGAATTTCTGGCCCAGAACCTCCCACTCATCGTTAGATGGAGTGTCGTCGACGAGCTCGAGAGCTTGAATGGTGATATCGGGGTTCGAAGTCGAGACACAATTCAGAGCAGAGCGTAGGTTCGACAGTTTGTCTTCAATTGAGTCATTGGTGGCAGTTTCGTTGCCCCTAAATTCGCGGCATTTATACATGTCGAGAGTGGCCCAACTTGGACCTTGGGTGATTGCAACCCTATTTCCCTGCTGTGCTTGATGCATTTCAAAGCTAACCACGGCAGGGCTCTCGGTGCTCGACGTATCACCCTCAACAACCTCGCTTGGTTGAGTTGGTTCCGGTTGCGGTCTGGAATATATCCATGCTTGGATGGTTGATAGATCTCGTGGCTTCGTCTCTGCCATCTTGTTGTTTGCTTCTGAATGGAATGCCCTTCGATGAGTGTCGGCGAAGTTGCCCTCGGTATTACCTTTGATGGACTTGGAATGCTGCCTGGCCTTGATCTGGAGACAGAATGGGGCACTCCGGTATCCCTCTGCAAGCACAGTTAACAGGAAAGGTCTCCAATGGCCTGGACTCAATGACTTGGCGCGTCGTGCCAGCATCTCAGATCGGGCGAGGAGATGTAGGGGGAGAATTGGGTGGGTGATTTATTGTTGTTTATTGTTGTCAGGTGCAAACCAAAAATTTTTGTCCACTGTCCAGGCAGGCAGCCGTCAGCCCTTGTCGCGGCGGAACGCATTTTCTATTGGCTGCCGGCGATACAAACCTGAGGCATGTACTACGTACAGTGAAGTAAGGTAGCACCCGAGGAAATTTTCAAAGACGCATTTTCTTTACAATTCAGAAACCACGCATTTCACCTCGTACCTTAAAAAAGCCGAAATGGCTCACTTTATGGCAGTCTATAGCGACCGATGTTTTAATTCAATATTTCTTACTAGACTAACCCTAAGGCATATTAATATATAAAATCGCATAATTAAATTAATAATAATAAGCTAACCTTATATTATATACTCCCTTATTAAATATATTTTTATAATAAGCCTTAAAGAGCTTATATATAAGCTAATTGCCTATAAAATTATTATAAAGAAAATTATATATAATTAATATATAAATAAAAGGCATAAATTACTATTAAATTGCATAATTATATAACCTAATTCTATATAACTTTAAGGGCAAACCTTTATTATTATAAGGGCTTATAGCTTTATTTTAATTCCTTTATTTCCTCCTTAATAATATTAATTATAATAATAAGTATATTATCCCTCCTTTTTTAGGCTTTTATAAATTAAAAAAATATAATATTTTAGCTTATTTTAATATAATATTTTGCCTTTATTATTTTTATTTATATATAAGCATTTTTTTAGTACTAGTTTTATATAGCCTTTTTTTATTATTTCTCTTGCTATTAGCTATAATACTTTAATATAATAGCTTTCCTATTTAATAGCTCCTCTATTTAATTACTAATTTACCTTATTATATAATTATTAATTTACTTTTTAATTCCTATTTATTTCCTTCCCTCCTTATCTTATTATTTTTATATAATTAACTATTTAATTTATTATAGCCCCCCCTTAAAAGTCTTAATATAATAAAAATAACCCCACTACCCTAATTAAGCTTGCGCCTCCCCCCTTAAGCCCTTTACCTAAATCTAATATCTCTAATAAGCCTTATTTAATTAAGAAGCCCCGCTATAAACCTATTTCTAAAGAGCTTATTCAATCCAATATATTTAAGGATATGCCTATCTATAATTCCCGCGCCCCTTATATGCCCGCAAAGACTGCCTCTATCCCTGCTTTTACTGCTCGAAAGACCCCTAATAAGTAGAGCTACTGCTATTAGGATAAAAGCGAGGAAGTTAAAGACTCCCCCCCTATTACTAGAGGCAGAGACTTGCATATAAAACCCCCCCCCTTGCTTTCTTAATTTCTATTTAGTAATTTATAATATAATAAGATTAAATCCTATATATATTTTCTTTTTGCTCTTTCTTTTTATTCCTTTTTAATTAAATCTATTAAGCTAGAAGAATATTAATATTATTAATAAATATAAATAAGGAAAATATAAATTTATTATTATATTTTTAGGGAATTATTTTTAATATATATCTCTTAATATTTTTAATATTAATATAAAATTCTTTATTTATAATATTATTCCTTTTAATTTAAAAGATTAATTTATATTTACTATTTAGGCTATATTTAATGCTCTAAAGAATTATTTAAATAAATTACTTTTTATAATTAAGGAGAGTAATATATATAAAATTATATGCCTTTCTTACTTTTTATTTAATTCTTTTTTTCTCTTTTAGGCCTAAAATTATTTTATTTTATATAAAAAGATTAAAAATAATAATTATAAGGAATATAAGTTTAACCTTTTAGGTAGTTAGAATTCTAATTATATTATTAAATAAGTATATAGGGACCTTTATAAGGGCTTAGATATATATAAAAAGTGCTAAAAGGGATAAAGTAGCTTTATTAATTATATAATTATTTCTAGCCTTAAGAAGGGCTATATTAATTATAATTAAAATAAAAATAGTATTTCTTATTTATTTAATAATAATATATTATTTTGCCTTTCTTTATATTTATATTCTTTTATATTAATCTATTTATAAAGAAATATACTCCCTTAAAGTTAAAATTAATTTATAAATATAAGTATTTAATTCCTATTAAGATCTTAAATAATAATAAGATTATTATAATACCTTAAAAGAAGGTTAAGGAAAATTAGGGCCT
This sequence comes from Thelonectria rubi, assembly GCA_013420875.1. Taxonomy (NCBI): domain Eukaryota; kingdom Fungi; phylum Ascomycota; class Sordariomycetes; order Hypocreales; family Nectriaceae; genus Thelonectria; species Thelonectria rubi. The sequence continues at coordinate 72,721 of WMHX01000079.1, forward strand.
TAATATAGCCTATATTATATATCTTTTTAGTGGTCTAAATTCTAAAAGCTATATATTACTTTCCCTTATTTTTATAGAATTAGCTTATTATTAAATATTTCTTTTTATATACTTTTATTTTTTAGCTTAATATTAATATATAAAATAATATAGGAAAATACTTAGGTAGATATAGATCTTTTATATATAATATTTAATATTTCTTTTCTAAGAGGAAGGGATTTATTTTTATTTAATAATTTATATATAAAATAAATCTTTTTTTATTATTTATTTTTTTATTAAAATATCTTAATATTTTAATATTTTAATATTTTAATATTTTTAATTTAATATACTTAAGGTAAAATTTATTTATTACCTTTATATTGCCCCTATCTTTTCTATTTCTTTCTTTTTATTAAATATATATCTATTAATATATTTTATAGTTTTATTAACCTCTCTCTCTTTTAATATTTAATTAATAAATAGAAAGCTAATTCCCTTTTAAATAAAGTAATTATTAAAAAACTTAAAACTAATTTTAGTATTAAACTTAGCTATATAACCCTCTATTGCAAATTTTAAGATTAAAAAAGTATAAATTAAATAATTATAAATAATACTTACTTCCTTTATAAATATATTAAAGAACTCTTCTTTAAATATATCCTAAATAATTATTTCCTCCTCTTATAACTATATATAGAAAGCTTTATTATTACTCTAAATAGCCTCTATTAAATATAAAAAGATCTTAGCCTCTTCTATTATTAAATATAAAAATAGTTTATTTCCTAATTATAAGAAATATAAGAGTTCTTTATAAAAAAGCTTAAAATAGATATAATACTTCTATTATATAATTATATATACCTTTATATATATCTTTACTAGTAATATCATATTATTAGCTATTATACCCTCTATAAGTACTTTTAAGAGTTTTATCCTAATTATATTACTAATTAATAGATTAATATAAAGCACTATTAAGCTAGTTAGACTGCATTAGGACCTAATTTTATTTAGTCTATTAATATATATAATAAGCTAAAGGCATAGGGATTTAAGATCTATATATTAATTAATATATACTTATAAATAATTATATAATTTTATATTAAGATATTAGTAAATACCTCTCGCAATATACTTATATAATATCTTAAAATTATTACTATATAAGGGAAAATGCCTAATATTATATAATTAGATTATAGCTAAGAGATTATTTTAATAGTAAGAGTATATTACTTTCTTTTTTAATTATATAATTATATATTTAAGGGCATATAAGAGGAAATTAAATTTTAAGATTATTAGGTCTATAGTAAGAGCACTTATAATAAAAAGATTAAAAGCTAGTAGGGGCGCCTTACTATAAGAGGTACTGCCTTTTAGAGAGTATATAATCTTCCTTTCTTCTTTATATTTTATTAATAATATATAGAGATATTTTATATACCTTATTATATAAAGCTTCTTCTCTATAGATTATTTTATTAATTAAATTGCTTTATTATACCTCTTTATGCTAATTATTTATATAAAACTCGCTTAATTTATTTATATATAAAATAATTACTATATCTAGAAATAGCTAATTTACCTATATATTATTCTAAAAAGGCCTTAAAACCTCTATTTTTAACTTAATAATAATTAAATTTAGAACTATATTAAGATTATTCCTAAAGATTATCTTAATATACTTTAGAATATCTTTATAGAGGATAAAATTAATATAAATACTTACCTTCCTATTAATATATTTTAGATTTATAATAATCTTATAAATAGATAATAGAATACTTAATAAGACTAAATAGAGGCATTATAGTTTTATATATATTAATACCTATAGTTAAAATTAGAAGTATATATTGCATTAAATATAAAGCTATAAATTAGCCTTTTTAAGGCATTAATTAAAGGGATTAATTAAATAAAATAGTATCTTTTTAATTATAATATTAATATTAATACTCTTTAAGAAGTCTCTATTAATAATATAGGAATAGCTACTTAAATAAATAAAGAGGAAAATAAAGATAATAAATATAATAATATAAAGAGATACTAAATAGAGATAAAAGAGCTAAATATATATAATTAGCTTACTTTTATATATATAATTCCATCTTAAGCAATAAAATAGTAATAGGCTTCTTTATCTTCTTTATAAGTAAAAAAGGCAAATTATCTATTAAGGGATTATTTATACCTTCTTTATAATTAAGACTATTAGAAATAATTAACTTATTGCTAATATTACCTGCTTCTTCCCTAAGAAATAAATCCTTTATATAATATACTTCCTTTAAGACCTCCTTTTCTTTATTCTTAATATCTTCCTTTTATTCTTCCTTAATTTCCTATTTAATATTTTCCTTAATTTTATACCTAATTATATATTTAATCTTTTATTAAGGTAAATTTAATATATAGAAAGGGTTAATATTATAAAGATTTTATTATAATTATTTAATCTTTATAATCCTTAAAATGCTAAGAGTATTATTATTATTAGGAAATAGAATAAAAATATTACTCTAAAAATAAAATATATTCTTTTAATTAATTCTAATTTAAGCCTTCTTAAATATCTAAAAGAATATAATTATCTCTTTAATATTTAGAGTAAAATTAATATATTAGAACTCCTTAATATTACTTATAACTATCTATATAAACTCCTATATTATAATAATAGCCTCTTTATTATTATATAAAGTAATAAAACTCTAGATTATATTTTTATAAAAAAAATACTTTTTATAAATAAAAAGTATAATTAGGCCTTATTAATACTTTAAAATAAATATTCCCTTAATAATAGGGATTAAGTAAATTATATTATTATAAAGAGTCTATTTATAAACCTATAAATATTAGAATTATATAAGGAAATTAATAATAATAAGATTTTATAATTACTAAATTCTAATAAAAATAAGCATTTAATTTTATTATATAATATAAATAGTATTTTAATATTTAATAGGTATTAATTATTTATTTAAAATTATTAAGGCTAATAATATTAGAGTTATTAATATATATAATTATATTTTTTTATTATAAATAATAATATTAATATTTCTTATTTTAGTCTAATTTAAAATTAATTTAATTATATTAGGCTTATTTATAAGGTTAATTAGGGAGAGTCTTTTTATAAATCTAAAGGATATATTATAATATAGGCAGTATATAATATTAGCATTAAGCTAGGTAGTAATATTAATATATAAGCCTCTATTTTTAGAGTAATACCTTTTAATATTATTAAGGAGAGTCTTAATAGCTTTAGGATTAAGAAGTATATTAAAAGAGTAATAATATAATAAGAAAAGAAAGAATACTTATATATAAGAATATAATTATATATATTTTTATTCTTTATAGGCAGTAATATATACATTAATATATTATATAAAATATAAAGCCTTAATAAATTAATTTATATTTTATAATAATTAAATTTTTAAGTTATTAGAGTATATTATGCACCTAAAGGGTGCGCATAGTGCAAAAATGTGGGGGAAAAATTGAATTAAAACATCAGTCGCTATGGACCGCCATACACTTCCCGGTTACTTCGAAGCCTGCGGTAACCTTCGGCTTTATGTTATTATTAACTCGGTTTTGAGACAATTCTAACGTTTTTAAATCTTTTCGCGTGACTCCAAATTACTTTTATAACGTGCGCAGTCGTTGTGTGATACTTGGATCAAGATTTATTCCACCTCGACAACACCGGATCATATCACACCCTATTCGCTATGGCTGGTCATGTTTTACGGTGCGCTCTCTTTATTCGCACTAGGAAAATTAGAACACACATGATTATCCTAACTACGGATCAGCCCTCCTTGCGACATTAGTCTGTCTCACTGTTTCGTAATTACGGCGTGACTCAACTGAGCTCTTGCCTAAGCGTGTGTGGGCTACAGGGATGCATCCAATCCGTCACTCCTCCCTAGTACGTCCAGGACGTGTCATGCTTGAGTCTGTTTCTGAACCTAGTAGCATCCCTGAGGTGCATCATTTCTTGCCGTTAATGGCGGTGTACTCTAAGCACACCTTGCAGATACCTTCTTCATAGCCCTGTCGAGTGCGGCGACCGAGGCATGGGAGGCGATTCCGGACATTTCTGCACTCGTTGACTTCCCCATGCATGAACCGGCCGACCTTGCGGCAGTACTCGCAGCGGAAGTAGTACTCGGCGACTCGGCACATGTTGTCGGTGTTTTGAGAGAACGTACTGGGGGGGTCGGAAGCGATCCTTGTTAGTGACGTTAGGAAGGTTAGTGTTGCCTTTTTAGGGCTCTGGATGAATTTTTGAGTTGTTGTGAAGATGGGTAAGGAAGTAAAATAGAAAAATGGAACGGGAACTCTAGGACGCAATTTTGATATTGAGGGGGCCCAGGCGACTGTTGTTCACCAAGCAAGTAAACCTCTGAAATGGTTCAACAGTTCAATATGCCCCTTCGCTACTATCAGGAGTTGTTCTCTTATGAAGCTTCGGCCCTCTCGCGTGTTCAGAGCTTCAGTGTGCTATTCCATGTTGTGATGTTGCTCTTTGTTACATGAATTTATGTGATCTATTCCCCAGCCGGATCTAGGCCATGTTGTTGATCTGATTATTCGCCACTATGCCCAGTCATTCTCGCTGTTGGCTTGCTTCCTAAATTCTATGAACAATATCAATAATGCAACTTGACTGTGATATTCGTGCTCTGTAAGCCTACTTCCGTTTAACACCTTCAAAACGATTGTATCTGAATCACCTCAGTTTGAATACAGGGCCTCACAGGGAAGGCATATCCATGGTATTTTTCATTTCTGCAATTCATACATGGAAAATATAGACAAGGCAACTATTGAGGTATGTGGTTGAGGCATATTTATTACCATTTTTCGCGCCTCCGTTCAATATCGATGGATGTAGTACATGAAAGCCCCAGACCCAGTCACTGTCATAAGATTACACATATTTAAACAAGCTTGTATGGGCCCTGAGAAAAATATCAATACCCTATTCTAGACAGTCTATTTATAAATCTTGATCGAGTTGAACAACCAATATGCCTCCTTGAACGCCTTTGGACGACCGTAAATGTAGTCATCGCATGTCTGCAAACCCGTATCTCGTCGGCAAAACGCGTCCCAGATTTCTTGGCTGATCATGTCGCCGCAGAACGATGTATTGATGACCTGGTCGAATCAGCACGTGGTCGTGTCATCCAAGCAAACAAGCAGCAAACTCACAATGGTCAACTCCTTGAAGTACCTGTCAACATCGCAGCCGTCCAGCCCGATGAAGTTTGCCGCCGGCCTGCCCCAGCTGCTTGGGTCAGGTTGACCTTTCTGGATGTCCCTGGGAATGTCGCCTCGTTTCCACCAATAGACCCCAATACCCTTGACGCCCAGCCAGGTAGCATAGACGCCACCTCCGTTTTCGTTGAACGGTAATCCATAAGACCCAGCCTTCAGTGTGTTTCCACATCCTTCACTATTGAAGATAGTCAGCATCTCAAACACAAGTTTCCCAACTCCATGTCGTCAATGGGAAATGGATACGTACGAGTTGTCTCCGTCCCCACATCCCCTTGCTTCCCTGCCGCCGTGGTTGCAATTGGTCCTCTCGTTTATCCCGCCAATCTTAGTAAACGTACATTTGCCACACGTATGAAGCGAGACACTATTATTTTCCTTCAGGTTGATGCCCTCAATGATGTCAATCTCGCCGATGGGGTTCTCCTCAAAGTTGTAGGCCCATCTGGTACACGGTCAGCATTTACCCTCGGCGTTGCTGCCTACGACAGGTCGCTACACGTACAGCGACGGGCAAACCCCACAAGCAGTTGCGGGCATGTGCTCAATGTCCGCAATCATGATGCCAGAGTTCCACTTGTCCTTTGATTCCAGGCGCACGCTTTTTCGGCCGTGGACGGTTTGGCTGTTTCTGCGAAGGGTTGCGAACTTGGTAGAGTCAACCCCGAGGTAGATCTGGTCATTCTCGATCTTTGCGAGGCCAGACGAGATGGCATCCGACTTGCTGAGGTAGGTGACGGATCCGTTGGTCGGGTCGCCGCCGTAGTCGTCATAGTATGCCGCCTTTCAGTTAGGTTAGCAAGCGAACGGATTGACCGGGCCATGATGCATTGGGCAACTCACGTCCCTGAAGATGAACTTGTCAAAGAAGTTGCTCGCGTCATATGTTGTTTGTAGTGTGTAGTTGTGCTTGTTCTGGGCCTGAATGAGAGGCAGAAGCAGGAGGAAAAGGCACGTCGTCGATTGGTGTATCATGATTTCTACGCCGGGACACGATGGTGGTGAAGGACAGGAATGGTTCCGTGTACCCCTTGGCGCGTAGTCGAGACTTATGTGGTCTGCTCACGCATAAAAGTGCCAACCTCTCTCTCTGTATTCCCCTCCCCCCTCCTCCCCCAACCTCCGTTCCCGCCCAGCCTTTAAGCTCTAGCCTAAACTTTGAAATTCGAAATTGACTGGTTACGTCTAATGTACTATGGACATGGAGCATTTTCAAATTTCCCAATTTGTAATCTTTGAAGGAACCTTCCGTCTTCATCACGCCGCGCGAGAAGCAGTCTTGTCTAGATTGCTTTCCTCGGGAGAATCCGACCATAGCCTCCTTTGGTAAGTAGGTCATTAGGTCATAGGGCTAAGAATAAGGACGCAAATGTCCCAAGCATACCCTGATGAGCAGTGCATGTAGGGCCTCCACACTCGGATGATGCCAATGTTGAATAACCAAGGCGCGGGTAGAAATGGACCGTTCATCGCCATCCGTTTTCAAGAAGATCAGCAGTGAAATACTTTACTCGTTAGGAAATGTTACGTCTGGGAAGTTTATGTGCCTCAGAACACAATTCGAAGTCAACCGGAGATTACCTATCTAGTAATCAGGAATCCTTAATCACGTGAATTCGCGATTTGTCCTCCAGGCCACGAGATTAGCTCGCGCCCAAATTTCCACGCTTCACTTCTATTCATCACGCCGCGATAAGTTCATCGGCCACGTTTACGCAATCTTGGATATACATCTAGGTAGCCACCAATTGATGCGCCTCGACCTACCTGCCTGCCGAATTGGAGCCCCAGAACAACTGCAAACACGATGTCTGTCAGGAGAAGCGCCAGACTTCAGAGTCGGGCCTCCCGCGAACCAGACCGAGTCCATGCCTCGGACCAGCAGCCGGTCCCTGCTAAAGCAATTGGGAAGAGAAACCGCAAAACTACACCGAGAAGTGCAGATGCGCCGAATCAAGACATCAAGGAGAAGAAAAGGCGAATGAAACCAGTCAGCAAGAGCAAGAGCAAATGAAAGAGGGCCTACGTCGAAAGCAGAGTGTTTTCGCTGCCATTCCTGCCACCCGAAATATTGGACATGATTCTGGATAACGTGAGTAGGCACGAGTAATTGATTAGTGCATCACTAATGGGGTATCAAAATGCCCAGATCACAGTTCCCAAAGTCATGGCCAAGCTAGGCCGAACATGCAAAAAATACCATTCGCTCATGATGCCGCGTCTTTACAAGCGCGCCGCCGTCACTGTCACATGCCACGCGCAGATTCAAGTTTTCATCCGTACCCTCGAGCCGCTTCTCTCCATTGCGCAGAAAAAGCAGCTGAGGAAAGAAGGCAAATACAAAGGTCAGCGAGAGGAGTACCCAAACGACGTTGACGAGAACAAAGTGCCGGGCGGCGCCAGTCACGTGCTTCAGATTGTAATAGACATCAGGCACCCGGGGCCTAAACATGACCTCATCTTGAAGAGATATCTTGATGAGGCGTTTACGAACATGCAAAACTTGGAGATTGTTCAAACGTCCTTTCTCACAACGTAGGTTGTTCATTGGCATCCTCGCAAGTGCTGCTTGCTCACCAAATTCGCAGATCAATGGCACGGAGTCTCACATCCATGAACATCCAGGCCCTACGCCTAATCGCTCGTCGTTTTGAACGCGGAGCCATCAATGCACTGGCTGGAATCAGAAACTTGAAGCACTTGAGCATCACCGGCCACCACTATCATCTCAGCGATCCCATCACTAACGGCACTGAGTCCATGATCTTGAACTCGCGGTCGACTCGTCTAAGCTTGAACATGGATGCGGGAGTGCATGGGATGGACTTCTTGCTTGGTTTCGAAGATGTCTCCAATAACGCTGTCGTTGCGAGTCAAGGGCACGGCTTTTCCGTGTTGAAGAGGCTCACCATGTCTAGCCTCGCACCTGACGCGACTCTTGCCTCTAGACTACAGCTGGCCATCAACCCTGCCGGGTTGCTCTCGATTGAAAGGTTAAATGGTGGCCGTGACCTCTTTTCTGAACCCCTCCCAGGTTTACTTCTCGTGACGCTGGCAAAGCTTCGAATTGCGAAAGCTCCGCTTCCACATCAAATCCCACAACAACACACCGGAACAGAACGAGACCAACTTCGAGGCCAAATGCCGCTTCATTTCTTCATTCGACACCCTAACTAGCTTGGAACTCGTCGCTTACAGGCAGTTTCTGAGCGTAAGGACCACACCTCCAGCTCCTGGAATCTCGGACACACTGTTACATGCGATCCTGAACCACAATAATTTGAGGAGACTGAGGATATCCTACATGGATATCACCTGTCCCCTCAGCCGCATGGTCCCAGCTCTATCAGCGACCGTGGTGGCGACGATTATCAATGGTCTACCTAACCTAGAGGTATTCGAATTTGTGTCCAGAGACCGGAATCCGTAAGAAACAATCCTCCCCCCGTTTATTGAAGCTATGCTACAACATATACTGACGCCCATCAACAGCATGGAATCGGAAGAGCTCTCTCTTGGGGCAAGAACCTGACGACTATCAATGTCAGCCCCCCCCCCCCCATGACCATCCCTCCAGATTCTATCTCGTTCATGGCTCACGATATCATCAAATTCTTCCTGTCCAAGCACGCGGACAGAGGCGTTGACGGCGACGAGTTTATCTGGGAGAGCCACTTCAAGCTCAGGCGTGTCACTGTGTGGGGTAGGACGTGGGAGGTGGCGTCGAGGTTCGGAAAGCCCGAGAAGGGTGGGTGGACGCCGGAGAAGCTGAAGAGCGACGGAGATGGGAAGCTGGATGTGATGTGTTGGCTGTCTACGAAGATGGGTCCGGTCCGCGGTGGTGGTGGATACAATCGTGAGTATGGGTGGGTTGAGGAGGCGGTTGGGGTCGAATGCACGGATTGATGAGCTGGCTGAGTTGGCAAAGGGCGGCAACGAGTGGAAGCGCATTTCGGCAGAGCTAATGCGATGGAAGTAAAATGATGCACATCCATGTTTGTAGGGCACACCGTGTTGAAAGATTGATGGGTTTCAGAACGATCCGAGTCTTCCTCATCCTCTCCCTAATACTCTCCCTCATACTCTTCCTCATTGTCAACCAAAATGACGCCTGCCTCTCGAATACCCTCGATCTCTTCCGCCGTCAATATTTGCCTTTCAGAGTCAACTTCCTTCATCCTGTGGCTGTAGTAGCCCTTGAAAAATTCTTCGAAGGATTGATCAAGTTCGATAAACTTTATCTCAAACTCCTCCATCAATTCGTCCAGGCGTGCCGCTTGATATCGATCTTCTTCCTGGATCTCCTCCACTTCGGATAGGTCCATGAGTCGAAATGGTAGGAATGTGCCCTGATGAATTGCCCATCCCACCTCCCGGCCACTCGAGAATCGATAAGGGTGATGACAACAGGTATGCCTCATTCCCATCGCCTCGAAGGTGAGAACACGAAGAAAATCCATCGAAAACTGCAATGCTGGGCTTTCAGGGGGCATGAGGCGGTGGATCTGAGCGGCCGAGCCCTCAAATGAAAGGTTACAACGCAAGGCATAGAAGGGAAAATCCCCCCTGTTGAAGCCAAATGAGCCTCGGGCAAGCAAGGAAGCAACTGTACACCCGTGTTGGGAGCAAAAGCATCGGCAAGGATCCGGTCTCGGTTCGTCCGTAATTCTCAGCGCCTGCATCACGTCTTCGATCAAGGAACTCGAATCGGATACTCCAACTTGACTTTGGAGATGCTTGGTGTGCCAACGGTATCCCATCCAGTAGGCGCACCGATGCACGATTCTGAATTCATTGCCTTTGGTGTTCGATAGGGAATGACGAGGATTGGGTGCCACGGGTATTGGTTCGTACATGTCCGTGCCATGTGCAACAAACCAATTGACCAGGTCAATGACTCCACGAATACCACGGCGAAGGCCCAGCCTGCAAAGGTCGATTGTCATCAGGGGGGTGAATCCGTTGAAGGAGACATGAGTATGGTCAAAGCCAGCCTCAAATAAGGCCCGGGCCAAAGTGGCCGACATCTCTGAGGCATGGTATATCGACCCCGGCCAAGCTGCTTGTTGGTCCCACGGTATCAAAGGCCCAGGGTCCAGATTCTGCAACGCCTCCGTCATGCTGAAGGCTTCTTCCTGAGGCATCTGTTGATTGCTGCTGGGGTAAGGAAGCCACTGTAGGGCAATTGCCAACAGTCGCTTCCTGCGTCGAGCCAAGACTTGACAAAGGTATTGAATTATCTCATCGCTTTGTCCGGAATCGCTATGAAAGCTATCCCGGATTTTTTCGATATTCCAAGTATCCTCGAGGTCAATGGTAGCTCCTGCGTCGACGAGAATGCGAACGGACTGTGACTGAGTCAGTTCCAAGGCGTAGTCGAGAGCAGTCTGTCCTTTGCAGTCCTCAGCGTTAAGAACTTCTAGCGTAATATTTCCGCCAAGTTCGAGAAGAAGTTTGAGTCCCCTCGTCCAGCAAACGGCAAGATGAAGTGGTGTTTCCCCGGATAGGGCCTTCTCTAGAAGTCCCACTCTTGACCGAGATAACAAGCGCCGCACTTGTCCCTCGGACTCTTCTAGGATCGCGCGGGAAAGATCTCCGTACTCTAAGGAGGCTTTGGGATGTCAGCAGCCTACATCAACGAACTTGGACAATAGCGACCTGCCTATACATGTATTCAGTCCCAATGCAGCTCGCCGTTCAAGCGATAGACAGTCTAGCCCACCAAGACCAGAAAGTGGAAAATCATCTGACATTGTTAGCTCTGCACCCAGGTCTTCCAATCCTTTCAGAAACATATTATCGACATAGCCTTTCTTTCCCCTTTGTTCCAAGATGGCTAAGTTCATTGGAGCCTCGCCATCCCTGCATATTTCATATTAGCTCACTCCAGCCGGTCTTGCTTTCAAAACGTTAATCATCACCCGGGTGGTCAAAAACTAACTCTGATCGATCGTTGATTGGACAACCCATCTGCACAAGGGCTTGAACGAACTGCAAACAAGGCACTTGTTTCTCTTCATCACTCGGATGGAGTTCACATGCCCACTGTAATTCTTTTAGTCTCACCTTCAGGTCTAGCCAGTAGAAAACTTACAAAAAGCAGAGTCCTGCCAAATAGATCAACGTCTGTTGGCCAAGCCCTGTGCTCGGAAAAGCATTGCCGTAAGCGGACCAGCACTCTCTGGCAGGCCTGCCTATAAGCCTCGACGGATCTATAAGAATGGACCAAGCTGAAAATCAGGCTCTCTGCCATGGAGTTATGGTTGACTGCCCGGATGCTGAAGTTGGGATAGACCTGGAAGTCTCTCGGAAACGCATAGGTGGAGTACTGAGCCTCGATCTTGAACTTAAATATGCGGTTGAAGAATTTCATTTGACCTGCGAAGGTTTTTCTGGTCTTCGATCTGAATGAAAAGAAGCATCCAAGTTGGTGAGACCCCGGAGTGGTCGTGGCACAGTGGCACTCAAAGTCGAAGAGTGGCTTAGGGTGTAATGGCTGGGCCTTTACTGTGATCGTCTGGGTCCCTTGCTCGGGCGGCCTTTGCTCTGAAGCTTGAAGCAGCGATGTCATTGACGTTTCTAGGTTATCCAATCGGCGATCCAGTATCTCCTCGAATCTGCTGAACTTATCATCCAGGGCTTGATGCATGGCCGGCACAACGCTGGAGACCTGAGATGAGATTTGTTGACCTTGAGCGGAGATTGCCGCGGACAGCTTCCCTGACTCGGCCATAGTGACCCGGTGTAGGTCGGCTGTCAGATCACTGCAGGCCAAGTAAGCGTCACCCTCGTTCATCATGGGCGGCACTTGGGCACTCACTAGCTCAAGAATGCCGTTTGGGTGAAGAGGGAAAAGTGAAACTGGTGCAGCTGGCGAGTGAGGGTTTCGAATCTGTCTCTTTGGAAAGGGTACTGGATCTTCCTAGCGATTGCCTTTCCCTGGCTCTTGAGGCCGGACGCCGGCGGTTGTTGCTCAAACTTGGCGTTGAATGCATCAATCTCTCGGAGACAGACGTTGGTTGCGTTCCGACAAAGCAAAATGGAGGCCTCAACGTCGTCCTCTGTAGCGGTGCTCCCCCCTTGCCGCTCTTCGAGTTGGTGCAGGAAACCTTTGAGATCCATGGTCTGCTGGCTCAACGTAACCAAATCATCGCCGCGGGCTCGGTAGTTGGTGCAGTAGGTGAGAAGGCCGTTGCAGATGGTGATGCCGAGGGAGACGAGGCCAGCCCCCCCAGTCACGGCGCTGAAGGGGTCCATCTTGGTCGTGAACGAGTTGGCCGGTCGAACAAGGCCAAGAAGATTGAGGACGAAGTCCGGTTATGGACGGAAGTAAGTCAGGACGAATTGAGCACGGTATGAGGCGGAGCAATATCGCCCGGATAAAACAATTCCACTCCCGCACCAGTGCGACAAATAGCATGCTTGAAAGAAGACCAAGGGAGGCTTTACCAAAGTCCAGCCCAGTAGGCCTCACTCAAAATGCAAGATGACGTGGCGCGGGGTCGTCTGCTGCCTGATTCTGCCTTACGGTTGCCACTGCCTCTGTGAGACGTTGGTAAGGCGAGACAGCATAAAGTATCCTGGCAGCTGCGCAGCTTGGGTGTAACTTACTTTTGGGGAGTTTTCGACTTGTTAAGTTCATTCTGCTCCGACCAAGAGTTGCTATCCGTTGTTAACGATGTGACGGGAACTCGCCAACATTAAGGAGTGAGGCGAGTGGCGGTGATAGAGAACGGTAGCTGGGCGCTAATGCCGCCGCACTCGATGGCTGACGGCCGGTTTTAGGGCATGCATGTGGGCTGCGCCTTGTCGGATTACTGCCAGGGCTAACTTCCTCGTTGCTTGGGGGGCCGATTTTGAGGCTCCCTCAGTAGTCCGAGAAGGCAACGAAAGGGCTGTGTCCAAGGCAGATTTTGTTGGCGTTCTTGGCGGCACTTTGATGGGCAGGGGGGAATTACAACTCATTTCAGTGAAATTCTGATGTTTGGCGGAGAACATGTGTTAACGCGCTCGATAGAATATAATCAATATACCACTGAAACTCTTAAACTCCCCTACACATTGGCAAACGGAGTCCAACCGCTCTTCACCATATCCACGGCCCGCTTAGTCGCCTCATCCAAGTCCTCCTCAGGCAACCCAAGCTCCTCGTTGTCCGTCCTCTCGCTGGCAAAGTCGCTGTTCGGGCTGCTGGGCGCAAACACTCGCGCGTAGATAATCTTTGCAAAGCCCGTAAAGACGCCATTCTTCATCTCCTCGGTGCCGTCCTGGATGCGCTTGGCCGTGGTCTCGTAGCTGATGTCCCAGTCGGCGTCCGTCGTGCCCAGCACGCGGTTCACGCTGTCGAGCATGTCGCGCTGCGAGACGCGGAAGCTGCTGACGAGCACGTTCTTGTTCTTGTAGTCGGCCACGCACGGCGAGGGACCCGACTCGGGAAGGGCCAGCAGGCCGGCGATGGCGCGGCCGCACTGGTCCCACGTGCTGACCGTGATGACGCGCTTGCCGTCGTCGAAGAAGGTCACCCGGCGGTCCTTGATGTTGATGCCGAACCAGAAGTCGCCCAGGGCCAGGCTCCATTCGTACCAGTAGCCGCACGACAGGGGGACCGGTGTCGATGCTCCCGTGTCTCGGATCGAGTTGAGTCGCGCCACGATGACATTGGCGAAGTGGTCTTCCGCTTGGACGTTTGCCTCATCGATCGGGAAGCCATACGAGTTGGGCATGACGTAGGGCACACCAGCTTTGCCCGCAGCGGCCACGATCTTGCCGTGAACCTCCTCGGGGACGCGCGCGCCGAGCGTGATGATGAGGAACTGCTGTCCCTTGAGGGCCTCGACGACGGAGGCCTCGTCGTCGTAGTCGACGCTGACGGCCTTGACTCCTTCGGGGAATTGGCTCTTGCTGCCGACTCGGGTGAGGGCCGTGATGTTTTGCTTTCCGCTTTGCACGAGGGCTCTGGCGAAGCTTCCGCCGATGCGGCCGGTGGCCTAACGCGGGGTTAGAAGGGGTCTCGGGGCGGATTTGTGAGACTGTGGCGCTGGGACTTACACCGACAATGGCAATCTTTTCGATGGGCTTGGTCGACATGATTGAAAGATGATAGGTAGATGACTAGAGAAGTATGCGTTTGAGAGTGATTTCTGGATTGATAATTAAGTGTCTTGTCCCCTATCTGGAGATGCTGCGAATCTGGCTTCTTTATCCATCGTCGTCTCGGCCTTCGGACAACTACGAACCTCGAATGACACATCGACAGCCTTAATTAACGGGCTTAGGCATCGGAATTAAGGGGGGCTGGAGTACGGCCAGTAAATATCCTCCTCCTCCGACACTCCTTTGACGAACATCACCAAATCCAGGCGGTCGTTCCCTCGACCGTGGCCCTGGCGCCGTCGATATCGTAAGGCGACGAAACAGCGCCGTCACAGTCTGGCATATCCCGGTTGCCACTAGCAGGACTCCGTCGAACCTCGATCCAATAGGAGCTCGCTATTTCCCAGACGCTAACCTCATGTCGTATCTGTCAAACGGATCATCGGCAGGGGCCGCACCAGATCGACGGAGATCGGACTCGTTGACTTCCGGCCCGGGATTGACAATGCCCCAGAGAGACGCGGTGATAGAATGCAAAATAAACGCCGAAGCCGTCCCTTTGGCCATTCTACGCGAGAATCAGGCTATCAGTACATCCCGGTGAAGTCCAGCTGCTCAATCTGCCACCCGTCCAAGAAGTCAAACCCGAGTACATCGCCGTACAAGGAGGCGTGCTCCCCATGTCCTTCCTGAGGCGACACCATGCTAAAATCCGTGTGTGGCGAGACGTGCGTCTGGTCTGATGGGGTCGGAACAGGCGGTTGCTCGCTTCGGTTCAGCGGGGCCGTGTGGAGGTTCTTCTTCGAAAGCACCTCCTCGAAAACCGGTAGGGCTCTTTTGATGGCCGGAATTTCCCGTCCTTCGCTGAGAAGGAGCATGGTTTGGTTTATAGATATTCGAGCCATGGCGTGTACGAGGTCTGTTTCCGATGGATCCAGTGCAGACTCAATATGGAGGGCGAGTAACGCTGGCATTGTGGTGACGCTGGAATATCGATCAGAGCAATTCGAAGGAGATATTGCGATACTAACAAAGAGATGGGGAATTTGTTCAACGTCCCGTTCGTTAGCACCCTCTTCGCAATAGTGTCAAGCTCGAGAATGGCTGATCGAAGTCGTTGCTTTGCCCACTCGCTCCAGGCGGCGTCTTGGGAGTGGCGTCGATGACGTCGGATCAGGCGGCACATGATGGATTCGAATCTATAGCTCATGGCGAGCGCTTCCGCGTAGTATATTTCGCCTCCGTCAACCCCATCGCCAATCCTCATCTTTGCGGCAAGGGATATTCGCCACCCGTCGAGCGGGCGTATCAGTTCCGATTGATCTTGCTGTGGTCCGTTTACGATCATGGACAAGCACTGCGCGGCTATTAAATGTTAGTTTCGTTTCAACATTCTTTTAATAAGTCATGGGCCTACCGATTTGAGCCAATTCACAATGCGCAATGAGGGAGGCCTTGTGCTGCTGTGAAACAGGCGATAGAACGTCGGCCCATTCTGCGAGTTCCTCGGCCTCCCAATCGTCTTCTGTGAGCGGCTTTATCCGGGGAACGTTTTCAAGAAGCCGCAGGTTCTGCGTGTTGACAAAGGACTGAAAAACATCCCGGGCCTGTCCAAGAATGTCAGTACGAGCATGAAGATACCAACGACCTAAAACCAGTGGCGACGTACGTATAGAACCCACCATATCCTCCTATAAAGCTTGAAGAACCTGCAAGATCCATCTCCCCGTGTACATCTGCTGCTGTTAATGGATTGCACGGATAGATCATGGTACGCCTTCGGAACCCACGTGTTGCGTATGTTCAGCTTCACTGCCAGACGAACAGAATTATGAAACCAGTACTGAAAGTCCCGGTCGGTAGGATGGTCGAGAATGACGACAGCCAATAAGATGGATCCTTGCAACATCGACAAGGGGTTGCTCTCAAAGTGAAAGTCGTGCAGTAATTTCGCTTTGGAGAAGAAGGATTGTTGCGCAGAGGAGCGGTCTGGGAAGCCACATCCGGATATTGTCTCCGCCGGTGCGTATAGAGCTGCAGTTGCGAGCATTGCGTGTAGCAGAAACAGCGAGCAGTTACCCGACCGATAAGTTCGGATAAAATCGACTCTCTCGATGACGGGGGCAAAGGGGTACACGTACTCAAAGTAGGTCTTGAGAAGAGCATCTCTAGTCGGTGTCAGTAGTGCTGCGAACGAATACTCTCGGAATCGTCTCACATGTGATGTTGGGGAGGCAGCTTAAACACGCCCTTTTTCGAAAGGTACTCCTCGTCGATGGCATCTAGTTGCGGCGGCTTATCCCAAAGCTGCATCTGGGGAGTAAGGGTATCCTCGGGCTTGGAACTGAAAGGAGTGTTGTTATTGGCGCCATGTTGACCGCCCATAGCAGCATCGCTGTCGTTCACGGCGTCATGCAGGATGTTCAGATACTGCAGGTCGGCGTGATCAGGTGGCGGGTCCTGGTGGTCAGGCGAGTCGGGAGACGATTGGGCTCTGGAGGGTTCCGCAGAGATTTGATTGGATTCGTGTGAGTGTCCTGATTCAACACTGTCGGTTGCGCGACGCAAGGTGCCTGTTGAAGCCTATAGACATATGTGGTCAGATGGCAACCATCAAGTCAAACAGTAGCGAGGTGGAGAGTAAATGACTGCAGATGGTGGTAAGAAGAGTGGAAGACGAAGAATACATCAATGAAACATGCACCTACAGAAAGACCTTTCGACCTCCCAGGCTCCTTCAAAGCTGCAAAGGAACCCGCGGTCCTGTGTTGACGGGCCGTCAGCATGATGCCGAGCTTCACCCAACCTGCATTCAATCCATAACTCGTTAATCCCGTGACTCACTTACTTCCTGCGGCGCTTTCGAGCCGACAAGACGCAACTTTCGGCACATTGTCGACTGCTGCAACTACTACAAGGCAGCCCAACCACGGAAGCGTCGCACTTGACCTTGCGTAGGCGACACGGCACGCACGCCTTGCTGGGTTTCCCTCGTGGGACGGGTTCGTCTCGCTGCGAGGATGGCGTTCGTTCGGCTGCGGGATTCGGGCATTCCATTGGAGCGGGGAGATTATCGATGTGATTAGAGATTCGGTGTTTGAACGCGACTTTGCGAGGTGGAGTTTGGAGCTTCTTATGTTTCCCGCGGAGTTTCGGCATTTCACGCTTGGATTCGGGAATTCGCGTATTGCCGAAGCTCACCAGCCAGTGATGGGACTCATGGGAGCCTGGATCCTTGATCATCCTTGACAAAGACGGTTGCATCTGATGGATCCATGTGCCTGATTCTACATCCAGCCTTACCGACTCAGGATCTGGATCTGGAGATCACAGCCATGATATTGGTCCGGTTCATCCGAATCATCCCTGGGCGATGACCTACCCTATGCCTCCTAGATCAATTCACATGGCCATGATTCAGATTGACTGGCCAATCTACACCAGTAGTAATTTATATGTATACACGTTAAGATGTATTTACGCCCCAATCTCTGTCATCTACTCTTGAGTTCTTGTCGTTGATCAACACCTCTCTGACATGTGTATGAATACCTACGCCTGCGTGCACAGGTGAACGTGATATCGAGCATGCAATGAGATCCTAGATATATAGTATCAGATTTTCAGATTTCCTTCTCGGGCTCAACGGCGACGAAAATCGCGCAGAATTAATATTGCGTTATTGCGCAAAAAAGAGTTGTTTGCATCGTAACAAACTCCGCGCTTAGCAGGGAAACCACCGAAACCCAAACCCCGAAGGCCAAATCCCGATACCACGGTCGTCCACCCAAGTGGAATAAGGGGTTATATTAAATCCAAAATCAGTTATAAATAGTCGATGCAAGAATGTCATGTCCATCTTATCAATCTACTCAACCATCAACATCTGCAGCAAACCATGGCCATCCCCCCGATCCCTTCCTCTTCCTCCTCGTCCACGACAATCGCCGACGACGATATCCAAACAAAACGGCACACGAATTTCAATCCTTTCCAACGCTTAGAAATCTTCCATTCCGGCGCCGAGAAAAGCGCACTTCTCGACTACGACTACTCCGGCGACGGCACCACCACCTCCCCCTTCCTCGTCGAGTTCCTCCCCAACGACCCCCACGACGCCGTAACCTTCTCGACCACCAAGAAATGGACAATCACTGGACTCCAGGCCGTGGCGACCCTGGCCGTGACCTTTGCGAGCTCGGCCTACTCGGGCGGCATCAGAGAAATCATCCGCTCCTTTGACGTTTCCCAAGAGGTTGCCACCGTGGGCGTCTCGCTCTTCGTCTTGGGCTTCGCCGTCGGCCCGCTGCTCTGGGCGCCCCTTTCCGAGCTCTACGGGAGGCAGCGCATCTTTGTGGTTACGTACATGGCCGTGACGGCCTTCAACGCCGGAGCTGCCGGCGCGCGCTCCATGCCCGCGCTGCTCGTGCTTCGCTTCTTCGCGGGCGCGTTTGGGTCGTCGCCTCTTACAAACGCCGGAGGCGTCATTGCCGACATGTTCAGCAAGTCTGAGCGCGGGTTCGCCATGAGTATCTTTGCCATGGCTCCGTTCTTGGGTCCAGCTATAGGTGAGCTACCTTGCTGACTACTGGCTCAATGACCGGCTGACGGTTTGATAGGACCGATTATCGGCGGCTTTCTTGGGGAATCGGAGGGTTGGCGATGGCTTCACGGTCTGATGGCCATCTTCACCGGCGTTCTTTGGATCATGACTACTCTACTCGTCCCAGAGACCTATGCCCCTTTCATCCTCAGGCAACGTGCCAAGACACTCTCCAAAGCAACCGGAAAGGTATACATTTCGACCCTCGACGCCGGCCAACCACCAAAGTCACTGGGGAGCCAACTCAAGCTGGCCCTCACCCGCCCCTGGGTCCTCCTCTTCAAAGAGCCCATCGTCCTGCTGACCTCACTATACATCTCCATCATCTACGGAACGTTATACATGTGCTTCGCCGCCTTCCCCATCGTCTTCCAGACCGGCCGAGGCTGGAGCCCCGGCATCGGCGGCCTGGCCTTTGTCGGTGTTGCCGTCGGGGTCCTTCTGGCCACTCTGGGCTTCATCTTTGAAAACAAGCGTTATGCGCACCTGGTGGCGGCAAAGGGCGACTTGGTTGAGCCGGAAGCTAGACTGCCTCCTGCCATCTTCGGCTCTGTTCTGATCCCCGTCGGGCTTTTCTGGTTTGCCTGGACCACGTTTCCATCCGTCCACTGGGTCGTACCGATCATCGGCTCCGTCTTTTTTGCGTTTGGTCTAGTGTTGGTCTTCATGTCTCTGTTGAACTATCTCATCGATTCTTGTAAGTCGACCCATCACCATACATTCATCACGCTCACCATTACAGACGTCGTCTTCGCCGCCTCGGTCCTCGCGGCCAATTCAGTTGCCCGATGCCTATTCGGAGCCGCCTTTCCCCTTTTCACTCGCCACATGTACGAAAATCTCGGAAACCAATGGGCAGGGTCTATCCCGGCTTTCCTGGCCCTTGCCTGCGTGCCCTTTCCGTATCTATTCTACAAGCACGGTCGTCGCATCCGGATGAAGTGCGAGTACGCTTCCGAAGCGGCAAAGGTTCTTCAGAAAATGCGCGCTCAGCATGTCGAAACCACCGAGGATGAGGCGCTGGCTGAAGCGGAGGAGGTCTGGAGAACTCGATCGCAGAGTAACGCTTGCTAAGCGACCGTGGAAACTTGCGGCGACTGACCTGGTAGGGTCGATATAATAGATGCAATGGATTAGAAGTTAGAGACCTCTTCGCTATAGAAAATGACATTCTGTGCTATAGAAAATGGTTAAATACCCTTACGTCACATCCCAGTTCTACCAACACTCCATCGGATGCCCAACTACCCCCGAATGTAGTTCAGCCGCATGAATTCATCATCCTTGTGCCCCTGCGTCTCCTCAACATACGTCTCAAACTCATTCACCACCCGAATCGTCTGCTCGAGATGCGTATACCCCATGGCAACCCCGCGAAATCGAGCCAACTGCCTCGCCGACGTGATTGCATTTCGGATCTGGCGCCCGTTGAGCTTCTCCTGAGCCAGCACCTTGAGATTGTCCCAGAGCCCTCCAATGTGGATTGTCTCGCCACCCTCGAGCTCGATTACGTCGGTTTCCGCCGCTTTGGGGTCCTTGCACTGCTTGACGAGTAGTCGAAAGAAGTTGTTCCAGATGCTGAAGCGCCCCTTTTCGTCTAGAGGAGGGTAGTGTATGGCAAGCTGAACGCGGGACTTGAATGCCTCGTCAAAGGTTCCGACTGTGCTCTCATCAGTATGTTTCGATCTGGGATTTTGGGTGGGAAGGTCCAGGAAGCGACATACTGCGATTAGATGTGAGAATTAGAATGCCTGCATAGTATTCGAGGATGCGGAGGAAAACGGAGACCAATGCGTTCCGCTGGAGATCATTCTTCTCGCGTGCCTCAAGAAACACATCGCTCTCGTCTAATAAAATAACTGACGTTTGTTAGCGTGCTGTAAGTGTGCCAGTTGGAGATTCACGTAGGATGCTTACCGGCTTTCCAAGTGATTCCAACGTACAGCACGGATTGAAGATAATCCTCCACGCTTTCGGCGTCGGTGCCAATATCACCACAGGTGACGCGATAGAGTGGCCTCTCCGTGAGCTCTGCCACGCTCTCTGCCGTCAATGTCTTCCCGGTTCCGGGTCCTCCATGGAGAAGGATGATGAGCCCCTTACCCTTGCCCTCAATCACGTCGGACGACATGTTTGATGATATGCGGACTTGGATCATGGCTTGGACCAGATCCTTCTTGTGCTGGTCCAAGACAAGCTGGTTGAATGCATCCTTCTGCCATTGGATGGGATGGAGGTGTTGATCAGAAGTTTTCCTGTGCGGGCGTGTTCGTCATGCGGTGATGTCCTACTTCGAGATGAGCCTCCAACACTCACTCCATTTCTTATCGTGAAGCGCAAACCCGTCGATTCTAGCTGGAAGCAATAGGAGGAACGGGTCAGGTGGTGGTGTCTCTTCGCTGAAGGCCACCTCGCTCAAATCTCCAGGCGGCGAGATTTCATCATCTCGCTCCTTCTGGTGCATGTCGCGAAAGCTTTCGTAATCCAGCATGTATCTGGCATTGAACTGACGGCGTTAGCGACTTGGGCTTCATTCTAGTTCCTTCGTCGAAGATTTACAACTTGAACCTCGAACGGAGCCTTGGGGGCATCATAACCCATGAGGCACTGCTTCCGACACTTCCATAGCATCAGGCCCCTGGCCTTCATAACCGATTCCAGCTCTCCGCTAGTATCAAATTTCAGCGGGTAAATGTTCAGAGAATCAATGGGAATAGCTCCGTTCTCGCCCTCGGGCCATTGCACTGTCAATGTGTGCCTGATCTCCCGGAACTGTCCATCAAAGGCCCAATTGAAGCATATCAAGTCCAAGAAGGAGGATTCAGATTGAGGACCATCCTCCACAATAGAAGCACGCGGCTCGCCGTCCTCAGTCCCCACGACGACGTCGCTAGATTTGAAAAGCTTGGCCAGATGTCCTTCTGTGACCTGGCCACTTGAAAAGAGCTGCTCTGCCTCATGGTATTCCAGCTTAGAAGACTCCGTGACGTGACTGACCAAGTGATTGACCCGCTCGCGATACTGAAGATCGAGGAGGTCCATAGCCAATGTCGTGAGACGTTGCCGGTTGGGCCATAGTTTCAGGAAGGGCGGAAACAAGCCCAATTTCCAATTTTGGAACGCGTGGTCGTTCTTCGTCAATTCTTCCATAGCTCTGCTTAAAGCGGGAGAAGGATGGACGATTTCATTCGCAACATTAGCCATGTGTGATGTCTCGGGGAGGATATAGAAGTAGGGGCGAGCCTTAGCAGGTATTGGTGGATCGTGCGGTCTGGGAAGTTTCGTGAACAACTCGCTGACCAAGTCGTGGAAGTCATCGCAAGAATGTTCTCGCCATATGATTAGATTTGTGTGGTCATGAGTTTTAAAATAGCCCATTATAAAATAACATATATAATAAGTCAACGCACGGACTTTCCGATACCCTGGGGTTTCCAATATATTAACCGCGCCTTATTAATACCAACTATATCATTTTTATCCACTTACTATACTATGAATATTACTTTAATCCATAAGAAATTTTGCAGGGCTAATCTTTATGCCTAAATATATAGAAGAAATGCTTTAAAATGCAATTTAAAGCGTTCGAAATGGCCAATCAGTCGCCAAGGCCGCCCGGAATTGGGGAATTATGCGCATTACCTTAATTAGATAATTAAATAGCTTGCAGATAGCTTAAGAAGGCTATTTATATATATAGAGGCTTCTGGCTATATAGGAAATGATATTAGCTAATTAGATCTATATCTAAGATGCCCTAAGCCTCCCTCCTATGCACGCCTAGATCTAGGAATTTATTAGATAGCTACTTAAGGCATAAGGAGATATTAAGGGCCTTAGAATATACTAGATAGAAGGCTTTCTTTAAAGGAACCTATATATAAAAAGCCTTTACTGCTAGCCCCTTAATACAGCTAGGGCTAAAGGGGGCAATAATAAGGTTATTTAAGCCTTCTTTTAATGCCTTATAATACTATAAATTTAGGCTATTTATTAATATAACTATTAAAATATAAATAAAATAGGGGTTATTAAAGGTTATAAATATAATAGCTTAATGCTTAATTTAATAGCTAAGTATTTAATAGTTTAAAAATACTTTAATTTATATATTTAGTTTTTAATTTTAAAGGTATGTTTAGTAATTAAATAAATAATCCCTCTATTTATTATTTTTATTAATAAAATAGTTTAAATATAGTGGTTTCTTAATGAATTAAGCGATCTTACTTAATAGAAATTTAAAACTATTAAAAATAGCTAGATAAATAACTAAATTAAGCTTTAATAGCTTAAGGAAGTCTTTATTCTATATATAACCCTTAAGTAGCCTAATAAATAGTATTTATTTATATTAAATAGTTATAATAATTATAAATCTATTAATTTTATATAAAAATACTTTATTAATTATATATATTTTTTATATTTATTAGTATATATATTATATTTTATATAATTATTAAATATTATAGTCTTTAATTTGCTTAAGTAAGCCTATTAGATTAAGCTTTTAAAGAAGCTAGTTTTTATTATAATTGCCCTAATTAGGAAAGTGATTTTCCTATAGTATTATTTAAAGGCTTAAGAGGTAGCTTTTATATTATAGAATATCCTAAATAGCTAAAAGGGCTTAGGATTATAGCTAATTAATATATTAAAGCCCCTTATAAGCTAGCTTAATATTTTAAATATTAATAAAATTAAAAATTAAAAAAATACTAAAGAAAATATATTTTAATTAACTTAAGGGACTAATCTTATTAGCTACTTAATACTAAAGAGCTTTAAGTATATTTATAACCTTATATAAGCTATTTTTCTATTTAATTATTAAGAGCCTATAGCCTGGCAGCTATTCCAGTTAATTAGTAAGGGATATAATAAGACTATAATAGAGCTAGCTCTTATAAATAGCTAAATTAAGTAACTAGAGGCTTAAATTAAGTAATTAAGACTAATTAGGCATAAGTAGGTCTATAAGAACCTAAATAATATATTTATTAGGATTAAAGAGGTCAGGGAGGCATAAATGCATTATATTAAGGTTCTTAATGCTAAGGTAGCTTCTTAAGCCGCCTAATTAGCCTAATTTAATTTAATATTATATAAATTCTAACTAGAGGTCCTAAATACGAGCTAATAGGTGGCTAGCTTATATTATTATTGAGATATATAGGAATCAATTTATTGAGTTATGCTATATAAGTGGATTTTTATTGAATTGGGTTATGTACGTAGCCTTATGCATAGAAGGTCATATAATTAACAGGCCTGCAGCCTGGTTACGTGGTGGGCTGCGAACAGTCGCCGGGCTATAGGAAGGGAGGAAAAAGGGGGCCTATAGGGGCAGGAGCAGATTTTAGGGTTAGAGATACATAATATAATATAATAGATAAATTAAGGTCATATTAAAAGGCATATTAAGCTATTTAATAATTAATAGTTAGATATATGCAATATATATACTAATTAAATACTATATTAGAGATAAATTGCTTAATATTTACTAATTAATTGCAGTAATAATTATATCCTTAATTATTAAGCTTAATATTAATAAAGATTAGATTCCCTAATTCTTAGCTTTATAGATAAAGGCTAAGAATTAAGACCTTTAGGTATATCTTAACCCTTAAGCTAAAAATAAGCTAACCCTTAATATAATAAACCTAACTCCCCTAGATATTATGGCCTTCTGGAAGTAAAGCTCTTACTAATTAGGTACTAATAGCTTAGCGGCTATAGAAGCAATAGAGCTTAACCTACACTAAGAGCCTAGTGAAGATAAAGTAGTCTTAGCCTTATAGGTTAAGGAGCTTACTATAAAGGGCCTTATAATATATAATGCACTATAAATTAATTTTAAGTATTATATTAAAAGAAATTAAGCTCTAAAGAAGAAAATAATAATTATATAAAATTAGATTATAAAGTTAATCTCTAATTCCCTTAAGTATTATTATTACCCTTTAAAGAAGTCCCTAATTAATTAGGTTTTTATTCTTTATAAATAATTCTATATAATTAAGGCTAAATATATATAATTTGCATATTAAGTATTCTATAAAGTTATTATTATACTAAAGACCTATTGCCTTATAACCTATAAAGCTATAAGCAAATAGGTTCTCTATTAGGAGAATACCCTCTATAAAGCTTAGGCAATTAACCTGCAAGAAGCTAAAATAGTGGCTTAATAGTTTACTAATCTAGTTATAGCCTTATAATATATATTACTAAAATCTTAAGTAAATGCCTATAATATAATAAAGGCAGATTAAATCCTTAATAATAGCCTTAAGGCTAATACTATTCTAAGAGCTATTTAATAAACCCTTATTAATTACTTAGACCTTTTAAAATAAATTAGGTTTAATTAAGGGGCCTTTTATAATAATATCCCTAAATAATAGGGGAATAAAAGCTAATTGCACTATAATAATAGTAAAAGATAATTTAATCTAAATATTAAAATATATTTAGAAACTAAATATTTTGCCTACTTATAATTTAATTATCCTCTTATAAAGTATTATTATGCCTTCCCGGAAAGAAGGCCTAACTAGTTTCCCTTATAGGACTATATTATAGACTAAATAAAGCAAAGACTTAAGGATAATGCAGATAGCATTACTAACTAGATTAAGAAGATAAAAATAGAAGGCTCCTATTAACTAGCCCATTAAGGCAAGTGCTATAGCTTAGCCCTTATAGTAACTATAGGCTAATTGCCTAATAAGCCCTACCTGCTTAAGAACTCTATATTGCTAAATTCTAGAGCCTTAATATATATCTTTAGGGATATATATTGCATAAAGAACCTCTATATTGCCTTAATAGGCAACTTTATTTAGGCAGGTATTAAGCTAACCCTAATTAATAGCTATAATAAGACTAAGATTACCCTTATTTTAGCTAATAGCTTACTAAAAAGGATAAAGCTATATAATATAGCCTTATATATAGCTCTTATTATAAACCTAATCTCCTTTATATAGCTAAAGAAATAAGGCTTCTAGTAGGATATAAGGCCAGGAAATAACTGCCTAAAGCGCACTAATAGTAGCCACTTTAAGGAGGTCTAGGAGATTTATAATTAATAAGTCCTTAAATTTAAAGAGATTATAGCCTAGCTATTAAGGGCAATTTTAATAGCAGCTTTTATAATTAATAGGCTATTACTTACTTATTAAAGGTATTACTATATATTATAGACTTATTACTAACCCCTATAGGGAGATTCTATTACTTAGTACTAAAGGCTTGGCCACTCTAGTCCTAATGTTCTTAAGTACCTAATAGTAGCCTTAAGGGGCATAAGGCTAAAGATAGATAACCTAAAAGGCCTATAATGCATTATAATAGTAGATTATAATGCCTATAGTATAGTAAAGGCTTATTAAATAATTTATTAGGTATAATAAGAATTAAATATTATAGTTAAATTAAGTAAATAAATTGCCTTTAATTTTTACTTAATAAAGGCTAAATATAATAATTATACTTTAATTTAGATTATAATTAATAAAGCTATAAACTATATTTAAGATTATTATACCTTTAATTACTTAATGCCTATTATATAATTAGTAATTATAAGCTTTATTAAAATAATTAAGGTCTAATATAAAGCTAATATAAAGGTCTTTAAATATAATAATAAGATTATAATTATATACTTATAACTTATAGAGGTAATTATAGACTTAAAGATATATTATAAACCCTTAGTGCTTAATATATAAGCCTAGAATGGCAGCATAAAGTGCATTATAGTAATTATTATATAGAAGAGCTGCACTATATAAATAGCAATTAAGTTCCCTAAATACCTATAACTTAAGATAATTAAAGCAGTAATATACCTTTATAATTACTTACTAGCCACTTAATAAGGCTAGAAGTCCCCCTATAAGCTCTTCTATTTATACTTCTACCCTAATAGTTTAATAAAGCCTAATCTATTATATTTATAATTATATAGGTATAAAGCCTTTACTCTTATTATAGATGCCTAATTATAAAGGAACTGCCTCTAAAGATTAGCCTTAAGGGCCTAAATTAGCTTTCTTATTAACTATACTTTTAATAACTCCTTTAGGGTATAAAATCTACTAAAGAAGGAAGTCTTTATTACTTAAGATATTATCTTTAATAAATAATAATATTTTAATAGGTATTTAAAGAGCCTTTAGGATAATTTACTAAAAGAAGATCTAAAAGCTATATAATAGTGCATTTAGTAGCTACTTATAGCCTAAAAAGAGATTCCTTAGTAATCCTCTTAATTACTTAATAAGAAAGATAATAAGATTATAAGCGAATTATTTAATCCTAAAGATTAAAATAATACTAATTGCTTATTAATCCCTCTATAATTTAATAATAATTTCTATATTTAGGTAAAATTTAAAATCTTATTAATTTTATTTTAAATATTATTAATTATATTCTTTTATACTTTAGCTAATAGCTTAAGCCTAAAGGGGTAATAGGCAATTAATAATAAAGAAGATATTAATACTAGCCTATTAGTAAAGAATAATGCCTTAAAAGGGTATTATAGGCTTTTTAAATAAGTAATGCTTAGAATATTATTTAAAGCAATATTCCTAGCTAGTAGGCAGTAAGTGCTAAAGCATTAGAGCACTTACTGCCTAGCTATTAAGAGCCTGGCTAGCCTTGCCTGCCAGTTACTAAAGGGAAGCTTAACTTGCCCTCTTACTTAAATATATATAATAAAGTAAGAAGCTATTATATATAGAGAGGAGGATTTAAAGCCTCCTATATTATTAATATATTAGTATTTATTAGAGTAGCTTTCTTACTTTTATATAAAAATTAATAAATACCTTTATAGAATTACCTTAATTAAAGCTAAAAAGGCTTATTTTTAAAATTATAAGCTTTTAAAGTTATAAATAGAAATTATATATATTATAATAAAAGGTTATTAAGTGCTTAGCTACTATTAGGTATATATTTATAAGCTTAATAAATATAAATATTTCCTAAAGCTTAAAGTATACCTTATTATATATAAAGATTAATAAGCAAAAAATACTTAAAATACCTATATTATAATCCTTATAAATATATTATTTAGAACCCTTATATTAATAATTAATTATTTTAATTATAAAATACTATAATATAATATAATTAATGCATTTATATATACTAACCTAAATAAGAATATCTTTATAGAGATGCCCTTAAGCTATAGGCAATATAGGAAGGTCCTAAAGCTCCAGAAGGCATTATATAAGCTGCACTAATCTCTCTTACTTTAATAGCATTATTTCGAGATTAGCCTTATTATAGCGGGCTTTTATTAAGTACTTAATAAAGACTACTATTAGCAAAAAGAAGATATTATCTTCTTCTTCTATATAGATAATTATATTCTTTATTTCCTAAAATCCTTAAAATTTAAGGCATTAAGGCTAATTAAATAACTCTAGAAAATATATTACTTAAAAAAAGGTACCCCCTTTTAGTAATTCCTAAAAATTAAAATTATTTATAATTAAATAGCTTAATATTTATAGCTCTTATAATCTATATATATTAATAAAGCTTATTAATTACTTATTAAGCCTTTATTACTCTTTCTATAAGTAAAGACCCTAATAGTCTAAAAAGAGCTATTACCCTATAAAAGTATTACTATTAAAAAGAGCACTAACCTATACTAGCAGAAAGTTAGTACCTTAATATATATAGTAATTATAATCTGGCTTAATATTGCCTTTACTATAAACTAACTAGCCTAATTTAATTAGAACTTTAAACTATAATATTATTAAATAGCTAATTAAGCTCTATAGTATTTACTTAAGACTTAAGGCTATTCCCTAAGCTATAATATAGCACTAGGCAGCCTTAATAATAGCCTCTAGGTAGCTTTAAATACTAGCTTTATTAATAACTTATTAGACTATTATAGCTTATAAGCCTTTATAATAAGCCTATTTAGAGGGATTATTTCTTAATAGGCAATAAAATAGAATATAATAATAATCTTAATAATAGAGGTAAAATTACTAGCTCTTTTATAAGCAGTAAAAGAAGCTCTTTTTGCAAGCTAGCTTATAGCTACCCTATAAATTAATCTATTATTACTAATTACTTATTAATAATATATTAAGCCTTTATAAATAATAATTTAATATAATAATATATAAATAATATAACTAATAAAAGAAGAGCTTATATAATTACAAATAAAACTAAAATATATAAATATATATAATTACTAGCTGCAATAAGAGGTTATTAGGGGGCAGATTAAGGTTATTTATATACTATTAGTTAAGTTACTTACTAATAGCTTTATAAAGAGCCTAGCTAGAGAGCCTTTTAAACGCTTTATATAGTAGCTAAAGCTTGCCGACCTCTTAGCAAGGTTAGCGCAAGCTAGGAAGGAGGAATTAGAATGGGAGGAAATAATAGCTATAATATAGGTCAGCCAGGCAGCAAGGCTATCAAGCTAAAGGGGCATATTAAATTAGGTTATATACATAGCCTTATGTATAGAAGGTTATATGATTAATAGGCCCGCAGCCTAGTCATATAGTGGGCTGCGAATAGTCGCCGGGCTATAGGAAGGGAGGAAAAAGGGGGCCTATAGGGGCAGGAGCAGATTTTAGGGTCAGAGACACATAACACAATACAACAGACGAATTAAGGTCATATTGAAAGGCACACTAAGCTATTCGACAATTTTCATAGTGTCGGAAACCCCGGGGTGTCGGAAAGTCCGTGCGTTGACTTAAGCGAGCGATATAGAGTCGGTCCCCACAACTTCATCACCCTACAACTTTGGCATTTTGCTCTCTCATAAAAGCTATTATTTAAAAAATCTAGATTAAATAGAACTAAAATAGCTATAATAATATAATTTTGAAATATATATAGAAAATTAATTAGAACATATATTTAAGAAGTTGATTTTATTATATAAGCTTTTATTTTAGCTTAATTAATAAATTATTAAATATTTTTTAAAATATATAATAAAATTTAAAATATTTAAATTAAATATAAATAAAATAATTTTAAATATTTACTTTTAATATTATATATATTTAATATATAAAGCTTATATATATAAATATAAATATATAATATATATATTATATATATATTTATAAGCTCTTAAATATATAAAGAAATAAAATATAAAGTTATTACTCTTTTATATATAAATTATAAATAATATATAAAAGGCTAAAATATATTATATAATTTAATATATATATTTTTTTATATAAATATAAAATTTTAAAAATGTTTAATATAAGCTTTTTAATATAATTATTTATATAAAATATATATATTAAATAATTAAAAATATAATAAAAAGGAAATTTTAAAATAAGAAATTTTATTTATTATTTCAAGAACTATTTATAATAAAATATATTTTAAAGACTTTAAAAACTCTATTATTTAATAAAGATATTAAAATATATAATTATATTTTTTATTTTATATAATAATTAAGATTTTATTATATATATTAATATAAATTTAAACTTTTATAATATATATTTAAAAATAATATTTATAGATTAATATAATATATATATATATATAAAATAACCTTAAATTAAATTTTTAATTAATTAAAAGTATTATAATATATATAAAAATAAAGATATTTTTAAGTTCCTTAATATAAAGAAAATTTAATATATTTTATAATTAATCTTAAATTTATTTATTTAGTATTTTAAAATATATTATTATTAAACTTTAAATATATTAATGTATTTTTAATATATTTATTAATACTTAATATATTAAATATATTAAATATGTTTAAAATTAAATATATATATAACTATAAAAGCTATACTTTTAAACTTTTTATATATTATTATATATAATTTAAAATATATAATATTATATCTAAATAAAAAATATATTTAAATCTTTATTTTTAATTAATTAAATTAAACCTTTTTATAATCTTTATTATAATAAATTATATTTATATATATATTCTAGTTTTAAAAAAAGTTTTTATAAAATTATATTTTAATATATATCTATTTATATATAAAACTTCCTTTTTCTTTATTTTCTTTTTATTTATTATTTTATCTTATGAAATAATTTTATTAATAAAAATATTAATTTATAATTTAATTTAAAAGTATTAATAATATATTTAATTCCGTCTTTTTATATATAATATATTTATTTTATAATTAGAATATAAATATTTTAATCTTGTACTTATAAGTATTTTATTTCTATTTATTTTAAATTATTTATATATATATTCTTTATATATAGATATATAATTAATTTATAATTAAAACTATAATACTAGCTTTTATATAAAAATAAAAACTATATATATATAATATATTTATTTCTATATTTATATCTTAAAACCCTAATCTTATAACTATTTTATTTCTATTTAATATTAATTTTTAAAATAATAGCTCTTAAACGAGAAATGTGCCGAAGTTGTGGGGTGACGAAGTTGTGGGCCCCGACTCTAGACAAGCGAGCGACACACTCTGATTTTCACCTTAAATTATAAATTTTAAAAAATTCTTAAAATTTCAAAATAAGCTAAAAATAGTTATTGTTTTTAAATATATATTTATTAAGTATATAGTAATAAGTATAGATTCTCCTATATAATTAGAAGGTTTTCTTATAAAGATATTAAGTAAAACCTTATTTATATTATATTTTTGCTTATTTTAAATTTTAAAAAATTAAATAAATTAATTTAAAATATAAAAAGAATAGTATCTTATGACTTTTTTTAATAAATAGCTAAAATTATTTTCCTAAAAATCCTAGGGCTATATAGAATGTTTTAGAAAATTTAAAATTTATACTTTTATATAACGGTCTGGATTAATTCCTAAGGAATATTATAGGGGTCGTTTATAGTATTATTAGTAGAGAGGTTAGGGCATTATGCTAAATAATATAAAAAGGTAATTAAATATTATATTACTTAATAATTAATTATTAAAAGTGCTAAAAATAAATAAAATAAAGTAATTATATTAAAAGCTAAAATATCTTAAGGGCTTCCTTCTATTTACTAATAATAAATATATATATATAATTCTTTAGATTATAATTAAGAAAGTAATCCTTTTTTTAGATTATAATTAAAAAAGTAATCCCTTATTTAGATTATAATTAAGAGAGTAATTCTCTATTTAGATTATAATTAAGAGAATAATCCTTTAATAATTAATTAAATTTTTACAGAGGCTTTATTATATAAAATATTAATTTATTATAAATTATAATATAATATCTCTCTTTTATTAATTTTATCCTTAAGGCTATATTTATAATTTTATAGTCTTAATAATAATTAGTTAATTTCTTCCTTTTATTATATTTCTTATAATTATATTAATAGAATATTAAATTATATATTTAAAATAAAATCTAAAAAGGCTTTTAAATATAATTCCTTAATTTATTTCCTTAAATTAAATTCTTATTTTATTAATATACTTTATATATATTATTTTAAATATAAGCTATAGCTAGAATGCATTATAAATAATTTAAATTAAACTAATTGCTATAAGAAGTATATATTTTATAAATATATTTATAATAATATTTTAATAGCTTTATTTTATAGATTTTTCCTTTTTTCCTTCCTTTATTATTATATTAATATTTCCTTTTTATAATAAATAACCTTATAAAATAATAATAAAAACGTAAAGAGAATAAGAAAGAGGTAAGAGAATATATTTTTATTTTTATTTTTAATTTATTAAATTTTAATTATTATTAATAATAATTATAAATTAATTAGCTTAAATTTAAAGAATTAAAAAGAAAATAAAGGAGAAGGGGTCTAAATTATTTAATTATAATATATAAAAATTAGATAAAGAGGATAATATCTTTCCTTCCTTAGAAGCTTATAAGGGCTAGATTATAAAGGATTTATAGTCCTTAAGTATATTCAATAAGATTAATTAAATTCTTTTTAATTTAAAAGAGGATTTTAATAATATAAATATTTTATTTATTCTTAATATTATTAATAGAATTTTTTTAAAAGGTATTATATATAAATAAAATATTTTAATAGTTTTTATATATTTATATTATTTCTATATTCTTTTTATTTAATTAAATATTTAATAAAGCTATTTTCTTTTTTTATATTAAGAATTTATTTTATTTTATATTTCTTAAAAGCTTTTATTTTAATATTTTAATTTTTATTAATTCTAATAATAATAATATCTTTTATTAATTTAAATAATAAAATATAAAAAATTAAATAAATCTTAATTTTAAGGGTAAATTTAATTTATAATTATTTTTTAAGATTTTTTTAAAGATTTTATAAGGGCTAATATATTTAAAATTAAGCTTTTTATTAAATTGCTTTATATTAATATTCTTTATTATAAGGAGTATTATATTTCCTTTAAAGAAAATTAGTCCTTTTAACTTTTTCTAATTATAGTATTATTTATATTAATTTTAAATAAAAGAAAGTTTAATATATAGCTTTTTATATAAATTCTTAAGCTAATTTAATATAAATATAGCTATTAATATAATAAATCTATTTTATAAATCTTTATAAATATTAAAAATAAATCTAAAATTTATATAATTAAATATAATTTTTATATTTTTATTAATTATAATATTATAAGCTAATTATATAATAAGTAATTTCTTAATTTAATTATTTTAAAGATAATTAATATAATAATAAAAATAGGTTTTAATAATCTAGTTTATTTATTTTATTTACTTATTAATTTAAGATCTTTATATAGTATTTAATTTATAATTTAATTTAATTCTTATTATAAGGTATTATTAGAATTTTAAGAAAAAGGGTAATTCTTTATTTAAAATAATCTTAAATAATAAGTTATATATATTAATAATATTTTATAAAAAGATATAAAAAAATTCTTTTATATTAATTACTTCTTAATATAGAATAAAATAGGAAAGTTTAATAAGTCTATTAATAATAATTAAAATGCTATTATAAGCTATATTTATTATAAGGTCTAATAATAAAAGTAATTTTATAATAAAATCTATAGTAATTAAGTCTTATAATTATTTTAAGATTAATTAAGATTAAAAATATTTATATAATTTATAATATTATATTTTAGTTTTTTTATAAAAGAAATATTATTTAAAAATCCTTTTAATTATTTTTTTAATTTTAAGAAAAGTAAATATTATTTTAATTTATTTAAAAGTTTTATTAATTCTTTAGTATTTATAAAGTAAGTATTTATAGATTTTATATATAAATTACTTATATAGCTCTTTTCGTATATACTATTTATTAATATTTTTAAATTTAAGTTATTTCTAATTATACTTTAGGATCTATTATAATAGTGGATTTCCCTATTTTATTAAAAAAATTATAATATTATTTTTAGTGGTTTAGTTTATTTTATAAGTCTATATAGCTATAAGGGTTTATTTATGCAATTATATATATATAATTAATTGCTTTTAAATAGTAATAATATACTTTTATTTAAAGTGCCTTTTAGGAGTAAGATATAAGAATTATTATTTAATTTTTACCTTCTTAATATTAAAATTAGTTCTTTAATTAATAATATTAGTTTATTTATTCTTAAAGCCTTTTTATATTTAATAATATAATTAAATTTAAAAAGGTATTTAATATATTTAAATTATTATTTATTTAGTTTTTAAATTATAATAAAATATAAGATATTTTTATAATTTATATAAATTAAAATTTAATAATAATTTCTAAATAAATAATATTAAAACTCTTTAAAAATATTAATAATAATTAAGAACTCCTTATTATAAATTAAATAATTAAATTCTATTTTATATATTTTATAAAAATAGAATAAAATAAAATATAAAAATCCTTTATTATTATATTATTTAATTTAAATATTAAAAATAAAATCTAAAATATTTATTTTAAATTTAATAAATTATTTAAAATTAAATATTTTAAATATTAATTTATTAAAAAAAAAATCCTTAATATATTTAAAGGCTTTTTAAATATTAACTAATTAAAAAACTTTTTAATCTTTTTATATAAATTCTAAAAATAATATAATAATTTTATTAAAATTCTTAAGAAATTATTAATAATAATTAATAAATCTAAGAAATATTTATATTTTCTTAATAATAATTAATATTAATTAATTCTTAATTATTTAAATTTTCTTTAAGTCTATTTTAATCTTATTATAAAAAATAATATATTCTAAAAATTCTATTTTTAAGGTATAAAATTTCTTTTTTTAAATTTAATTAATAAGTTTATATTTTAAAGGGCTTATAATATTATATAAACATATTTTATATATTTTTCTTTTATTCTAAAGAAAATAAAAATATTATTAATATAATATATTATAAATATATTAAGGTATTTATATAATATATTATTAATTATTTATTAAAATATAATTAATATATTAATAAATCTAAAAGGTATAATAAAATATTAAAATAATTTATATTTTATTTTAAAGGTAATTCTTTATTTATTTACTTTTTTAATATAAATAAAATTATAAATTCCTTTTAGATTAAATATAATAAAATACTTTATTTTATAAAATTAATCCTTTAATTTATTAATTAAAAATAATAATATTTAATCTTTAATTATTATATTATTAAATATATAATGATTTATAATAAATTAGAATTTATTATTCTGTTTAAAAGTAAATATAATTAAATAATTTATAAATTATTTTAATATTTTAATATATTTTTTCCTTAATATATTTTTAAAATAATTCTTAAATTTATATAATTATATTTTATTAAAATTATAAATCTTATAAAATTTAATTAAAATTTTATTTTTAAATTATATTTTATAATTTTAATTTATATATAATAATAAATCTACTATTATTTTTTTAATAAATAATTACTTATAGACTTAATATTATATTAATATATTTTATAATTTATTATTACTATTATTAAAACTTTTTATAAATAGTCTTTATTAATTTATATAAATTATTATTTAAGATTTATAATTTATTATTATATTTATTATATTTAACCCTTTCTTTCTTAATATTATATCCCTTAAGGAGATTATATATTTTTTATAAATTAAAAAATATTTATATATTTATTTATTTATTTTTCTTTTATTTTATTAATAGAAATTTAAGATTTTATATTATTTATAGAATTATTATTATTATTATTAGCTATATTACCTAAAAAGGTTTATATTTAGCTAATATATTAGTTAATAAAGGGGTTATAATAATATAGTTATAAATAATTTAAAAGTAAATTATATTCTTAAAATAATATAATATTAAGGTTAATATTTTAATTCTTTCTTTTAATAAATACCTTAAAGTAATTAATTTTATAAATAATTTATTTATTTTTATATTTAAAAAGTTTCTTTTTATAATATATATTTTATAGGGATTTCTTTTATTCCTTTATTCTTTTATAATAATTTAAAATAATTAATAATTTTAGAATTAATAATATTTATTTTTATTTTATTATTTATTAAAATAATAAATTATTTTTATTTAATTTATATTTATAGTATTATTTATTATATTAATATATTTAGGCTTTAGGTTATATATAGAGTTCTTTATAAAAGTTCTATAATTTCTTCTTAAAAAGGAGAGAGAAATAGTAAAAGAATAAAGATAGAAACTTTAAAGGAGGATAGAGAATAAGCTAATAAACTTAAAGTAAATCTAATTAGATATTTAAAAAGAGAAGAAGAAGATAATCATAATAATATAAAAATCATTCTAATTAAATAAAATGCAAGAAGTAAAAAATAATAAATTCTAAAAAATAAGGAGAGGAAAACCCCTATCTTTTATAAATAATATTTTATTAAATACTAATTTAATTAAAATATAAAAAGTACTAAATAAAAGATCCCTTTTATATAATTAATTTAATATCCTTATTATATAATTTAGTTTATTATTTATAGGGTAATTAAGTAAAATATAAAGAGCTTACTTATTTATTATTAAATAGAATCTTTTATTTTATATTTATTTATAAATATAATACTTTCTATTTAAATAATGTATATATAAGGCTAGCTTAATATATTAATAATAATTATAATAAATAAATAGGTTTATTATAATAAGTATTATATAATATAATACTTATAATATAATATTAGGGATAATATATTTAATTACTTTATAAACTAATAATATTATATTTTTTTATATATATTATATATAATAAGATATAAAATATAAGAAATATATTATTATAATCCTTAAATTTATATAAATCTAATAATCTTATATATAATCCTTTTAGAATAAAGATAAATAAGATATTCTTAATTCAATATTAAATCTTTTATAATAAGAGTTTTTATAGCCTCCTTAAAGCCTTATAAGATATATATATATTATTTATATATATATTCCTTATAGGGATTTTAAGATATATAATTCTTATTATTTAAGAATTAAATTCTAATTTTATATTAAGAGAAAAATAAGAAACTCTTATAATTATTAATATTAAGGAAAGATTATTTAAAACCTTTTATTTTTATATATTTATTAATTTTATTAGAGGAAAATATTATTTTAAAACCTCTTTATATATAGAGAAAATCCTAAAAAGAAGTAAAATAAAAAACTTTAAATAGCCTCTTTATTATTTTCTAGAATATTTTTAGCTTTATAATTATATAAGGATAGAAATTCTAAAAATCTATAAAAATTTATAGGCCTTAAGGCTTTTATGAAAAAATTTACTATATTATTTTTAGACCTTATAGGAAATAATTTAATATTTCCTTTCTTAATTTTATCTTTATTGAAATAGTAAAATATATTTATAGGCTTAGATCTTTTATAATAAGCTGAATTTTTAGTTAAAATTTTAGCAGGTTTATTATCTATTAAAATAGGTAGAATAGCCTTATTATTATTTAAAGATAAATTATTTAAAATATATTTATATATATTATTAAGGGATTTAGACTCTTTAATAGCCTCCCTTAAGGCTATATATTTAGCTTTATATATAGAATTTACTATATATATTTACTTAAAGTAATTCTAGCTAATTATATTTTTATTTAAGAAAAAATAGTATTTACTTATAGATTTTCTATTTTCTAAATTAGAAGCCTAATCTATATTAATATAGCCTCTTATAATTAAATTAAGAGAATTTAAATCTATATTATAATTATAAAATAACCCTATATTTTTATATTTATTTAAATATTTTTATATTAAATTTAGAGCTTTTTTATATAAATTATTAAGTTTAGATATAAATCTAGATAGATTTATAATAATATAATTTATATCCGGCCTAGTTCTTATAGCTAGATATAATAAGGAACTTATTTCCTATTGAAAAATTAATATATCTTTTTTAGAAGGTTCTATAGAAGCTTTTATAAGCTTACTTCTAGGAATAGAGGGAATTTTAATAATTCTTATATTATTTTTATTATATTCCAAAAGCTTATTAATTATATATTTTATTTAATTTATATATAGGCCTTTATTCTCTTTATCTATAATTATTTATATTCCTAAAAAGTCTTTTATTTCCTTTAGAAATTAAAATTTAATTTCTTAGCATAATAAATGCATTATATTAAATATTTTATTTTTATTTAGACTAATAATAATTAAATTATTTATATAATATATTATAATAATTTGAAATTCCTTATTTATAAATATTCCTTTATTAAAAAGTATAAAATTAAATCTTAATTTATATAAATTATTAGAGAGAAATTTATATAAAATTTAGGGCTTTATTTTAAATTATATAAGGCTGTATTTAATTTTAAATATATATTTTAATTTTCTATATTTTTAAAGGAACTTTTTAAATCTTTATTTAGAGATTTAAATATTAATTCCTTAAATTCTATAAATAGAACTAAATATATTCTATTATTTATATTAGAATGTATAAAAGCATTTTTTATATTATATTATAAAATTTCCTAATTTAGGCTAATTGCTAATATAAGAAGAACCTTTATAGTTTCTGGCCTATAAATAATAATAAAGGTTTTATTATAATTTATATTATAAATTTAATTAAATCCCTATATAACCTATTAGGATTTATATTTAATTATATTATTATTAGAATTAGTTTTTAATTTATAAACTTAGCGGCCTTTTAAGGCTTTTCTTTTAATAAAAAGCTTAAAAATACTTCATATATTTTATCTTAATAATTCTTTTATTTCTAATTTTATAGAAATAGCCTAATTATTATTTTTTATAGTTTAATTATAAGAGGAAGGTTTTATTATATTTATATCTTTTTGCAGTAAAGAATATATATTAGGAATTTCTTTATAATCTTTATAGAATTTAGTTAGCTTTTTAGGAATTATAATTAAAAATTCTTCTTTCTCTTTTATAAGGTTATTTTCTTTATTAAGATTTATATCCTTTTTATTAAAATCTAAAATAGGATTTTTAAATTTATTATTTAGAAAAATATTTTCTAAAATAATAATATCTCTAGATATTATAATAGTTTTTTTTTTATAGTTCTATATTTTATAAATATTATTACTATAATTTATAATAATGCCTTTATATACTCTAATATCTAATTTTATTATAGGGACTTTATTTTTATAATATATTATAAATCTAAAGATTTTTATATCTTTTAAATCTTTTATATTTAGAATTATATTATTTTTCTTTTCTATAGGGCATAAAAAGCCTATAAAAGAATAAGGAGTTTTATTATATATATATTCTATAGAATCTAGAGCTTCTACTTATAGGAATTTAGGCAAATTAGCTATAAATAAAATTCCTCTTAAATTATTAAATATAGTTCTATTTATTCTTTTTGCTGCTTTATTAGGCTCTTTAATATAAGGAGGTAAAAAATTATATATTATTCTTTTGTTTTTATAATAATTTACTAAAAAATGCCTATATTTTAAGGTATTATCTAAAAATACTTCTTTTATAGTAATATATTTATTATTATTTTCTATATAAGCCTTATAATCTTTAAACCTTTTTATAGCCTTAGATTTTACTTTTATTTTATTTATTTTTAAATACTTAATTCCTTTATTTAGGAAGGTTATAAAGTATTTATAGCCTTTATAAGCTTCTAATTTTATAGGACTATATATATTAATAACTATTTTATCTAAAAATTTATAATTCCTTTTATTAGAAACTTTATTAATTTTATTTATAAATTTAGCCTAAAAATAGCTATTATATTACTATATTTTTATAAGTTAGTCCTTTAGAATAATAAAATTATATTTAAATTTATTATTATTTTTATATTTCTTATTATATAATTTAAAAAGATATTTCCTTAAAGACTTATTATATAAGTAATTTAATCTTAAATGCTATTTATATATATTTATTATTTTATTTTTAATAATAAGTTTTTTATTTCTTTTTTTATTACTTTTATTATTCTTTATTTTAATAGGATTTATAATTAAAATATTATTATTATCTTTATTTATAATATATAAAGGAATATCATATAATTTTTCTTTAAGAAATCCTATAATTATATATTTATTTTTTCTAAAAAGATATATATTATTTCTTTTTATATAAAAGCTTATAAACTTTAGAGAGAACTAACTTATGATATTTACTTTAAGCTATAAAATAAATATAATATTTTTTATTAGGAATTTATCCTTATTATTAGGAAATTTTATATATAAATCTTTAGTTCCTTTAATATAAATTATATAGGGTTTTCCTTAGGAAACTAGCTTATTTATAGGTCTATAATTAAATAAAAAATCTTTATTTGCAATTATATAAATTATAATATTTATATTATAAATAAAATTAATAATATTTTTATTTATTTTCTTATTATATATATTTCTAATTTTAGAAATAGTTAAAATATATTATAATTCTCTAATTATAATTCCTATAAGTTCATTAACTATAATTTCATTATTTTTATTATTTATAGGGCTTTTTACTTTATAATCTTCTATATTAATATTCTTATTTTTAGAGGAAATAAAAATATAAAAATTACTTTTAGAATTGCTTTTATAAATTTCTAGGATTTCTCTTAATTTAAATAGTAATAAGGCTTCTAATTAGTTAGAATTAGGAATAGGGGTATGTTCTCTAGCTACTATTAGTTTTTCCTGTATTTCTTCTTGCTTAACCCTTGGCTTATTAGGCTTAGAATTCTTTTTGTGGATTTTATCCTTTTCTTTATTAGCCCTATAGTTTTTAAAGCTAGGTAGGGCTTTTTCTAGGTATAGGAAAAAATAATCTTTTGCTATATGCTTTTTTAGCTTATAATAGCTATAAAAAAGTCCTTTTTTTTGCTTTTTTTAGGGTTTTTTACCCCTTATAAGCCTAATTTTCTTAGATTAATCTTGAATTCTTTTAGATTTATTTAGAAAAGAGGATAAAAGGGATTTTAATATATAAGAATTAGGATTGTTTCTTAAAGCTTAAGAAATATTAATTATATAATTAGAGAAGTTTTTATTTAAATTATATAACATTTAAATAATAATAATCTTTTTAGGGATTTTTATTTCTTTAGATAAAAGCTTATTAGAAAGTTCCTTAATTTTATTAAAGTATTCTTTTATAAATAAATTACTTAAAAAAATATTAAAAACTTCTCTTATAAAAAGGAATTTATTAATAAAACTAATTAAATTATAGAGATTTTTAAGAGAATCCTAAGCAAGTTTAGTATTAATTATATATTTAATTTAAAATAAGGGGCTATCTTTAATTGAACGGTTTATAATAGTTAATACTTCTTAGGATTTTATATGTCCCTTATTGGATAAAGTATTAATAGGTTTTTCTTTAAAAAGAATAAATTTAACCCTTATAGCTTAAATAATATAGTTTTTATTACCCTTAAGCTTAATAATGCTAAATTTGCCTATAGAACCTATTTTTAAGATTTCTAATTAAAAGGCCCTAAAAAAACTATTTTAGGTAATTATATTAGGAATTTAGATTATAATTTCTTAGATTTAATAATTAAGAAAAGGTAATATAGGAAGGTATATTATATTATTAAATAGCTTAAGAAAGGAGCTTTTTAGGGGCATAAAATTTAAATAAATAGAAAGTTTTATCAAGGAGATATAATTAATAATATATAATTTAAGGTAATGAGAGTTTAGAGGGGAATTATTATTATTAGAGAGATTATAAAGGTAATTAGATAGTATTATTAAAAGGGCCTTATTAAGAAAAATATTATAATATAATATTTAATATTAATTAATAATAGTAAGTGGAAAATATATTAAAGTAAAGTATTAATAATTAAAGAGAAAAATAGTAAAAACTATAAATATTTATAAAAGAGGTAATTAATAGAGAAGGGATTAATAATAAATTAAGGAAATATTATATTATTATTCCTTGGAAGTTCTAAAATATAGAATCTAGACTTATAATCTAAAAAGGAGAGAGAAATAGTAAAAAGATAAAAATAGAAACTTTAAAGGAGAATAAATAATAAGCTAATAAATTTAAAATAAATCTAATTAGATATTTAAAAAGAGAAAAAGAAGATAATTATAATAATATAAAAATCACTCTAATTAAATAAAATATAAAAAGTAAAAAGTATAATAAATTCTAAAAAATAAAGGGAAGAAAATCCCTATTTTTTATAAATAATATTTTTTTAAATATTAATTTAATTAGAATATAAAGTATATTAAATAAAAAAATCCCTTTTATATAATTAATCTAATATCCTTATTATATAATTTAATTTATTATTTATAGAGTAATTAAATAAAATATAAAAAGCTTATTTATTTACTATTAAATAGAATCTTTAATCCTATATTTATTTATAAATATAGCACTTTCTATTTAAGTGAAATATATATAAAGCTAGCTTAATATATTAATAATAATTATAATAAGCAAATAGATTTATTATAATAAGTATTATATAATATAATATTTATAATATAATATTAAGGATAATATATTTAATTATTTTATAAGGTAATAATATTATATCCCCTTATATATATTATATATAATAAAATATAAGAAATATATTATTATAATTCTTAAATTTATATAAATCTAATAATCTTATATATAATCCTTTTAAAATGAAGATAAATAAGATATTTTTAATTAAATATTAAATCTCTTATAATAAGAGCTTTTATACTTTTAGTTTTTATTAATTTTATAGCGTTTTTATAAATAGTATTAATTATTTTTTATTAAGGGCATTAAGCTATTAAGCTATTTTTATATTTTTAGGTTTTATTTTAAGGCATTAATTTGGATTTATTTAGCCTTTTTAAAATATTTTTATATTTATATATAGATCTTTTATTATTTATATATTTAATATTTTTTATATTAATAGTATTTTATATTATAATCTTTATTTATATATAATTTAAAATAAAGATTTTCTTTTTTCTTAAGAATATAGACTTTAAGATTAATAAATTATTATATATTCTATTTATTTATAAAATTATTTATTATATATTATTTCATAATAAGGTATAGTTTTATTTATATAAGGAAGTAATTATTAATTGCCTTTTTATTTAAATAGAGGGTATAATTATTATTAAAATATAAGACTTATAAGAGCTGATAATAGTCTTTATATATTATAATGCATTTTAATATATTTCCTTTTTAGGGTTTATTATTTTATATATAGTATATATTATTTAGGCTAATTATATAAATATAGAAATCTTTAGTATTTATATTTTATCCTTATATAATAGCAATATAGACTAAATATTATCTTAATATTATAATTTAATAGCTTAATAATTTAAATTTTTTATTTTTATTTATATTTTTATAAATATTTTTAGGTTTAATAATACGTTTAAATTATTATATTTATTACGCTTTATAAGGCATAAAGTAAGATTATAGTTCTTCCTTTAGTTCTTTAATAATATTCCTTTATTAGATTTATTAAATAAGGTTATTATTTAGTAATTATAAATAGTCTATTAAGAGGTTATTACGAGTAATTAGTTTAAGTATATTTATAGTATTATTATATTATTATTTAGCTTTCTATAGGATTTTACTAAATATATTATTATTAAAGATAGAATTAATCTCCTATTTATTATTAAATT
This sequence comes from Thelonectria rubi, assembly GCA_013420875.1. Classification (NCBI taxonomy): domain Eukaryota; kingdom Fungi; phylum Ascomycota; class Sordariomycetes; order Hypocreales; family Nectriaceae; genus Thelonectria; species Thelonectria rubi. Next base: position 116,940 of record WMHX01000079.1, read on the forward strand.
AAGTTATTATAGTAAGTGCTTTGCTATTTAGTTTAATAATAGTAGAGGGTCCTTTAGGGATAGGTCTTTATATAGTATATTATATAGTGCTTAATTTAGTATTTTATTAGGCGCAGTTTTATTATAATATATTGCAATTATCTAGCTTAGTGCTATTAAGGTTTTTATATATATCTTAGGCATTTAGCTAGACTGGTCCTTAGGGAACTCCAGTTTTATTATACTTATATTATATTATTGCAAATATATATTAATTATTGCCTTATAGCTTATTAGGATAGTAGCTATTATTCTTGCCTTCTTTATATATAAAGCAATTATTATTATAATATACTATCTAGTAATATAAGGTATAGCTTATCTCTAGTTTATTATTATTAGCTTGCTCTATAGTGCTTTATCTAGTAGTAATTACTCTAAGAGTCCTTCCTTCTAGAATAAGCTTATACTTCTAGTTAGTCTTATTAGGGTTTTAATATTTATATTTAATATGCCCTTTCTTTCTATAATTCTAATAAATATACTTTAAGAAATCTTTTTAAATAGCCTTAAGTTTTATAGGATTACTATATATTCTAAATGTAATATTAGATTATTATTATTAGGCTCCCTAATTAGTATTATATTGCAATTATTAATATTAAGTATTATTTTTAATATTTAGGTATATTTTGCATTATTATAAGAATTATTAATTATTAATTTATATTGCTTAAGTAATATAATTAATAAAAGCATTAAATTACTCTCCGTTATAAAGTTCTTTTTAGATTTATTATTTAAGTTTATTAAAAAAGAGTAATATAAAAATATTTTAGTCTTAAAGTAATTTAATTATAAATTAAATAAATATAATATTATAATTTAAAATAGATCCTATTTATTAAAATTATTTACTCTAATCCTTAGCTTTAGACTTTTTATTAATAATCTTAAATACCTAATATAATTCTTCTTTAAATTAATTAAAATTTATATAAATATATTAAATATGTTTATTTTATTTAATTATTACTTTCTTATTAAAATTATATATAATAAATTTAGCCTATTTAATAATATTATTAATAAATTATTTTATAATATATTATACCTTAATTAATTCTATTTAAAATTAAATAAAATAATATAAGAAGAAAACCTTAAGGGTAATAATAAATATTTAGCATTTGCATATAATACTATTAAACTTCTTAAGTATAATTAATTTAAGGATTTCTTTAAGGTCCTATTTAATAATAGCTATAATAATCAGGTTATTAAGGTTATTAACCTAATTCTACTATATAATTTATTATTATTATTAGATATTAAGGATCCTATTAATTTATTTATAAAGTTCTTTAATATAGAAATTAAGGACTTAAATTTTGCCTTTATATTAAATTTATATACTATATAGGGCAAGTTAAAGCTATTTATAATCTTTATTAGAGAGGGTACTATAATCTTCTATTTTTATATTAATAAGAGATTAAATAGAGGGCTATTTACTTATAATTATATTCTGCTATTATTAAAAGGGGGCTATTATTCCATTTTAATATTACTTAAGGTTAATATAATAACCTTTTAAATAAGAGCTTTTAATATATAATAATCTAGATTAATTCCTAAGGAATATTATAGGGATTATTTATAATATTATTAATAAAGAGATTAAGACATTATATTAAATAATATAGAGAAATAATTAAATATTATATTACTTAATAATTAATTACTAAAAGTATTAAAAGTAAATAAAATAAAGTAATTATATTAAAAGCTAAAGTAATTTAGGGGCTTTCTCCTATTTATTAATAATAAATATATATATATAATTCCTTAGATTATAATTAAAAAAGTAATCCTTTTTTTAGATTATAATTAAAAGAGTAATCCTTTTTTTAGATTATAATTAAAAGAGTAATCTTTTATTTAGATTATAATTAAGAGAGTAATCCTTTAATAAATTATAATTAAGAGAGTAATCTTTTAATAATTAGTTAAGTTTTTTATGGGGGCTTTATTATATAAGGTATTAGTTCATTATGGGCCATAATATTTTAGCTATATAGCATAAGTGTATTGCTCGCTTATTTGTATCGCTCACTTATTATATATATTATATAATCTCGATATTTAAAGTCCCCTTTATTATATATAAGCTAAAGCTATTACCACTTTAATTTCAATTATATTTAAATAGTGCTTAAGTAATTAAGTAGTAATTAAATAGTGCTTAAATAAGGAAAGTAATTACTCTTATTTCTTTAAATAGAGATAAAGGTATAAAAGTTTATATAAATATTAAAAAGGGAAAAATTATTTATATATTATTAAAAAATCTCTTTTTTTAATAAATTTAGTTTCATTATATAATTATTATTATTATAAGTTTTAAGCTATTTAATCTTTTTTTATATTTTCTTTTAGAAAAGGTTAATTATATTAATTATAAAATAAAGTAATATTTTTATTTATTATTACTATATTAAGTAATTGCTAATTTCATTATAGTTTATACTATAACTTTATAGAGATTAAGTGGTTATTTATAGTAAAACCCTTTAAACTCATAAAATACTAGCCTATTAATAAGAAGACTTATATATATATTAAATACAATTAGTTTAACTTAATTTATATAATATACATAATAAGGATACGCTATATCTAAGTATATGCTGCACTTTTCCCTCCTATATTTAAGTTTTTAATTAATTAATTAATTTCTTAATTACTAATTATATTAAACTTAAATATTAAGGCTAAAGCCCTTCTTACTCTTTTGGCCTTTTAAAATAATCTAAAATTGAATATTTAATATACTATAAGGATCTATAAAATTAATAAATAATAGCTATATTATTATAAATAAAGTATTTAATTATAATATAATTAGATCCCTTAATTATATTAATTATTTAATTTAAAGGAATAGATTATAGTTTAATTTATATTTAATTTAGATTTATTAAGATTTTCCTCTTTAATTATATATTATTAAAGAAATAGCTAATTAATTACTTATTAATTATAATGCACTATTTATTAATAAATATTAAGCTTTTAATTTTATTAAATAATATTTAGAATTTAAAATATTCTTTTTAATAAATATAATTATTAAAAAGCTAAATATAAAAATCTAATAATTATTTATAATTAGTTTTAATTTATAGTAAATATAATTATAAAATATAATATTTAATTAAATAATATTTATAATTTTAATAAGATTAGCTTTTTTATAAATATAATTATAAATAGAATTATTATTATAAGTTTAAAAGGCATTTAAAATTAAAATTAATATAATTTAAAAATTAAAAATAGATTATAATTATTTAAATAATTAATATAAATAGCTAAATAAGCTAGCTATGTATTATTAATATAGGCTAATATTACCTTATTAATTAGTATTAAAAGAGTAATCTTTTAGGTAATTAAACTATTATAATAACCTAAAATAATTGAATTAATAATAAAATTAATCTTAATAATTAAAATATTTTAATTAATATATAATTAAATAATTAAATAATTATTATTATTTTTTAATCCTTAATAATTATAAAAATTACTATTTTATTAAATTTAAAAAATATTATAATAAAAATAAGATTATTAGGCTTTATATATTATATTATTTCTTTCTTTTATTTTAGCTTCTTAATATTAAATATTTTAAGCTATTTAAGAAAATATATAATTAAAAGATAAAATATTTAATTAAATACTTTATTATTTATATTTTAAAAATTAAATTCTTTCTAGCTTTTTATATTATATTTTAAGCTATTATAATAAAAAAGAATATTAGGATAGCCTTTTAAGAAATTAGGCTTATTTCTCTTAACCTAAAAAATATAATCTTAAAGCTTAATATATAGCTATAGACTTTAATACTTATAAAGGAGAAGAATTACCCCTTTACCCTTTAGGTCTTAAAGACCCTAAAGATAATACTTAAGGCTAGATTTTAATTTAAATATTTTAGAAAATAAATTAAAAGGTATTAAAATAGCTCTTTAGAATTAATTTTAAAAGCTTTATAATCTCTCATAAAAAGAATAAAGGTAATTATATATAAGATTGCCTTATTAATTATTAAGATTAAAGACTTTTAAAAGGTAAATAAGATATTAAGCTAGTACTAAAGGGCAAAAAGAACCTAATTATAGAAAAAAGGGGTAATAATAGTAAAAGAAGGAAAGTAAATAATTAATTAAATAGATATTAATATATTAATAGAAAGTAAATTATTAAGGAATAATAATTAAGAAAAGGTTAATATAATTAAATATTTAATATTATAATATTTATAATAAGCCTAATTATAATATAAAGACTTATTAAATAATAATTAAAATATTTAAAGAAAAATAAAGTAATTAATTTTAATTAATTAAATAGTTTATTGCATTTTTATAGTAACTTCTATTTTAAAGGTATAGGAAAAGTGCAATATATATTTAGATGCGGCGCATGCTTATTATATATATTATATAAATTAAGTTTACTATTATTTAAATTACTATTTATATTACTATTATTATGAATATTATATTATAAGCTAGATATATATATTATTTATCTATTTAATAACTTATTAAAAATATAGTCTCTTTTTCCTAACAATTCTACTAACCTTTTTAACCCCTTTTTATATAATTAGACCTTAATTATAAGATTTTCCCCTCCCTTATTTATTATTATTATTATTAAATTAAGTTAATAAGACTATTAAATCCCTAGTTAATTATAATAGCTACTTTTTATAGGGGTCTATATTAAATAAGTCTAAAAGTATTATATCTTCTAAAAATATAGCTTTTTATAAGTTTAATTTATTCCCTTTAATTAGTTTCTTTAATAAGGCATTTGATTTATTTTATTTTACTATTAATTAATAATTTCTCTTTAGATTATATTTATGTAGGAATTTATGTTAAAAGCTTTTTTTACTCTATTATACTTAGAAAGGGGATTAAAATAGCTTAATTCTCTCTAACAAAATAAATAATAATAATTTAATACCTAAATTAATTAAAAAAAACAATTTTTTTTTAATTCTATTGCACCTAAAAAGGGGATTAAAGCAGCCTAATTCTCTCTAATAAGATAAATAATAATAAGTTAATAAAATTAAATCTAATAACTTAAATTAATAAGTTTTACTATATTATATATATTTATAAGCCTTAATAACTTAATATAACCTTAATTAAAACCCTATTTAAAATAAATATATTACCTCTTAACTAATACTAAAAGAATAAAAGGCCTCCTTATTCTCTTAAAGTTAATTATAAATTAATTCTAATATTTATATATCTTAATTAATTAATACTATATAATAATTAGATTAATAAATTAATAATTTATATTCTATAATATATTTTATAAAAGATTATTTCTATTAGGCCCTATAAAATAGTAGAGATTTAATTACTTAAAATTATTAAAATAAACTTAAATATAGCAATTAAGAGCTAAATAAAATATTTATTAGCTTAAATTTAAAAAATATAAAATAATTTAAAAAAAGTATTCTAATTATAATATTTAATATATAGCTAATAAATTATATTAAAATTATTAATTTCATAGCTTTTAAATATAAAATCCTAAAATATATATATAAATATAAATTAATAATAAATTAATAATTAAAAAGGGAATTAAATAAATTAAATATTTTATTAAAAAGGTTAATTAAAGGGGGTAAATTAAACTTATAAGAGGCCTTATTTGTAAAAGATATAATACTTTTAGACCTATTTAATATAAATGCCTATAAGAAGTGGCTATTATAATTAGTTAGGGATTTAATAGTCTTACTAACCTAGCCTAATAATAATAATAATAATAAATAAGGGAGGAGAAAATCCTATTATAATTAAGGTCTAATTATATAAAAAGGGGTTAAAAAGGTTAATAGAATTATATAGTAGGAAAAGGAGACTAGATTTTTAATAAGGTATTAAATAGATTAATAATATATATATTTAGCTTATAATATAATGTTTATAGTAATAGTAATATAAATAGTAGTTTCAATAATAGAATACCTAAGTTAAATTTAATAATTTAAATTAATAAGGTTTACTATATTATATATATTTATAAGCCTTAATAACTTAATATAATCTTAATTAAGACCCTATTTAAAATAAATATATTACCGTTTAGCTAATACTAAAGGAATAAAAGGCCTCTTTCTTTTCTTAAAATTAATTATAAATTAATTCTAATACTTATAAATCTTAATTAATTAATATTATATAATAGCTAGATTAATAAATTAATAATAATAATAATTAATAAGGGAGGAGAAAACTTTATAATTTAGGTCTAATTATATAAAAAGGGGTTAAAAGGGTTAATAGAATTATATGATAAGAAAAAGAGATTATATTTTTAAAAAGTTATTAAATAGATAAATAATATATATATCTAGCTTATAATATAATATATACAGTAATAGTAATGTAAATAGTAATTTAAATAATAATTAATATATATATATAAATATAAATTAATAATAATTTAATAGTTAAAAAGGGAACTAAATAAATTAAATACCTTATTAAAAAAGCTTATTAAGAGGGGCAAATTAAACTTATAAGAAGCTTTATTTTAAAAAGATATAATACTTTCAGACCTATTTATTATATATTTTATATGAAATAATTATTATAATTAATTAGGGCCTTAATAGTCTTATGAATCTAACCTAATAATAATAATAATAAATAAAGTAGGAAAAAGTCCCATAATTAAGGTCTAATTATATAAAAATAGGTTAAAAAGGTTAATAGGATTATATAGTAGGAAAAAGAGATTATATTTTTAAGAAGTTATTAAATAGATAAATAATACATATATCTAGCTTATAATATAATATATAGTAATAGTAATATTAATAGTAAGGCCTCCTTTTATATATTTACTCTATCCTCCTTATTTAACTTAATTATCCTATAAGTAAATATATTATTACCTTATAATTTTAATAATTTGCACTATTTATATAAATAGCTTAACTAAGATAGAATCTCTTATAATTTTGCCTTTATTTTCTTAATATTAAATTTAACTTATTTATATTTAGTTAAATTTTAGGAAATTAAATAGAAATAAAAAAAAAAGGAAAGAAAACCTATAAAAAGAAGTTATATTATTATTATTATAAGAATAACCCTAATTAATATAAACTTAATAGTACGAAGATTGCTTAGCTATATAATATTATAGTATATTTGCTTATTCTTAAAATAATAAGAATAAAATATAATATTAAAATCCTTAGAATTAATATATATAATAAGACTAGTATATTTAAATTTAGATTTTAAAATGCAATTTAATATAATAAATAAATAAAATATAGCTTAAATATTTAAAGGAATAAGTTTAATTAATTATAAAGGAATTTAATAAAGTTAATTTTAATAGCCTTTATAAGGAGCCCAGCACAACAAAGGCCCGCTAAGCGGCCAGCAATAGCAAGCTAAGGTAAACCCAGCTTAATCAGCACGAGCCCTAGGCCCTAAAGGCATAAAGGGGCAATGCGGCCAGCTATAATTATAACTAGCTAAATTAAAATCTTTTATAATACTAATATATACCTTTCTATATATATTATTTTACCCTAATTATATAATTCTTATAATTCTTTAATTTCTATACTTAATGTGGCAGTGGAAAATGACGATTAGCGGAAATGAACAATTGTGGGGCCTAGAGGATTTTTATTGGCTGATGGATTTTTAGCTGGTCTGTGCGCCTGGCTGCAATTAGCTAGCTTCAGTATAAAGGGGAAGGATTTCCCTACTAGAAGGAGGACTTCCTTAGTATATATTTTCCCCCTTAAAGAATTAAAGTTTATTTATCTTATTTAAAGTATTATTATTATCTTTTATTAATTAATCATTTAGTTCTATTTTATCCCTATTAATTGCAAGCCCTAGTTATATCTATTTTAGCATTTTCCTATAGAAAACCCTTTTTTCTTCCAGTCTTACTCCCTCCCTCTACTACCTACTTTATATGCTATTTTATAGGTTATAGTATTATATAATTATATTATTTTTTCTATTAAATTTAGAGATTATATTAAGGAAATAAACTGCTTTTATAATTAAAACTAATTAATTAGAAAGGTAATAATATTTTTAAATTATTACTAGAAAACCTAAATATAAAAAGAGAGTAAGAAGTAGGAGTAATAAAGATAGCTATAGAGGTTATTCTATAAGTAACCTTAAAAGACCCTAAAAAACTCTTATTCTTACCTAATAATCTTTAGTTAATATAATATTAATTATTAAATTTAATTAATTAGATAATTAATAAAAATAAATAAAGTTTAATTTTAATTTATTAAAGATTATTTAATTTAATATTATTTTAGGTTTATTTATAATAATACTATTAATAGTAAAGGATTTAATTTTATTTATAAATTATAATAAATAGTAATTATTACTAAAAGATTAAAAGTCTAAATTAATATTTATTATATTAGAAACCCCCTTAATAATTAATTAGTTAATTACTATTCTTATAGATTGTCTAGAAGTATTAATATTAATTAAAGTAATTAAGTTATTAGCTTTAAACCTTACCTCTAAGTAGGCAAATACTTTAGCCCTAAACCCCTAATTAGTAATAATTAGCTAGGAAATAGGAGATATAATAATAAGCTATAGTATCTTTAAGGAAGTGGTTAAGATAGGCCTATAGATAATATCTATATAGTTTATATATTTAAAAACCAGCTAATTATAATAATAAGAAGATTAATATATATAAGAGGAAAAATTAATATAGTAATAACCCCTTATTAATATCTAAATTATTTATTATATTATTTTAATTTATAATCTAAATTATATTAATAATTCTATTTAATTAATTATTAAATTTAACTTTAGGATCCTTATTTATTTATAAATAATTAAAGCAATCCTTTAATTTAATTAGGATTAAGGACTTAAATATATAGCTTAAGAGTATATTATCCCTTATAGTAATAAAGATTAAGGATTTAAGTATACTGCTTAAGAGTATTATAGCTATTATACTGCTTAATCCTAAGGATTTAGGCCTTTAGCTTAAAAGTATTCTTAGGAAACTACCCTTAAGGTTAATACCTTTATAATATTTAGCCTAACCCCTTATAGAAAAATAATTTAATAATTATCTAATTAATTATAATTAAGGCTATTAATTAATATTTAGGCCTTAATAATTAATATTTAAATAAATTAAAAGAGTATTTATTAGATTTTCCTCCTGCCTTATAACCCTAAAGGCACTTATATATCCTGCTCTTATATAATAATTTATTATTACTTTAAGCCTAATTTATAGCTATTTAAATATAGCCTTTAAATTTTTAAAAAGCTTCTAAATAGGCCTTAATATAATAATACTCTCTATTTAAATTATATTTAATAAGGTTACTATTAATAGACTTATAATAATAATTAAGAATACCTTTAGTATTAAAGCTACTTAATGCCTTAATATCTTTTTAGCTTAATTTAATAATTAAAATATTATAAATTACTTTATTTAATTTAAACTTACTATTAAAGATTAAAAGTATAATAAGATTAAATAGCTTAAGTATTTTTAATTATATTACTTTAAGCTATATATTAAAAAATATATAAAATATATACTTAAAAATTATATTTAGAATAAAGTTAAAAAGCATTTAAGGGCCACTTTTAAAAGTAATAATCCTAATTAATTAGAATTAACTATACTTAAGCTAAATAGAATAAACTAATATAGCTTATTAAATAATAACCTTAAAGCATTTTAAGTATAAATATTATAATACTATTATCTTATTTCTTAGATTATTAAGGAAATAAATAGTAATTATAAAGCTAGGCAAGCCTTTTATAAGGTAATCCTAAACTTTATTATTATTATATTTTATTATTAATATTATATAATCCCTAATTAATTAGGCTAGAAGCTATATAAAGAGCTTTTTAAGCTAGTCTTAAATTATATTAAGATTAAGCTAGCTATTTAATGCTAAGGATTTATAATAGAATTATATATTAGTAACCCTAAAGACTATTTAGCCCCTCTCTAGAATTAATATTAATAGCTAAGATATTATAATATAATCCCAAGACCTCCCCTTATACTATAATTCCCATTTTAAGGCCTAATACTGCCCTGGCCTATAAAACCTATTAATATTATAAAGGAAGCTATTAACTTACTAATAGCTAAAATAAATAACCTTAAAATTTAATTTGCTTTAATTATTAATTATAAAAATAAGAAGGAATAGATAATAGCTTAAGAGGAGAAGCGGAAATTCTATACTTAAGGCCTTAAGAATATAAAGAATTTATATCTAACTCTAGATCTATTTAATTACTTAAATAATAAGCCTATTATAGAGGTTTATACTATTTAAACCTAAAATTTATATTAATTTAATATAAAGAGGCTATATTAGTATTGCTAGAGTATTAGCCACTTTCCTAATTAATGCGAGTTATATAATAATAACTATTAGAAGGGATATATTAAATATAACTCTTTTATAAGTACTTACTTTATAAGTATTAAATGTGAATCTTTAGTTCCTTTATGCTTAATTATATATTATACCTCCCTAGCCCTTTAATTATATATTAGGAGACTTTTAGTTTATTAGCTAGATCTCTTGCTTAATTTAAAGTATTAAGCTTAAATTAATAATATTAAAAGCTCTATTTAGCTAAAGTATAAATAGGGTCTAACCCTATTTAAATAAAAATAGTGCCCTTTCTATTCCCTATATTGCAAATTAATATAAAGTAGCTAATTAAAAGGAGGTTAAGAGGGTATTATAACTTAAGAACCTCTATATTAATAATTTAGCTTATAGTAAAACTAGCTAAAAGGTCTTAAATAAGATTTATAATAAGAAGATCTTAATATTAATATATAATGCTTTTCTATTAGTATTTAAGATTGCTGAATTTATAGTGAAGGATTTTAATATTATTATAATAGGCATTAATAATATTAAGTATATTAAGTAGGAAAAGCTAATTATTAAGGTAAAATTTAGGAAATAATAATATATTTTAGCTATCTATTTTATAATTATTAAGGAGATTTTTAATATTATATTTTATTATAATTTAATAGTAAAAAAATATAATATTAATTATATAATATTTCCTAAGGATTTAAGTAATATTAATATTTTATTAATATTTAGTAATTTACTATTTAAATAGTACCTTTATATTAATAGGAATAAATAGTAGAATATTATTAATTTTATTGCCTGCTTATAATCTATACTCCTTTAGGAATTATTTAATTAATTAAAAATTATTATATACCCTATTTTACTTATTAATAAGTCCTAAGTCCTAATATATATATAAAATATCCTAAAAGTAATAGTCTATTTTTAGTATTATAATAAAGGAATAATTAAGGCCTTTATTAATTCTGGGTTAAAAGGCAATTTAATTATAGGTAATCTAATAGAAAAATACTACTTAATAATCACTCCTTATTAAATTTCTATTATATTTCATTCTAAAGGAAAGATTAAAATAATTAGATTTTATAATACTATTTTATATTTTAATAATATTTATATTTTAATCTAAATATTTATTACCCCTTTAGAGATAATTATAATCCTATTTATTTTAAATATGCCTTTTATTTAAGCTATTAAGTTTTTATTTAATTATTTTATTATTTCTAATTAGATAATAATTAGAATAAATTTAGGTAATATTTACTTTATAATTTTAGGTTTAGGGTTAATTAAATAGGAAATCTTATATTTAGAAAAATATAAAAATAATATCTAAATGCAGATTATAAGCCTCCTTTTAAGGGACCTATTAAGCAATTTCCCCTTAAAAAGAGATAATAATCTAGAATTAGTTTAATACTTATCTTAAGGGGATTTAAAATTTATTATTTAATTAATTATTAAGGAATTATAAAAGGAATAAATAGAGAGTATAATAGTAGCCTATATTAAGTTTAAGAAAATAAGATAGAATATTAAATTAAGGAGGAGGAGGAAGAAGAAAAAGAAGAAAGAGGAGGATTATTACCTTTATACTGCCCCCTATATAAGTATAAATACTCTCTTTAAGTAGAAGGGCATTAAGATCCACCTTATTAATAATTAACCCTTAGATAGTTCTATATTAAAAGGAGACTTTTATTAGAGGGAGAAGAAGTAAAAGAATATAAAGGGAAAACTAAAATAAAATGCACTATATAATAATATTATTACCTTAAAATTCTTAATAATAAAAAAAGGAATATAATTTATATCTAATTAATATAAAGAATTATTTAATTAAATAAAGAAAGACCTTAACCTTAAGAAATAAGATATTTATTTTTAGATTCTCTAAAATTAAAAAGCTATTTTAGCTTAAGATTTTAATAAATATAAGCAATTTGATCTTATTATTATATTATTATAAATCCTAAAAATTATCTCCTATTTAGCTTAATAATTAGGGATTATTCCTATTCTGCCTGGCCTTAAGTAAAAAGTAATAGAGCTCCTAAAGGTTTATATAAAGAGAGGGATATTTAAGGAGAGCTATAGGGCCTATTAAAACCTATTTATATTAATTATTAAAAAGGATAATAAGATCTATTTAATTAATTTAACTATTTATATTAATAAATATATAATATATAATAACTTTATGCCCTTAAATATAAATAAATTCTTAATAAATATAATAATATATAAAATATTTTTATTTTTTAATTTCTTTTTTAAATATAATTAGGTATTATTAAATAAAAAAAATAGGGACTTAATAACTTTCTAAATGCCTATTAGATTCTTATAAATATATATTTTATTATAAGGAGCTATTAATTCTATTACCTAATTCTTAAGGATTATTACTTAAATCCTATTTAACCTCTTTTTAAATATTTATTATACTTTCCTAAATAATATTATTATTAAAAGACCTAAAATTATATATAAAGATAAACTAATTTAGCCTAATATTAAATAGTATATCCTAAAATATCTAATTAATCTTAATAAGACCCTCCTTAATATAGAACTATTTAAATATATAATATTAATCTTAAAATTTTAATTCTATTAAAAATTAGCTATAATAATAGGCTATTTATATAGTATTAATAGCTAAGCCCTAAAGGAATCTAAGATTATTAAGATTATAAAGTGGGAAGATTATAATTCTATTATAAAAGTCTGCTTATTTTTAGGCATTATTAGGTACTATTATTATTAGATTATAGGCTTTATATTAATTATAAGACCCCTTATAATACTCCTTAAAAAGGATATTAAATTTACTTAAGAATTAAATTAAATAAAAGCATTAAAGATATTAAAATATAAGGTAACCTTTATATTTATATTAATTATATTAAATTATAGCCTAAGAGCTAAAGAGGTAATCTTAATAATTAATATTAGCCTATATAGATAGGGATATATTCTTATATAAATAATTAATAAGAAAAGATATTTAATTTAGTTTAAATTAGGATTATAAAATAAAATAGAATATAAATATAATGCTATAAAGACAGAATATTAAACTATTCTTTATGCAATTAGAAAGTTATAAGAGATAATTTATAGTATACTATTTACCCTTAAGACTAATTTATAAGTCTTTATTTATTAGCTTAATAGCTATATTAATAATATTCCTAGAGCCTTAATTATTTAATAATTAAGCTATATTCTCCTTTTTAATTTTATAATTTAATATAATAAGGGCATTAAGAATTTAATTATTAATAGATTATTATAAAAATAAGTAAGATTATTTAATTAGAAAGATAAAGAGGTAAAAGATAATATTAAGGACTTTATTAATTTGCATTTATACCTAATTATATTTAAAGATTTAAGGCTAATTAATAATAAGCTCTAACTTAAAGACCTAAAGATTAATTATATTAAATAGATATAATATTTAGCTATTAAATATAAAGGTAAATAGCTATAATTAGGAGAGTTTTTTTATATTATATAATATTTTACTAGCTTAATAGCTATTAAATATGCCTAGATTAGAAGAAAAGCTATTTAATATTTTATTTAGGGAGAATTCCTTTAATATTAAGGCTATAAGTAAAATAGATTCTATAGACCCCTATATTTAATAATATTTAATTTAATAATTAAGAATTAATTAATTATATTTTATTATATTAATTTAGACTATAAGGGCTATAATTTAATTATTACTATCCTTTAGAGAAGATATTAGTAAGTAAGTATATAGATTAAGATAGCTATTTGCATTTAAGTCTATAAAGTCTATTAAGAATATTTAATAGTTAAGATTAAGGAATATATTATATTAATATAATCTAGATAATTAATATTTAAGGTCTATATAGATATTTAATACCTCCTATAAGCTTAAGGCTATAAGTACTTACTAAAAGCCTATTAATATATAACCTAAAAGTAAATAGGATTATTAAAGCTAGATATTAATTAATTGCTAAATTTATTATAAAATAGAACCTTATATATTTAGGCATATAGCCTAATAATTTAAATTATATTTTTCTAATTAATTATATTATACCTTAAGCATTTTATAATTATTTATTATTTTATTTAGTTTATAAATAAGAGCTTATTTTCCTATTTAAAGTAAATATTTTAATATAGTAAATTATTAATTAGAATAAATTAAAGATATATAATTAAATAATTAAGATAAAGCTAAAGATTATTATATAATTAAATAAGAATATAAAGGATATAAGATAGAAGGCTATAAAATATTACTAAAAGCTAGCTATTTATATTAATTAGAACTATTTAAGGCTTTTATATAAATAAGCTATCTAAATAAGTAACCTTATGCTTTACTATAATTCCTACTAAATTAGAGATTTATCTTAAGAGGCTAAGCTTAAGCCTTAATAAATTAGCTTATATATTATAATTTGCAAATTAGGTAATAGAATATATTACTTTTAGTTTTAAAATAGCCTTAAGCTTTTAATTTCTATTTATAGGGACTATCTTAAGAGGTTTTATAAGAATAAAGATAAATAGTGGGCTATTAATACTAATAAGGATAATCCTTAATTTATAGAGTATCTCTTTTATAATAAGAAGCCTTAATAATAAGAACTATTTAATTAGAAAGAAAATATTAAAAATAGATATATTATTAATGCCTAATATAAACTAAATAATAAAAATAATATAAATAAAGATTACCTAATAGTACCTTTTATAATAGTATTTTTAATTTAATTTAAAATAATTATTCCTTAAATAAGTAAAATAAAAGCTATAAAATATATAAATATAATTAAAAATTAATTAAATATATAATTATAATTTAGAAAAATATAATAAAGAGGTAATTAATAATAAGGGTTTTAAATATTATTTTTTATTATTAAGAGGAGAAAGAGAATAAAGAAAATAATATATTATTTATATTCTTTATTATTTTAATACCTTATTTAAGGAGCACTAAATTAAAATCTATTATTACTTAAGACTAGATTACTAAAGAACCTAATTCCCTATTAATTATATTATTTATCCCCTTTACCCCCCCCTTTAAAGCTAATTATTAATAAAACCTATTAAACTAATAGCTTATTAAAGCCTAGCTATTATTATAATAGGAAGAAATTAAGCTTTTTATTTTATAATTAATAGTTTTCTGCCTTTACCTTTACTTTAGGATCCTTATATATAAAATTATTTAACTCCTTTATCTCTAAGATCTAAAAATAATTAGCCTAATTAAAAACTCTTATAATATAAATCTTAAGATTCTTAAGCCTAATAAAGCCCTAAAAATAATTAAATAATTCTTTAATATTAAAAGTAATTAATTAGTATTTATATAATAAAATCTATTTGCACTTATTATAAGAATACTAAATGCAATTAATATATTGCCCTTTTGTAAAGCCTAAAATTAATTAATAAATATAAAATGAAATAAGAATATACTCCTAATTAATAAAAATTTTAAATAAATAAATCTAAATATAATATAAATATATAATTAGGTTCTAATACCCTATAAAGGCTATAATTAAGGCCTTTAAGTGCTTAGGCTAATATAAAATCTCCTAGATTAAGTAATTATATTTATAAGTAAGATCTATTAGAATATATATAAGCTAAAGCTTTATAGCTTTTAATTTAATAATTTTAATAATAGATTCTAAAATATAATTTTTCTAATTAATAAATTTAATTTAATTATAAAGTAATATTTTTATTAATTTCTCCTCTATTTTTTATAAAACTAGCTTAATATATAAAGACTATTTAAATTAATTAAGGGCTATTTATAAATAAATCTAAATAGTAAATTTATTATTAAATTAAAGAACTATTTAATTAATAAGAATAAAAAGGTAATAAAAAAAAAGAAGAATTTATATTTTAAAATTAATATAATTTAATTTTAATAATTAATAATTAAATTATATTATAATAGAGCTAGAATATTTAGGTCTACTTATAAAAGTTAATATTTTAAAGCTAATTAATTAATTAATTAGAAATATTAAGGAGGTTAGCTTAAGCCCTCTTAATGCTCTTAATTATCTAGATAATAAAGAGAGAGGGAGCTATATTTAATTAAATAGTTAAGTAAAAGGAAGATAAGGAGTTAGGGAGGTTAAAAGAAAGAAGAAGCTTAAGATTTAAATTAACCTTTAGAATAAAGGATTAAAAAGTAATTATTTAGTATTAATGCCTAAATAAATAAATAAGTAAATAATTAAATATATTATATATTAAGGCCTTAGGCCTAAATTATTCCCTAAATACCTAAAATATTTATTTATTCCTTTTTATACCCTTAAATATTTAAATAAATAAATCCTTTTTTATTTTTTTTATTTTTTATTCTATTTTCTTTATATTATTAACCCTTTTCTTATATTCTTATTGCAACCCTTATTCCTTATTTAAGCTGCTTAATATATTAATAAGCATATAAATTATCTAATTAAATAACCTTTTAACCTTACTACCCTCCTAAATAGTAAAAAAGATACTTAGAACCTATATAGCTTGCAGAATTAGTAATCTCTAATTTTAGCCCCTAAAGGCAATAACCCTAATTAAAACCCCTAATTTAGATAATAATATTTAATACTTCTTAAGCTAATTTTACTATTTAATTAATAAATTTAAATAATTTATTATTTATTAAGGTAAAAATAAGGGCTAATTCTATTTATATAATAAGTCCTTAATAGCTATATTATTAGCAATTACTATCTATATGCAATCTATATTTATCTACCTTTATACTTAATAGCTATTATAGACTTCCTAATTAGACCTTAATATCTTCTAGGAAGCTATTATAATAAGCTTTATAGATATTTTATTATAAAGATATTATAAAAATAGATAAATTATTATTATAAGCTAGGCCTAATATTATATAAATATTTAGAATGCAATTTATATTTTTATTAATAAAGATTAAGCAGAACTATCTACTTTATAAGCAGTTCTTATTATAATTAAATATAATATAGAGGACTTAATTACTATTACCCTTAATCCCCTTATTATCTACCTAAATATAAAGATTATTAAGTACTATTTATTTAATTAAATAACCTTAAACCTATTAATTATATTCCTAAATAAAGGTATTAAATAAGTATTATATTATAAAGAAAATTTAAATTATATTTTATTTATATATATAAAAATTACTATTTATAATAAGTAATTTATAATAAAGCTAATAAACTTTAAGAATATTTATTAAATATTCTATATTTTTAATTAAAACTCTAAATATATTATTTACTTTAATATATAGAAATAAGGAGCTAATCTCTATTATAAGCTCTTTATTTTAGCTTTTTAATAGGTCTTAAGCAATATAGCCCTCCCTTATTATTTTAAGGTCCTTTACCCCCCCCTTTATGCCTAGCTAAATAAATAGAGTTATAAATATATTATAATAATCTATATATTCCTTAATATTTAATTATTTATTAAATATTCTTTAGAGGCTTTAGCTACTTAATATAATCTTATAAATATTTATATTAAAAAATATATACTTATATAATTTATAATAATAAAAGATCCAGAATAATATATTATAATATAGAATAATTACCTCCCCTTAAGAGATTAAATATTAGCTCTAATAGATAACTTTAGCTAAATATTATTTAATAATATAAAATAAGGGTTTAAATATATCTATTAATTATTCCTATAGGCTGCCTTTAAGCAATTAAATATTTAGTAGTTTAAAATCTTAAAGTATTTATAGCTATATAACCTAATAAAGAACCTAAGCCCCTTTTAATACTAATTAATTAATATTTCTCTTTATAATAAGGCTATAAACCTAATTTATTAAAATAATTACTAATTAATTAATTAATATAAATTCTCTATAATTTCTACTTAAAAAAGCTATTATATTATCTACTCTATAAATAAGACTAATTCCTATTAAGATTAAGCCTTATTTACTTTACCCCCTTTTATATAAATTATAGATTATATTATGCCTCTAATTGCCTAAAAAGAATATAAAGATAAAAAAATAGGCTTTATATAATACCTCTTATATAAAGAGCGCCTAATTAACCCTATATTCCCCTGCCATATAACTCTAGCCTTAAGGCCCTAAGGCCTAACTATTAATATACTTATTGCAATACTAGCTCTACCTATAAAGCTATATGCCCTACCCCCTCTTAAGATATTATTATAATCCCTAAAGAAATAAATAATATTATAACTTTTAGTATTATTTATAGCCTCTTAAAAATTACTAAAAAAAAAGGCTATTTAAATATTTAATTAATTACCTATATAGAAGCTAATTATTATTAATAAATTAATAATTAATAAATTAAAATGCTTTAATATAATAAGGAAAGGTAGGCTTTTTAATTTTATTAAGCTATTAAATAATCTTAAAGTATTTAATATATAGAATATTACTATTTAGCCTCTTTTAGCCCTTAATCTAAATAAAATGCCTAATTAATCTATATTATTTTTAAGCTAAATTAAGACTTTTATTATATATATTCTTAATAGATTAGTCTTAATATCTTAATAAATAGGGATTATAAAGACCCTAAAGAACCACTTTATCCCTATTATATTCTAGCTTTTTAAAAGTAATAGAGTTATTATTAGGTCCCTATATAATAAAGCTCTAAAATATAATACCTAAGCAATTTCTAGGTTATTTATATTATTGCCCTCTTAGTCTAAATAGGACTAAATATTGCCTCCTCTAGCTTAAAAGCTTCTGCCTATATTAATACCCCCTTCTCCTATAACCCTATAAAAGCCTATAAACTCTAAAAGATTAAATAATTCTTAATATTATTAGCCCTATACCCTCTCTATTATATTATTTAATTTACTTCCTTTAATTATACTATCTTAAATATAATGCTTAATACTTAAGTATATACCTACTTTATTATCTTATAAGAGCTTAATAGCCTTAAGCCTTATATTAAATATCTTTAGGCCTATATTCTAAATACCTAATTATTAAGAATGCTTAATTAGAATATTTTAATCTTATTAAATTAAATTAGACTTAATTAAAAATAGATTAGGCTTAATTAATAATAAATTAGGCTTATTAATCTAATTAAGAGAATAATTAGGCTTCTTTTAGTAAAGAGAATCTTATTTTTAAAGAGGTAATTAAATAAATTAAAAGCTCTTTTTAAAAAAATAAATATAAAAAAATAATAAAATTAAGAAGATTAATTTGAATATATTATAAAGAATTTAAATCTTAAGAATAAAAATTATTCTTTATAAGGAGGTTTATAATAATAAAAAATAATAATTAATAGAAATAAATAATTATAAGGCCTAAAGGATTTTTATTAGCTAATAGATTTTTAGCTAGTCTATATGCCTAGTTGCAATTAGCTAGCTTTAGTATAAAGGGGGAAGGATTTCCTTATTAAGAGAAGGACTTCCTTAATATATATTTTCCCTTTTAAAGAATTAAAGTTTATTTATTTTATTTAAAGTATTATTATTATCTCTTATTAATTAATTATTTAGTTCTATTTTATCCCTATTAATTGCAAGCCCTAGCTGCATCTATTTTAGCGTTTTCTTGCAGAAAACCCTCTTTTCCTCCAGTCTCGCTCCCTCCCTCCGCTACCTACCCTACACGCCGTCTCACGGGTCGTGGTGTTGTGTGGTTGTGTTATTTTCCCCATTAAATTAATTAGGAAATTAGTATAAATTAAATAAATAAAAATAAACCTAATAAATACCTATTAATATAAGGTAAATATATAAAAACTATCTAGCTAAAAGTAAATTAAATTATTAAAAATAACTATTTATATAATACTAATAATATATAATTAATTAATTAAGGACTAATTACCTTATTATAAGGCTAATATAAAGCCTAAAAAGAGATATTAATAATAATAATTAATTAAATATTAGCTAAAAGCTTAAGAGATAACTTATATAGTATAACCCTAATTAGCTAGAAATAGATATAAAGGGAGCAATTAATAAGCCTAAAGTAACTAGCTAATAAGCACTTATAGGATAGAGGAGGCAATATATTAAGCAAATAGGATAATTAAGGATTATATATATTATTAGAATATAAAAATATAAGTATATTAATTAGATTACTTTAGGAGCAATAGGCAATAATATAGAGGCAGTAATAGTACTAAGAGTAATTAATATATATATTTTTTAAGCACTTAATAAAGCTAGAGCTAATTAGGAGGACTTATAAGAAGCCCTTAATATATAATTATAAAGTCCTTATAAAGGATATTATAAAAGTTAAAATAAATAATTAGATTTAAATAATTAAAGTAGGGAATAAGTTTTAATTAAATTGCAATAATAAATAATATATTAAATAAATAATAATTAAGCTCTATTATATAATATAAATAAAGTAATAAAATTATAAAAATAAATAAAAGGCTATATAAATAAAATTCCTTAATTTTATTTATTAAAAGTATATTAATCTAGAGATTAAGATTAGGAAACTATAATAAGATATTAGGAGATTATAATAGAAACCTAGCTAATTATTAATAGACTACTTTTAGGTCTAAAGTGCATTATATTTAATACTTAGGTTAGCAAATATAAAAAATAATAATAAATATATATTTAATTTCTATATAGGCCTAAATAAAAAGCTTTAGAGGGAATTAATAATCTAAAAGAAAGAACTAAAAAATATTAAAATAGTAATAATAAAAGCATAAAGGATCTAAATTATTCTTAATAAGCACTTATAGAATAATAGCTAAAAGAGAGAATAAGAGGGATTTACTTTAAATTAATTAAGGAAATCTCCCTATTAATTGCTATAAAGGCTAATAAAATAAGGCTATTACTAGCTAAATATAATACTATAAAACTCTAATATAGGAGGATTAATAGGATAGAAGTAGTAGCCTTTAGTAAGGGCTGCATGCCTACTAACTAGTCTATATTATAATAATAAACCCTAAATAATATACTTTAAGTATAGAAAGCTAAGCTATAAGGCCATAAAATATAAATTATAATTAATAGATTAATAGAAGCCTAGATAATAAAAGCTAATTTCTATATATATAAATTATATATATATAAAAAATAAAGATATTAATTTATTAGAAAATAAATAAATATATTAAAAACTGCCTTATTATATATATTAAATAAAGAAATAATATTTATAAGATAAATTATTTAAGGGAAAGTAATTGCTCTATAAGGGCATATTAAATAAATAATATAAATAAATATAGATATAATATTATAAATAGACTTTATTAGTATAAAGCTAATAAAGGCATTAAGATTAAAGCTAATAGAGGGCATAAAGGTTCTAATACTAGTAAGCTATAATAAGAAAGAATAGGAACTAAAGAAGGCATACTAGCTAACCTTTTTCCTTATTAATTTCTAAGGGTTTCTAAGGAAACTTTACTAATTATTTATAAAGTCCTTATACTTAAAAGGGGTAAGGGAATTACTATTATTAAATAATTTAATAAATAAAAAAGGAATTATAATTAATATATAAAAATATATATAATATTATAAATCTATTTTAATTATAAAATTAAAAATATTTATAAAAGAAATAATAAAAAATACTAAAAAGGTATATATCTTTTATATATATAATATATTAATATTAAATAAATAATTAATAGCTACTTTAAGTAAAAAAGTATTAAAAAATAAAATATTATTATTATTAAAATTAAAATTAAAGTAGGAAATATTTAATAAATATATAATAAAGGAATTATTATTACTTAAAAGAGTAGAATATATAATTAAGATAATATTAAGTAAGAAACCACTATTTAGTCCTATTTACTTTATAAATAAATAATAAATAGAGGTCTTAAGAGAATATATATAGGAGAACCTAATAAATAATTATATTATAAAGTCTATAAATAAAATAAGAGTTTTAATACTTTTTATATTAAAAAAGGATAGAATATTATAATTATATATAGATTATTATAAATTAAATATAATTATAATTAAGAATAAATACCCCTTACCCTTAATTAGGGATCTATTAGATTAATTAGTAAGAGTAAGATAGATCTTAAAGGTAGATATTAAAAATGCTTACTATTATATCTATATTAAGCTAAAGGATAGATAAAAGATAGCTTTCTATATATATTATAGCTATTTTAAATATATAATTATACTATTTAAGCTAATAAATATACCTATTATATTCTAGGTATATATTTACTAAGCATTAAGTAGGCTATTAGATATCTATTATATTATATATTTAGATAATATTATAATCTTCTCTAAAATGCAGGATTAATATATAAAGGACCTTAAGGAGGTCTTATAGTAATTAAGGTAATTCTAGCTATATATAAAGCTATTAAAATATATATTTTATTAATAAAAAGTAGATTTTTTAAGCTATTATATTATTTAAAATAGGGTAAAAATAAAAAAGAATAAAGTATAAATAATTATAAAATAGCTAATACTTAAAAGCTTTAAGGATATTTAAATATTCCTAAGATTTTATAATTTCTACTATAAATTTATTTTTAAATACTTTAATAAAACTATATTATTAATATTAATACTAAAAGGGAATAAAAATAGAAAAAAAAAAGGAGATTTTTATTAATTAGAAAAGGTAAAATAAGCATTTTAGGAACTTAAGGGAGCTTTTTACTTTATTATAATTTTATAGTATTAGAACCCTATATTATTTATATAAATTAAAATAAATATATTAAATAAAGGAATATTAGGCATTTTATTATAATTTAAAAGGGATTAATAATAATTAATTATTTATTAATTATAAAAATTTATTAATATAGAATAAAGGTAATATATTAGGCAATATAAGCTATTAATAATTATTAAGAGCTTAGAGTATTAGAGCTATTACCTAATAAAATTATTAAAAAAGTTCTTAATCCTAATAGATTATATAATACTAAAGAATATAATAAATATATTAATATAAGACCTTTAGGGAAGGCTTATTAAATAGATATATAGGTTAATACTATTTAATTTTAATATTAAATATTAATTAGGGAAGTAGAACCTTATAGATAGATTATCTAGAAGACTAGATTATATAAAGGGAAAAATAAACTATAAAGATATACTTTCTATATTAATAAAGAAACTCTAGCTAATTAAGAAGCTATTATAAAGTATTTTGTAAAAGGTTATTAGCCTAAAAATACCTAAAAAACCTAAGGTTATAAGGGCATATATATAAATAGTGCAAGTAAATCTTTAAGGGAGATAAAAATAGGGAAAATCCTAACCCTAAGGGATAAAGAAAAAATTAAATTCCCTTAATTATTAAGTGCAAAAAGTATAGACCTTTATAATTACTATATATACTAAAAGGGCCGCAAAGAATACTATAAAGGAATTAGAGAATACTTTATAAAGAATAGCTATTTAAAGAAGCTATAAGAACTTACAGGGAGTTAGGATTATTAATCTAAAGTAATATATCCTATATTAAATTATAAAGGCATTTATAAAAGGCAAAATAGTATTCTTCTTTTAATTATTATATATATTAAAAGGATTAATTAGAGAATTATAAATTAATAATTTATTTTATTAATAATAATTAGTAAAAATATAGGGAATAATTAATAAAATTAAATACTATTAATATAATAAGAATAATATATTATTTTATAAGAATAGGCTAATAATCTTAAAGTAATAAGCACTTTAAGGGGAAATTCTATATTAATATTATAAAGACCTTAAAATAGAATATATAGGTATAATAAAAATAATAGAATTAATTATAAGGAAGTTCTATTAGTAAGAGATTAATTAAAAAATTAAGAATTATATATTCTAATATTAATATTATTAAGGGGTATAAATATTAAGGCACTAATTATATAAGCAATTAAATTTATTATTATTATTAATATATTTATTTTAGGAAATTAATATAGATTTTATTATAAGATTACTAAATAGTATATAAATAAATAATAAGGAATATAATATAATCTTAATAATTATATATTATATAATAAAATATATAATATTTATTCCTATAAAAAAATATTAAATATAATATAATTAATATAATTAATATATAAATATATAAAATGTAAATTTAATAGCCTAAAAAGGATTATAAATAATAAAAATAAGCTTTTTATTAATAAATTTTAAATAGATCTTATAAAGGAAAGAGCAACCTATTATTAATTATTTATAGTATATTATTTATAAATAAATAAATAAATAGAGTACTTCTATTAAATACTAAAAAGATATCTATAAATATATACTAATAACTCACTAAATTAATAGGTAATATAACTTTTAGAGGCAATATTTACCTATAATAATAGCTACTATTAGACTATAAGGGTATCCTTAATATATATATTATATAATTATTATCCTTAAATAGTAGAATATATACTATAAGAAATAAAGACTAAAGTTTAAGGAGTATAAAAGTGCATTAAGACCTTTTAGTAAATATATATTAAGGCGCAAAAATACTAATAATAGGTAATAAAAAAGTAAGCATAAAGATATAATAAGCAATATAAACCCTAGAAATTTATAATTAAATAGATTATAAGCCTATTAATAAGGAATTTTTACTTTAAATATAAAAAACTAATATTTAAATTTATTCTTATTATAATAATAAAATAAATAGAGATATAAATATATTAAATATACCTCTCTAAATAATATAAATAAATATATAATATATTTCTAATTAGGCTATTTAAATTATAAAAGAGTATTTATTAAATATAAAGCAAAATAAAAAATAAGCTCTTACTATTAAAAAAGGAAAGTAATAAATAGAAAATAAAGGAGATTATTAGCTATAAAAAAGATAAAAAAAGATACTTTTTCCTAATTAAATAAGTAAAATAATTAATAAAATATAATATTTAAAAATTAAAAAAGTATTTAATAAATATATAAAAAAAGCTAAATAATTACTAAAAATAAATTAAAAAAATATATAAAAAATAGAATAATTAAATAAAATTAAAAGAAAATAATAAAAAACTATTAAGCTAAATGCAATAAAAGGCTATTAAATAAAAAGCTATATAAAATAATTAATAATATAATATAAAGCTATTAAGGCAATAAAAAATAAAGAAAAAAAGGAATAAGGCACTATTATAAATAGTATTAGCGCTTAAAAGGCAAAAGCTTAGTAATAAGACCTAAAGCTAATTTATTATTATTATTATTATTAATAATAAAATAGTAGAAAAGAGTAAAGCTATAAGAATAAAAAATAGGTATTAATAAATAGGGGTAGGCAAATTAAAAAGGGATTAATAATAGCTTAATATTAAGAGTAATAATATAGATAGAGATATATTAGGAGAAATGCATACCTAAAAGAATAGCACTATATTTATTCTAAGTAAGAGTAAAGGGCATAAAGCTATTAATAGCGGAAGAGATAAAGAGAGAAGGAGAGGCTAAGATAGGGGCCTTAGGAAATATAATAATATTAATAGGGATAATATAAATAATATAATAATAATTTAATAGTGCCCTAAAAATAATAAAAGCTATAAGTAATATAAAAGTATTAATAATATAGTAAATAGCTATTAAATACTTAATAATAATAATAATAAAATATAAAAATAAAATCTTCTTTTTAATATTAAGGGTAAAATACCCCTTATAAATATAAAGCTATTATAAATAAAAAAGGAAATTATTAATTAAAAGATAAATATAAATATAAAAAGGCTAAATAGCTTTAATTATAATTATAAAGGTAATAAAATTATTATAAATATAAATAGAAATAAGATTATATTAAAATTATTAATAAATATTTAATAAGAATATTATAAAAAGTCTGAAATAATATATTTATAACTATAAAGAGATTATAATAAGCTAATAGATTAAAATTAATTCTTATAATAATTATTTAATAATTAAAATAAAGGTATTATTAAAATTAATAGCCTAAATAATAATAATATTATTAAGATTAATAAGAAATTTAATAAGGGCTTATTAGGTAAAAGCTATAGCCTTAATAGCCTATTAGAATTATTAATACCTAAAAGATAAAAAAGTAATTAATAGGCTAAAAACTTTAGCTTTATTTAATTTAAAATACTTTTTATAAGAAAATATAAACTTTATAAATACTTAATATTAATAAATAAAAAGAATAAGCTTAAAAAGAATCTAAAAAGCCTATTAATAATAAAATATATAAAGAATAATTAATAAATTTATAAATAATATAAATAATATTTAATTTATTAAATTAATAATATAAAATATTAAAATTTTAATAAATTATATATATATACTTAAAATAGGGAATACCTATTTAATTAAATTATATAAAATTAAAAATAATAGAATTAGAAAGAGGATTAGAAATATTAAAGGCTATAAAGATAGCTAAAATGCATAAAAGAGCTATTAAAGGGTAGGGCAATAGATTAGAGAGTAAATAATAAAGGAGGAGATAGAGTAATAAGCTAGTAAGAGATTAGAGATAATATAATAATAGAAGGGAGGAATAAGGTAGTATAAGGAGAGGAGAAATATATAATAAAGAAAAATATAAAATATAAGGAAAGGAAAAAATATAAAGTATAAAAGAGAGAGATATAATTTTAAGGCAAAATAGGAAATTAATAAATATAATATAATAAATATTAAATAAATAAATTATAAATAAATAATATATAATTAATTAATTAGAATAATTATAATAAATAAAATAAAAATAAATAAATAATATATAATTAAT
>WMHX01000008.1:0-163737 GCA_013420875.1 Thelonectria rubi
TGCTGGGTGAGGAAGGGGGTGGAGGGAGAGGGGGGAGGGGGGAGGGGGGAGGGGGCTTGGTGGTTGGTATTTGAGGTTGAGGGTGAGGTTACTTGGAAGGATGTGGCTGTGTGTAGTGTGTAAGTCTGCGACCAACAAGACGGACCTGGAAAGCGTCTGATACAAAACCGTGCGATACGGGAGCTGGGTCTTTTTGGGGGCCTGCAGCTCTGTGGATGAAACAATGCAAGTCACAGCCCCGACGCAGTCGTATCTTGACAAGGAATTAATTCTTTGGCGAGATATCGTCATGGTATGGAGAGCACGCGGGCGTGTGAGAGTCGGCGAGCTTTTACCTCCATCAGGCTGGTAGGATGCACAAGGAAAGATGATTGGAAAGAAAGCTTCTCCTGGCTCTATTTCATACGCCGTACTTTTTTCACATCGTCTCTAAGAGCAATCCAAGACCGCATCCCGCGCGCATCAACTCCGAATCTCCCACATCTTGATCTTGCCCACGTCGTTGCCCACGGCCAGCAGGTCGCTCTGCCGGCCAAACGCCACGGCCGTGATGCGGCCCAGCGGCGTCTGCTCCGTCGGCCAGTTGCGGTACACGGTGCAGCTGGGCAGGTGCACCAGCCGCAGCGCGTCCTTCTTGTGCTGGCTGGCAAACGCCATGAGCTGCCCGTCGGGCGAGAAGGCGATGCTGGTCACGGGCGTCACGAGCTGCTCCAGCACGCGCTTGGGCGACGGGCGTGGCCTGACCACCACCTCGCCGTCCTCCTGCCTCGTCTCGAGGAGCTCGCCGCGGTCGTAGATGTTGGTGATGCCGCTGTTGGACCCGACGGCCACCCAGCCGTCCTCGCCGAGCGACTCGGGGCCCCCGTGGCCGCCGAGGGCCAGCACGATGCCGCCGACGCAGCCCTCGTCGTTCCACACGCCGATAAACGACCGCGTCTCCATGCTGTACTCGCCCACCTGCCCGTCCTTGCCCAGGATGCTCATGCCGTCGCCCGTGCTCCACCACGCAAAGTCGGCGATGCCGTTCCGGCTCTGGAGCCGCGCCGCGGCGATCCACTGCGTCGTCGTGGTGCTCAGGACGTTGATGATGCCGCCGCCCTTCTTGGTCGACGCCACGATGCCCATGTACCTCCCGCAGGGGCTGAGCTTGAAGCGCTCCATGGTCTTGTGCTCCATCTGGTGGCCCAGGATCTGCGTCGTCTTCTGCACCGTGCCCGACTCGAGATCCCAGTGGTGGAAGTACCTCCTGCGCCCGGCGAAGACGATCTTGTCGCCCTTGGGGTACAGGAACTCGGCCCTCCGAACGTCCACCTGCTTGACCTGGACGGACGTCAGCTGGGGGTTGGGCGTGGGGTGCGCCTCGGGCGCGATGTGGTGGAGGTAGAGGATCGAGGCGGTGCTCGAGGAGAGCAGGACGGGGTATTCTGGGTGGAAGGATAGGTGGGCCACGGGGGCGTGGTGCTTGTCCGGGATCTCTCTCGTCCGCTGAATGTCGATGACTTCGGGTCGCAGCCGTCGCTTCTTCAGCCCGGTGCCGGCCAGTCGATTGACGTCGCGCAGGAACTTCTCGAGGGGCTGTGCAGAAATATCCGCGTCCGAGTCGCCGCCGTCGTCGGACGAGTCGGAGGCGGCTGACGAGCGCCGTCTCCTTTTGCTGGGACGGCCCTCGGCTTCCTTGGCCCAGGCGGGGAGGGGGTTCAGGTGAAGGTACTGCTTCCGCAGCCGCCTGCTGTACTCGGCGCCGCTGACCACGTCTTCGTCCTCTGTTATCCGTAGCTTTCGCAGCCTGCTCACGCCGGCTAGCGAGATTGCCAGCCTGTCGTCGTCGCTGTCCTCCCACAGGGGTGCGTTGGGGTCGGCAGCCTTGGCCGACTGGTCGACCGCGGCGGCGGCGGCGCTGGGGCCGGCGTCGAACATGAAGAGCTGGGCATCGTCGACGTCTTCCAGTCCATGCGAGTCCTTTTGCACCAGCTCCAGTTCCTTGCCCTCGACCTCGAGGCTCGAGTCGAAGAGGCCGCCGTCGGCGAACAATTGCTCGCGAAAGCCGGCCTTGTCGCCCAGGACCAGTCGCTCGAGTTCTTCTTCGTCCGAGTCCTTGTCGAAAAGGGTGGTGGTGGTTGACTTCGTTTTCGGGTTGTAAAACTCCGATTCGGCATCAGAGACGTCAATGTCGGAGGACGAGGAGGAGGACATGTTGTCGTCTTGTGGCGGCGCCATTTTTCTGTGCTGCTTCGCGGTGGGCGTAAACGTGAAGAGTTTGGGTGAAATTTCACGTCTAGGATTTTTTTTTTGGAGGCACCGCAGCCTCGCGCAAGAGAAGGGTTCGATAGGCTGGGGCTTTAGTGGGGCGGTGGGGTCATGGCCAATCATGAGCGGCGGGGACTGGGAAGGCTCCCTAACCCTAACCCTTGAATTCCTCGTTGACGAAGGCATGAAGACGCATCTAGTTGGATCCGTACATTTCCGTAGACACCCATATTTTACACATGGTTTACCGACGTGCTGCAGCACTCAATTCCTTTTCCAGCCTGTTCAAGTCGCCACTCACCGCCTCGCGAGACTTCAACGTGAGCACCGCCGCTTTCTGCGCAACATCAATCAAGTTCTCAACCTTGCCGCCCTGCGCCAGTCCCGAGATCAAGACGCCAAAGAAGGTATCCCCGACTCCGTTCACCGATACAATCTTTTCCACCTTTTCCGAAGCCGGGAAGAGCCGCATGTACACGCCGCCGACGCTGGGGTGGTCGTTCATGGCACGTGTGAGAATGAACTCCTCGGCATCGCGATCCCTCAGCCGCGGGTCGTCGCGGCCGAGGATGGCGGTCAGGAGAACACCCTTGGATCCGAGCTTCGTGACGAGGGTCGGGATGTACGGCAGTAGCTGCATGGATTGCACAGGCACGCCCGAGTCTGTCAACTGTGCAGATGTGAGCTTGACGAAGCGATCACGCGCGCCGCCTCTGATGTTGAAGGCATCGACGACGTCGAACCACTCGGGGCTCTCCAAGTAGCCGTTCTCCCTGGCCGCGGAATACATGGCCGCCAACTCGTAGCTGTTGGGCGAGGCGATGTCGACGGTCGGCTCTGGGAAAACACGCAGCGGCGGATGGCCCTTTTGCGGACAGAACAGATTCATCGACTTGGCTGTCGACACGGGTTCGAACGCGACCTTGCACGATGCGTCTTGGCCAGCTTTGATCCATGCTCGAATGTCTCGCTCGCTCCAGTTACCGTCGACCACGAGCCATCTGGGCTTGGTTCCCGCAACCGCAGACTTCCAGTAGTCGGGGAACGAATGATTGGAGAAGATGCCCATGTCTGCCATGGCCATGACAAGGTTCTTGTCAGCATCGTTGACGGCAACGTATTGGGCGGTGCGGTTTGAGCTGTGGTACTCGTGGCCCAACTGTCGGATAAAGGCCGTGTCCAAGCCGACGGCTCTGAGGCCGTTGATGACGGTCGAACCAGCTCTATCATCGGTTAATCAACCAGCGCAGTTGGTATCTTCTGGGTTGCACCTACATATCATCACCAACCATGCTACACAAACGAACTCGAGCCTCTTGACTAACTGTATGAGCAGCAAGGGCGACATTATGGCCGACTCCTCCTATGGACTGGTTAATGCATGCTGGGTTCGAAGTACTCGGCACGGGGGAGATATCCCCGGATTTGGGTGCAGAATAATCACAGCTCAGATCAATAGCTACGGATCCAGCAACAAGAATGTCGGCCTTGCTAACTGTCTTGGGTTTGGCTTCGGGTTCTGCTGGCTGGCTGGGCGGCTTATTGGAAGAAACGGTGTATGCATTGCTATGACTACAATTAGATTACCCCCCATCCTGTCAACGTCGCACTTACGGAATCGTCACGGGCTCGGACTCTGATGACAACAGTCGCGACAGCTCGACGGCGATGTTGCTGGCTCGTATGAGGTTGGACGTCACAAGGGCTTTGTTCGCAACGACGGCCTTGGCTCCAGTGAGCTCCTTCAACCGACCTAGAATAAAAGGAGTGTTGGCGCTGCCAGAGAAGCCCTTCTCGTTGGCCTCGTCAATCGCCTGCTCGATGACGGCTTGCATTTCCGGGGCGGGAATCCCAAACTCCTCGGGGATGGGGTTCGCGAATAACATGCCCGACTCGATGCCCAGGCTCTCCTGTGCGAGGATGATGGCGGCGGCTTCTTTTTCCGTCTGGACGACCGAGGGGCTCTTGACGCCGCTTTCCCGTGCCCAAAAGGCAGGAAAGTCAACTTTTCCCGTCCTACCATCGGCAAATGTCGATACGTAGGCTCCCTGGGTCTCGAGGAACTCGAGAGTGCGTGGAATGTCGAGGAAGCCCTTGCACCCGCTGCTAATGACGGCAACGCGAGTGCGCCCCAGCTCTGTGAGGTCTGCTGAAATGTCCATCGAGTCTTGTCCTCCCCGATGCACACCGCCAAGACCACCAGTGCCAAAGACGCGAATGCCAGCCAGCCTTGCCAGCAGCATAGTGCCCGAGATGGTCGTGCCGCCATGGATCTTGCGTCCGGTCAAGCCCTGGACGGTCCTACGTCAGCCTCCAACATTTCAACAGCATTGGCTACTGTTAGAGCAACGAAGCAGATGGTAGAGGCCATCTCGCCTATGGTCCTACATGGGCGTGGAGTGCACGGGGAATAGGCCGACTTACCATTCCTACGAGATAGGCGATATCCCTGCGCGAAGCCTTGACAGCACTTCCACTCTCAATCATGCGAACAATATCGTCGGTAGACACACCAACTTTGGGAACACCATCGACAATGGCAATGATAGCAGGAACAGCCCCATGGTTTCGGACCAGATCCGAGTGCTCGCGCGCCAGATCGTTGCCCAAGGCGCCGTGGGTATAGATGGTCGACTCCAGCGCCACGACGGGCTTGTTGTGAGCCACGGCGTGAGCAACCTCATCCGAGACCTTGAGGAGGTTTCGAAGACCAGCTAGGGACGCAGCGGGTGCAGTGAAGAGCCGTCGTTGAGAGGGTGCCGTCAGGCGGGGGCTGCGGAGGAGGCCCGACGACCCATGTCGGGCCACGAGACTCGATAGCCGCGGCGACGGCATAGTCGAGGCAATAGAACTGACTTCACAAGGGCGACTCCGTAGGGCGGCAAGCGAGGGGTTGTGCTGGATATTGGGTCGTCCCTGGTCAGAGATGAGGAAGCCAATTCATGGCGGGGAACTCCGAAGCGGATAGGTAAGTATGTTTTTAGTCCGTGTGTGAAGTTGGGTTTGCACTGGTCTGCACTGTCCTGCGAATTATTGGAAAGGATCTTTGGATAGAACCGTAGCTGCAAACCTGCCTAACATAGGAGTCAAACAATGGAAAGAACCTTGAGTGTAAGGGAAATCCTAAATAACGCAGTGAAGACAATCCAAATAGCCGTCGGATATGCTATGACAAGGACGCCCAGGTTGCTGTCTGTAGTAAGCAGGGTCTCCAAACTCATGTCTGGGTAACATGAGGATCAATTCAGAGCGGTGGTAGTTACCACCTGGGCAGGCCTACGGCTGCCCGATTGGGCACGACGTCTCTCGAAACGATAAGGGCATGATGGCCATGTCCATGACACCCAGCCAAGACCTGTGGCTGAGGCCGCGCGGTCAATTCTTGGGTGTTGGGAGCCAGAACCTGTCCAGACCAGGTCGAATCTGCAGCGGTACCGTCGCTCTGGTCAACATTGAGCGCGCCGTGCTCGACGAATGGCGACAACGGAACATCGGGATTCTGGAAGGACCGATTTTCAAACTCTCCATGTTGCGATTGCGGAGGGAAAGCCAAGTGAGGCTAGACTGCTACTAGAGCGAAGAATTGCGTCGTCGGAGGGCGCCGCTGGAAAAGTGGGGGCGGGTCGAAACCTGTTCACCCAAGCTTCTCTGGACTTTCCCATGATCCATCCGCGATGCGTCCCTCCATCCAGCTGCATCCACCATCCATCCTTCCATCCAGCCACCGTCGATTCAGCGACAGCTTCGCTAGCGGTTCATCCTGTCTCCACCGCCGTCTTCGTTAAGGGAACCGTTGCAATGCCTGCATTGGCGACGTGGGGACGCTGCCGCCACAACCGATCGACGGGATCTCAAACCCACCAACTCTTTTGGATCCCCTACGTACGAATACATACCAAAAGCTGGCCTCGGAACCAAGCACTGATGTCCTCCACGCTGTATCCGTATTCGTACACCGCACCGACACGACCTACGATTCAACCACCTGTTCGTGCGAAGAGGCTCGGCTCGTGGGGTGCATTTGGTGGCAATTCCAAACAGTGATACCTTCGAGTTGTTAGTATGTCTCGTGGCCAATGTCACCTTGGTATCAAGTCCAAACATTGCGTGCCTCTTCTCTCCCTCAAACCAAAGACCCGTCTCATCTCGGTTGCATCCGCCTGCGGCGTCCTGCAAGAAATCCGTCCGTTCAGGGGTGTGGCTGCCACGAGATGCATCAGGCAAAAGACGGAAACTCCAGTTTCATCCGTGTGGGATCATTGATGAATGTGTTGCAAAACTCGTTTTCAACTGCATAGTTTTTCTTTTCTTTTTCCTCTTGCATCAACTCCATGTCCGCGTGGCTGCGAGATATAGCAGTAACGTCCAGCCCCATCATGATACCACTCAGTCGGTTCGCGATAGGGCTGCTGCTGGCGGGGCAAACGCTTGGTGCCAACTTCACTATCTCCAACGGCCAAATCTTTACCCCAGGCTTCGTCGTGGTCGATTCACCCCAGCCAGACACTCCACTAGGAGGAGGTAATGTCATAGAAATTGCATCTCCCGAACTTGGACTAACTACCTCCAAGACAACCTCCACGTTGCCATCGATGTAACCGCCAATGGCAAGCTGTCGTCGCCGCCCCACGAGGACGACGACCCCAGCCAAATCTTCAATATCACCATGTTCCTATACAGTTACAGCACAGGCCGCAACTTTACCATTTCAAACGGCACCGAGACGGCCAATAATGCGACCATTGGCGAGATCATGGCCTTGGAGCCAAGCAGCACTGTGAAACACATCAATTGGGTGTGGCCAGATTGTTTAGTTGGTGACGGCGCCTCGGGGGACGACCATGGTGAAAGGGGAACATACAATGTAAGGCCATGCCGTGCGAGGTCGAAGCAGTCTAACCGGCTCCTCACGTAGATCTCGATCCGACAGAACTTCCGGCTGAATGGAGGGGACTACTACACCGTCTTTGACATGCCCATCTCGGTGACGAACGACATCGAAGAGGGCGACGACCGGCCATCTTGCGACGCGCTGTCGAACGACCTGCTCTCGTACGAAGATGTCGAATCCGATTCAAACGAGGTGGGCGTACTCTTTGCGCCTGGCGATGCGACCGAGGCCGAGTCCACCAGCTCGTCTGCGGCATCGATTACGGCACCTGTCGTGTTCTTGATGGGGTTGGTGTTGATCTTGCAACTGCCGAGTGGATCGCTCCATCAAGCCTCAACGCCCATTTCTACAAGTGGTAATTTTGCGGGGATGCTGGCGATGCAAGAGAGAACCTTCATCTCCAGCTGAGACGCCATTGATCAGTCGGGGGGTTCTCCATCGACCTTTGGCTGAGAGAAATCGGGTGCTACTTCGAATGCAATATAGCTCCAACTAGCCCGGTTCCGCCAAGACGACGTCCCCTTCAGACGAGGAGAGACGGCCGCCAAACCCATGCAGGTCACCTCATCGCTAGGGGCGCCAGAAGAGAGAGACGAAAGCCATTGCGGCGGCAATTGGGCGTAGCTATGGTAATTAATTACCCCGGATTTACATGGACGAGGCCGGGCTTGGCCATGGTGGTGTGCTGAATGTGGAAGACCTCGGCAGTCGCCGTTGCTGCACATTTGAGCTTTGATATGGTTTCACAAGCAACGGAGCATTCCTTGGATACCCGACGCGTGAATTGGCGATGGTGTCTACCCCGCAATGCCATCGGGTCTTGATTCATCTCGTCCGTGGTTGCAATTGAAGCCGTCGAACACTTACACGGCGAGGCCCACATCACCAACATCGCGAGAGCTGCACACAACCACAATGCCAATCCACCGGGGCCTCATCCCGCGAGAGGGCTTCTGCGCCGACGTGCTCGTCCGCCTCGTCCGCCGAACCGCCCTGAACCCAGCCTTGCTGCTGCCCCTCGTGCTCCTCGCCCGCCTCACCACCAAGGGCGACAGCTCCGCCGCCTCCCGCCGCCTCGACATGCTCTTTTGGCTGTCCGTGGCACGATGGTTGAGCGGTTGGGTCTCGGACAAGGTCCGCAACAATTGGGTCGACGACGAGTACGACTGGTCCCAGGAGATTGTCTTGGTCACGGGCGGTGCTGGCGGTATCGGAGGGACCATCGTCAAGCTGCTGGAGGAGAAGGGAGTGACGGTTGTGGTGCTCGATGTCCAGCCAATGTCCTTTCAGGTTTGTACGTGGTCCCCTCCCCGTCTTACACGGCGGATACATGGCTTGATTCTCCGGGCCGGCCTGCTAACCATGGGGCTCGACAGCGCCCCGAGTCCACTACTTTGAGTGCGATGTTCGATGGCCTGAGAGGGTGGGAGAAGTGGCAGAGGAAGTCAAGACCAAGGTCGGACATCCCACGGTGTTGATTAACAATGCCGGCGTGGCCCGGGGCAGGACGGTCCTGGACGCTACGCCGGGCGACATTCGGCTCACCTTCGACGTCAACGCCATGGCGCCGTTCTGGACGACCAAGGCATTCCTCCCCAACATGGTGGCCAACAACCACGGCATGGTGGTGACGGTGTCGTCGTGCGCGGCGTGGGTCAGCATCCCCAACATGGTCGACTACGGGGCGTCCAAGGCGGCGACGCTGGCCTTCCACGAGGGCCTGGCGGCCGAGCTGACGACTCGCTACGACGCGCCCAAGGTCCGCACCGTGGTGGTGCACCCGGGCCACACCAAGACGGCCCTCTTCGTCGGGTACGACCAGCAGACGGATTTCCTGATGCCGTCGCTGGAGCCCGAGACGGTGGCCGACGCTGTCGTCGAGCAGGTGCTGACCGGGCGCAGCGGGCGAGTGGTGGTCCCGGCGACCGGCACGATACTGGCAGCGCTCCGGACGCTGCCGGACTGGTACGCTGTGCGGGCGAGGGCGCGGGCAGAGGCGGCCATGGCAAACTTCAGGGGTCGGCAGGTCAGGGAGGACGTGGACGCATCATATCACGACGGGGAGGCGGACGACGAGGAGGCTCGACCGGGGGGGGTCAAACATCATGACACGAGCGAGAGCGGCGTGCTAGTGTCGAACGAGTAGCCTGGGGCACGATTGATAATGAGCAGGCTACGATACGTTCTCGTGCCGTGGCTGCGTGACCAACAGCCACGGAGAGCCGCGCGTGTGAAGGGGGAGGATGCGGTCAAAACGGTAGTTTTCTGCAGTCAAGGATTCCCAACCGGAGACGGACGGAGTGGTTCGCAAATCGGGACTCGACGTGAGGTCGACAGGTGCATGCAGCGAGTTGCAGTGCATGACGAAGGAACAAGAGGCAGAAGCAGGGGAGGTGCGTGTGAATGGGTGAGTGGCCGAGCCAAGAGGGCAAAGTGGGAAGGGCCAGAGGGAAGTTTTACAAAAGCATTCTGGCATCTGAGATTTAGGATGGGATCGTCGTTGGGATTGCGTGATACCGTGTAGGGGACCGTACGACTCGAGGGTTCTAGACAACTTTTCCGGGCGCGTACGTGTACTTTGGGACCGCCGATCCATTTCAAGGGCGGAGGAGGAGGAGGAGCAAGAGGAGAAATACAAAGAAGAAAAAAAAAAGAGAGAAAAAAAACCATCTAGTTTAGCCGGCCGTGATGCATCTGATGATGATGCTGACGGCAACTCACCGAAAGGGCAGACCGTACGTTTTTTGCCAGGTTGTCAAGGGGCCATGATACGGTGATGATGGAAAGGCTAGAGGAGGGGGGTTGAGTCCTGGGTACCCCGGGCCCGGCGCGGGGCAGGGAGACGGCTCGGGAGGCGCTAGCAGTCAACTGCTCAGGTTACATTGAATAGTATGTGGAAGTTGATGAGAGAGGATGGATGGGAGGATGGATGGACGTTGATGGAGGAGAGGATTGGGTTAGCATGGGCGGGTTGCCGCTGACGGAGCCGCGGAGACGCCCTTTGGCTGCAACGTCGGTGTCTGGCTGTCACCTCGTGTGTGTGTGTGTGTGTGTGTGTGTCTACACAACTGACAAGACGTAAAGACGGGTCAAGGGAATACAACCACCCTCATAGGCCACAGGGCCCTTGATTGAGTAATCATGACAGACCGAGAGGCTGCCAAAATAAGGCGGGAGCGTTCGCCAGGGTCCCAGCTCGCCGGACCATCATGAGATGATCATCGTTCGCTGCACGAGGGGAACTCGGGACCGTCAGTCACACTCTACTCCCTCTGGGCGCTTTTCCGTAGGGCAGCAGCGCGGCACGCATCTGCAAGGACGGGCTGGGGGGCCGGGGTCTTGGAAGGGAAGAGAAGCAGACAGTCAGTCCCGTATACAAGGTACACACACATATGCACGAATTATTAATTTGATATCGAAGGGAAAGGGGGAGAGGGCGGCTTTTGCCCGGCCAGCCACCACGCCCCCCAAGCTAGGCAACCCGAGAGGCTGAGACGGGGACAAGAGGCTCTAACTCATGTACATGACTTGTGCTAATGCACAATGGACGTCTGCGCCGTTGGGAGAGCAGCGGGAACCCTTCCTCGACGGCCCATGCAAGCGAGACGAGAGAAGATGGTCCACGTAGGCCCTCCGAGAGGAAGCCGGCATCCCCCAGCCTGGACGAGGTCCCCTCGAGGCTCGATTGCGAGAGGCGGCCCATTCGCACATGATTCCGCATAGAGTGTTGGGTCCTATCCATCAACTGCCATGGGAACGGCCGGGGAACCGCGAGCGAGATGGGACGGACGGGATCCGCATCCCATCTGCAATCCCACGCTTGCTTATCCTCTCTCTGCGACCTTGCCGTCGTCTCTGGCCTCTTGGGCCGGCTAAGGACGGGGGAGGGATCCTCCTCGAGGGCATCTGCCATGACGTCCAAGAGAAGATGGGACCACCGTGCTCCATCTGATCCAATCCTTCAAACCTCCATCCCGTCCGCAGCCGGGCCTCTTCTGGCCGACCAACCGAGTCGGGCTCGGCATGTGTGATGGGAGCTCTTGTTGGTCGGCCTTTGCAGGAGGGGGAGAGTGCGAATAGCGACGGGCGGGCATGGTGGCTTGCTTCACATTGACCATTTACCGCCTTTGTCAGAGTTGCGAGGGTATACCGGTAGTCTAGCTGCTACATGGATGACGGGACACACAGACATGTGTCTTGGACTGACTCGAGGAATAGGCCGTAGTCGTAGATGCTGGAGCACGGTAGGTATATTCGTAGCAGCCCTGCCGGAGAGTTTTCTTTTCCTGTCGTTCGCGGCCGATTTGCTGTCGACTCCATCGTTCTTTCCCTGGTAACCTGCCTAGGTAGGTACGGTTAGTCGCCTCCTTCCCGACGAGCACAGGCGCGCAACGGTAAAAGTAAAAGTAAAAGTAAAAGTGAATCCCCAACATTTTCTTTCAGGAAGGAGCCTGCCCGTCTTTGCTTCTGTCCCTGCATCGTCTGCTTCTCTGCTCCTCTCCTCTCCCGTCTTCACACTTCTTCTCACTCCTCTAAAACTCCTGGGGTCGACCCAAGAAACCAACCCACGACAAGGGGACCGCCATCCATGACAGGCTTAAACGCAGCCAATCACGGCATCCAGACGCTCAGCGGAGCCGAGCAATACCAGGGCGTGAGCAGGGGGGGGGGGGAGGTGTGTGACGAAGGAGTCAAACGAGTTTAACCTGGCCTGGCTTCTTCTTTCTCCCCCCTCCCCCCGGCCGCCGTTATTTTTTGACAGGGAGTGTGGTGGCAGGGCGTGAGCAGAGACCAAGCAAAATGTCCCGCGAAATCAGACCATTTTTGTCTCCTCATCAGGTCTGCGGCGCCTGTCCCGACCCGCCTCCGCCTGCTGGCGACAATCATGTCATGCCATTTTTTTTTTTTTGCTCGACAAAGTGCGAAAAGGTGGTTGACCTGTCCGAAGCCGAAAGCCCTCGTGGCCCCCGGTCGCGTCCTCGTCTCAAGTCCCTCTCTTCGCTGCTCACACACCATCGGTGAAGTTGTGACTGCCTGCCCGCCTGTTCGTTTCGCTATATCTGCCCTTTGATGTCGGAATAGCTTCAAACTCGTCGCTCCTCCCCCCCTTTTTTTCTTCTTCCTCTTTTTTTCTTCCCTTCGCCCCTCTTGTCTAAGTCCTTTTCGTCCCCCCCCCCCCCTCCTCCTGCGACCGTGTCGTCTGAAAGGCAGAGCCTCAACGCTGTCGTCGCCCTTTTGCGCTGCGCTGCGCTGCTCTGCGCTGCCTCTGCCCCGCGGCTCGCCCCGTCCTCCGACTCCTCCGCCGTCCGACCTGTCCCGTCCTCTTCCGTCCCGTCAAAAAAACCGCCAGCGCCAGCGCCAACTCCAACAGACTCCCATATCGACCCAATTAATCATCCATCCTACACCACCGGACAAGACATCATCACCTCGATCCGTTGACCAGGTGCTGTCCTGTTTTGCCGCCCTCGTCCTGCGCTAGACGCCCCCCGGCTTGCGAGGATTCTCCTGTCATCGACCTCTCCGCCCTGGACTATCGAGCTTGGACAATCCCCGAGTAATACAAGAACGGTACTTGTCGACTCTTTGTGGACGGACCATCTCGCGCGCAACGGCATCGCCTCACCTTGTTCCTCATCTCACCGCACCTCACCTCGCCCAATTTTGCGACAGCCCTCTCCAAACCCAAGGCACACACGCACACGCACGCGCACGCCCTCCGTCAGCCGCTCGCCCGCTTCCCCCTCAGCCCGCCCGCTATATCCTCCTCGATCGCCCGGCTCGACCGTCCACGCTCGTCGCTCGTCGCTCTACAGGACGACCCTCTATCCCACCGCTCACGGATTCTGAGGTCGTCCATGGTCCACTGAATATCCCCCGCTCCCTCGTCACTCGTCATGGTCCCCGGCCTCGTTAAGCAAGACGTTCCAATGGACGACACATCCAATCGCGAGCGCCAGCAGGATGGCTGGCCCGACACCTTTGACGCCCTCGCCCTCCTCCGAAACCAACCCGAACCCCCTCTAGAATGCGAGGTCTGCATCGTCGGCGCCGGTCCCGCCGGCCTGATGCTGGCCGCCAACCTTACTCGCTATGGCATCAACGCCGAAGTGGTCGACGACCGCGCAGACCAGACGCCGGTAGGAAGGTAAAGTGGCCCGCCTGTGTCACGAACGAGCCCAATTGACCTTGGTTGTGTGTACAGAGCCGACGGCCTTCAGCCCAAGACGATCGAGACCTTCAGACAGATGCGACTGGCCGACAAGTTGTTAAAGCGAGGTGTCAGGGTGTTCGACATTTCCTTTTGGCGCAGCACCGCAGAGGAGCCCCTCCACCGATTGGGACGCGAGGTGCATTACCCCCCCATCATCGACGTTCTCGACCCCTATCTGCTCCTCGTCCACCAGGGCATGGTGGAAGGACTGTTCATCGAGGACATGAAGAAGCGCGGCAAGGAGGTTCGTCGAAATATGGCCTTCGAGTCGTACAATGTGCCGGACAGCAAGATGGGCCCGCTGCAAGTCAACTGCCGCACCAACGTCACCCAGGACAAGCGGGCCGTCTTGGCCCAATATCTGGTCGGATGTGAGCGCCTTGTCCTCGTATCGCATTGTGCACGGCTGACCATGTCGTTTAGGTGATGGCGCGCATTCCAAGGTTCGTAAGAGTATCCCTGATGCCAAAGCCATCGGCATGTCGCAGGCGGCCATTTGGGGCGTCCTCGACGGTGAGCTCATCACCAACTTCCCCGACATCTGGTCCAAGACGCTCGTCTACTCCCAAGAGCACGGTTCCATCCTCATCATTCCCCGCGAGAGAAACATGACGCGATTCTACATCGAGCTCAAGGCCGGCCCTAAGACGGATCGCCGTGAGCTGGGACAGGAATTCATCATGCGGCGAGCCAAGCAGATCATGGCTCCCTTTGACGTGGAATGGAAGTACATTGAGTGGTTCGGCAGATACCAGGTCGGCCAGCGAGTCGCTAGTCGCTTCTCAGACAGCCACCTGCGGACGTTCCTGGCTGGCGATGCCAGCCATACCCACTCTCCCAAGTCAGCGCAGGGTATGAACACTTCGATGCACGATTCGTGGAACCTTTCGTGGAAGCTCAACCTCGCCATCCGAGGTTTGGGCAAGTCGGTGTTGCTCGAGAGTTACGAGGACGAGCGCCGAAAGATTGCTCTCGATCTCGTCAACTTTGATTACGAGCATGCCAACCAGATCGCTGGCGGCGATGCCATCGCTCTGGCCGAGAACTTCCGCACCAACGTCCGCTTCATCTCGGGAATCGGTGCCGAGTACGGCGAGAACGCCATCAACCAGGCTCCCGTCGGCCCCAACCAGTACGTCATGGGCGACGCCAAGCCGGGCTGCCTTCTCCCCCCGGCCAAGGTCACCCGTTACCTCGACTCCAACCCCGTCGACATTCAGCTCGACATTCCCATGCTCGGTCAATTCCGCATTTACCTCCTCATGTGGGATGTTCAGCAATCGGGCCCCTTCCTGGAGACGTTCTGCCAAGCCATTGCCGCACCAGGCTCCTTCATCAGCCAGCTCTCCGCGGCGGCCAGCACGTCTTACGCGAAGCGACCCCGGGCACCCGACCCGGAGGACGTCTATCTCCGACCGGAGAGATACACTGCCGTCAGCCACCTGTTCACGTTTGCGCTTATCAGTAAGTTCTCGTTAGATTTCCATGCCGTGGTGCCTGTGCTAATGCCTGAACCAGCCACCATGCCCAAAACGGAAATCGAGGTGTCGGATCTCCCAATCCTCCTCCAAGATAGCCGCTGGACGTTCTACCTTGACGACATTCCGGACCAGGACACGCGCGGTGCATTGTGTACCAACAAGTGGCTCGGAAGCTTGGGGCCGGGCGAGGTTGCCATTGTCAACGTGCGACCTGACGGATATGTCGGCTCCATTGGAAGATGGGACTCGAGCGTGGACGACTCGGGCGTCGAGGCGGCGCAGTGGCTCGACGACTATTATGGCGGATTCATGCAGATTCCGCCAGAGTAAGCCCTCGGGGCAGTAATGAGCTTGAAGACGACCAGGCAGTGCTCACGCATTTATCACCTCTTTGAAGGATGGGCCATGGCGTTTTGGGGGAGGGACCCCTTAACGGCGACAATGGCGAGTTTGTATATCCAGGAGCATGGAGTTTTTGATACTGAAGTCTTTTGCTTATTTCTCGGCCTGGGACTGGTCGTGCGGGGGCGGATAATTCCACCTGCCCCAAACAAACGTGACAGAACAGACGACGACGAGGACAAGAGGACAGGGACCAAGACGGAAGGAGGAGGACGAGGAACAACAAGGCGGTGAATAGACGGGAGGGGGGAGTTGACGGTAACCTGAGCCGTCTCGAAAGGCGGGATGGCCCTCCCATCTCATGACATGTAGGATTAGCTCGAGCAGCGAGGCCTATTCAGCATAACTATTTTTTGTTTGTGACGACGGTCTTATTGCAGCCGTAACTCGTACGTGATGTCATGTACAATACCTACCAAGCACAAGAACTCCCCGGCGCTCATTCCGTGGTATTTTTTTCAAAAGTAGACAATGGTGATATCCCCAACCGCGTCCTCGCCCACGACCCAGCGCTCGCCGCCTTGGATGAAGCCCTTGCCCAGCAGGCTGTTCCAGAGGTTTCCGGCAAACGGCACCTCGCCCTCGCGGCTCGGCCCGTCGAGGCGCTCATGCATGCCCTCGAGGGCGTCAATGTCCATGTCGCTCCACGCCGCCGTCGTCATGCCGGCAAAGTGCGCCCGCGTCACCTCCCACCCGGGCTGCCGGCGGCCGTCCACGGCGGCGTAGGCCCGGCGCGTGGCCGGGGGGATGCGCACCGAGAGGCGGCGGAGCTTGAAGCACTGGCGCGCGCTGATGCGGACGCCGGCGGCGGCGTCGAGGGCTTGCGTGACGGTGACGAAGGGGAAGTCGTCGTGGCGCCAGCACGGGGCCCGCGGCGGCGGCCATGATTCCTCCTCCTGCTCCTGCTCATCATCATCATCACCGCGGCAAGCCCGGGCGCACGTGGTGGTCCGGCGCCAGCACGACGCGCACAGGCTCCCCGCGGCGTCGCACTCGTCGACGAGGCGGGGTCCCGCGCCCGTCAGCGGAATGGCCGTGGCCTGGACGCGGTGCAGGCGCGGCGGCGGGGTGGTGGTGGTGTGGCGGGCGCTGTGCGGGCCGGCGGCCCAGCGGTGCGTCTCCTCGACGACGTGGACGTGGCCGCAGGCGGAGCCGGTCAGGGGGTCCCAGGTGGTGGCGTCGAGGGCGAGGCCGCGCAGCGAGGGCGTGTCGCGCTGGCGGACGCCCCAGGCCTCGAGGTCGGCGTTGACGAGGCGGAGGAGGACGCGGGGGGACGAGGAGGAGGAGGAGGGGCCGGACCGACCCACGGCCGGTTCGTGGTGGGTCGCCGGCACCGGCCGCGGGAGCTCCCAGACGACGAGGCGCTCCAGCGGGCCGTCCTCGCCCCAGGGCGACCGCGTGGGCTGCCAGATGTACACGGCGTAGTGCGAGCGGTTGTGGGCCGAGAAGAAGCGGTCCTGGTGGCTGAGCGGCAAGCCGGGCGAGTGAATCTCCCACTCGGCGCGGGCGACGAAGCGGCAGGCCGGCCGGGCGCGCGCGGGGCCGCCGTCCCGCCGGGGCAGCAGCACGGCCGGGCCGTCCCCCCGGACCACGTCGTAGGCCGTGGCGTAGTGCCGGTGGGCCGTCTCGGCGGTGCCGGGCGGGGGGTGCGAGCCGCGCGCCTCCTGTTCCTCCTCGCACCACTCGAAGAGCAGCACGCCGTCGGCGAGGCGCACGCGGCGGACGATGCGGCGGCGCGTGTCAAAGGGCACGGCCACGTCGACGCCCGTCTCGAGGTCGCGGGCGCGGTAGCCCCAGCGCGTCGTTGTCGTCGTCGTCGTGGTCTTCTCGGAGGAGGAGGAGGCGGAGGACGAGGAGGGGTAGACGAGCAGGCCGTCCTCCGGGGCAAAGGCCCAGATGGGGTCCCAGTGCTGAAACTCGGCCGCCTTGGTCTCGAGCTTGAGGAAGCGGTTCCAGGGCGCGACGCCCCAGAGGGCCCTCGGCTCGCGCAGCGAGGGCAGCTTTGCGACGGCGCGGGGCGTCGCGGCGGCGAGGTGGAAGTAGCGGGCGGCGAGGCGGGCGTAGACGGCGGCCCAGTCCGTCTCTGCGAGGCCGTCTGCGTAGTCGTCGTCGTCGTCGTCGTCGTCGTCGCGGTCGTCACCGTCGCGGTCCGAGGCAGAAGGGCACGCCTCGGCCACCAGCCAGCGGCGCAGCAGGCGGACCTCGCGGGCGCGGGGGAAGTGGGCGACGGCGAGGCTCACGGCGAGGTCCTGGCGGGAGAGGGCCCGACGCCAGCGGGCGCACACGCGGCGGCAGCGGAC
Organism: Thelonectria rubi; assembly: GCA_013420875.1. Lineage (NCBI taxonomy): Eukaryota > Fungi > Ascomycota > Sordariomycetes > Hypocreales > Nectriaceae > Thelonectria > Thelonectria rubi. The sequence goes on from WMHX01000008.1 coordinate 17,536, forward strand.
CACGTCGCGGGGGGAGAGCAGGCGAGCCATGTCGAGGAAGACGGGGAAGGGCAGGTCCGTGAGGGCCATTTCCGGGTGTGGTGGTGGTGGTGGTGGTGGTGGTGATTCTGCTATTGCTGCCCCTGCGGCATCGAGTAGTTGCCTTTGCCGCCGTGGCCGCAGCGGCATTACTGGTGACGGTGACGGTGACGGTGACGGCGGCCACACCGACCACCACGGCGGCCCGTCGCGGTGAGTGCACGAGAGCGGCGGCAGACACGGCGACGACGAAGCACACGGCGGCTGCGACGAGGGCGGCGGCGGCGGCAGCGGAGGCGGAGGCGGAGGCGGGTTTTCGGCGCGGGGACGGAGCTTCAAGTGCGAGCGCAATCGCTGCATCAGGTCGGCCGGCACCGTTGCTGACACCATTGCGCGCGGGCAGGGCCGTGTTTGGACACCATGGGATGTGCAAATCAACGGGGCGTCGTGGTGGTTGCAGCGGGTGTGGTGCGTCGTGGTTGCAGTGGTTGCAGTGGTGCAGTGGGTGCAGTGGGTGCAGTGGGTGTGGTGGTGATGGAAGAGAAAAGGAGGCACGAGGGAGCAATTATGAGGAAAACCACTCCCCCAAGCAGGGGCGTTATGCATTGTTTGGTTCCAAGTTCCAAAACGGTGGGTTGTCCTTTGTTTTGCAAGCTCGACGCCACATCTTCCAGAAGGGAATCGGTCCTTGCTGTTTGCGGGTGACCTGGCGCCTATTCTTTGTCTCGAGAGGAGGCACACACGAGTCTCGTCCGAATAGTATCCAAAGAGCTGTCAATTCACTACGTGGTCCACTAAGATCCCGGCACAAATCAAAACCCAATTTTTGTCCCTCTCCTCCTCCCACGACCCTGAGCCTGTTGCCTCATATCATTCACTCCCTCCTACTGCATCGTCGGCATCGCCACCGACGCCTTCTTGGCCACGGCGTCGGCTCCCGCCCAAAAGGCCGTCACCGTCTTGAGCTGCGTGTAAAAGTTGATGCCCGGCTTGCCGTAAAACGTGCTGGCGCCGCCGCCCGCGATGCTCTTCTTGTTTCCCGTAAACGAAAACATGGGCAGGGGCACCGGGATGGGCACGTTGATTCCCACCTGTCCAGCCTCAATCTTCTTGCGGAACGTCTCGGCCGTCGCCCCCGACCGCGTGAAGATGGCCGTGCCGTTGCCGTATTCGTTCTTGTTGATGAGGTCGATGGCGTCGTCAATCGTCTCCGTGTTCAAGCACACGAGGACCGGCCCAAAGACTTCCTCCTTGTAACACGTCATGTCCGGAGTCACGTTGGTGATGACGGTGGGACCAACCCAGTTGCCGTTAGGATACTTGCTGGGCTTATATCCACGGCCGTCGAGCAGAATCGTGGCGCCCTCCTTCTCCGCCGTCGCGATGAGGCTCTCGATGCGCTCCTTGCTCTGGGGAGAAATCACAGGTCCGAGGTCCGCACCCTCCTCGAACCCGCCGTTGACGCTGAGCTCCTTGGCCCGCTCAACGAGCTCGGGGAGCCATTCCTTGGACTCGCCCACCATGACGAGAGTGCTCAGAGCCATGCATCGCTGGCCGGCCGCTCCAAAGGCAGCCCCGACCACGCTATTGATGAAGTGGTTCTTGTTGGCATCGGGGATGACGGCAGCGTGATTCTTGGCGCCCAGGTTGGCCTGCACTCGCTTTCCGTTGGCAGAGCCACGGCTGAAGATGTACTCGCCGGCCTTGTTTCCACCAACGAAGCTGATGGCCTTGATGGCAGGCTCGTCGAGGATGAAATCAACGGCGCGGTGGGCACCGTGGATGACGTTGACAACACCCGCAGGGAAGCCGGCCTTCTCGACAAGCTCGGCGATGATCATGGCAGCACCGGGGTCGCGCTCCGAAGGCTTGAGGATTAGCGTGTTGCCGGTAATAGTGGCAATGGGTATACACCAGAGGGGAATCATGGCGGGGAAGTCTGGGCTCGGTTAGCTTCTGCAGCCTCTCTTCCACCATCTGGAACACTTACTGAAGGGGCAGATGGCAGCAGTGACGCCCAATGGCTCGCGGTAGGTGCGAGTCTCCATGTCCTTGGACACCTCGAGGACCTCGCCCTTGAGGAGTTCGGGGGCGCCGACGGCAGCCTCGGCGACCTGCAGGCCGCGGAGGACGTCGCCGCGGGCGTCGGCAAACGTCTTGCCCTGCTCGAGGGTGATGCTGGCGGCTAAGCGGTCCCAGTTCTCGCGGATGAGCTGGACGAAGCGGAACATGATCTGCTGGCGGCTGATGACCGTCGTCTTGCTCCACGACTCAAAGGCCTTCTCGGCGCTGGCGACGGCCGCCTTCATCTCCTCGTCGGTCATCTGGGGGACGCGGGTGACGAGGTTGTTGGTGGCGGGGTCGTGGAGGTCCATGTACTTGTCCGTCGACGAGTTGACGAACTTGTTGTCGATGAAGTAGGGCGTGTCCTCGACCTTTTGCACCTTTTCGTGCGTGGTCGGGTAGCTGGTGGCCGTCGTGGCCAGACCGGCTGCCGGTCGCAGGTGCTTGGCTGTGGCATGAAGGCGGCGGACCGCGACGGCATTGGTGGCTGTCGTGTTGGGCGAGGCGAGGCGAGAGGAGCGCGAAGCGAGGGCGGGGGCAGGGAAGGAGGCAGCGCTGGCGCTGAGGCCACGAGAAAGGAGACGACGCATGGCTGAGGGGGGGGAGGGGTGATAAGAGGGTATTCAGAAGAGCGACGAGAGTGGGCGATGGATGAGGAATCGATGGAGAAAAGGGAGAGCCTCTCAAAGAACAACGTGGGGTAGGAAGGTGGGAAGGCAGGAAGGAACCTCTGGCATGTTCCACTTGCCGACAGACACTCGAGTTCACGATGATGGACGACGGAATGAAGGGCGTCTTCGCCTCTTATACCAAAGTCACCGGGCCGGTAGCCGGGACGGACACCTCGACCACCGTAGCTCGAAATCGACAAGAACGGCGTCCCAGTCCCCAGTGGCGAGCTATCAAGACAGCTCCCATCAAGCTCGCTCGCTCGCCCGCGGGAGGCAAAGTGTGGGGTAGCAGGCTCCTTCGACCTTCCCAGTTGCCAAACCACCGACCGCCCACCGATCTTGTGCCGATGCCATGCCGCTCTTTACCGTCACTGCCGACCCCGAAGTGCGCCCAAAAGGCCGAGGGCCAGCGACCTCGAGGGATAAGCTTAGCCCCCGGGAGCCTCTCCGTACCCTTCGTCCCCGCCTTGCTTATCGCCCGTCTCGCTCGACCTCCCCGATTCATCTTGGCTTGCTGCCGCCACGTGAATCGTCCACTCCCACCGACATCGCTGAAGCCATCACTTTCAATCTCCATCTACCTTCCTGGCACGGCTTGGTAATCTTCATACGATTCCTGTCAACACTCTGTCACCGTGAAAACGACCCGGCATATATATCAATGACTCTTTTCTGCTCCATCAGTGATTGCTCTCTGACTCCTAGGTAAAGAGAAAGAATATACGCAATAGTGAAATTTCAAGTTCAAAATTCAAATGCCTGCGCCTTGCTCACGAAAGATTCCTTCCTCAGCGACCACTTCGTCCTTGCCCTCCCCTTCCAACGACTCGGCCCTGGCTTCGGCAAATACAATACAATTGCTTCTCCTTCGTTTTGAAACCACTGAACTGAAATTGGTATTCTTGGATTCGTTCGGTTTTTTGAGAGTTTTCCGCTTTTTTTTGGTGCAGTTTTCTCCTCCTTGGTTCTGCTTCCGCCTTCCAGTGTTTGGGGAATAATTCATCGCTACCATGTCTGTTCCGACTTTACGACTGGCTGCGAGTGGTACGCTTAGTAGCCTCACCCTTAGACTTCTCGGCTCCGGTAGCGGTAGCCTCGGCAGCCTTGTCCTTCTCATCCTTCTCCTTCTCCTTGCCCTTCTCGGCGGGCTTGGTAGGGGCGGCACTACTGCCGAAACCAACGAGAGTAGCCACGATGGCAAGGAACGACAGGATAACGGCAGCGATGCCGAGAGCGGCATCGGGAACAAACTTGATGGCCTGGATGGGATCCTTCTGAGCAATGGTCATGAAGAGGTCAAGCTTCTCCTTGGCGTAGTGAACAGGGTCATCCAGGAACTTAAGATCTTGAGGAGACTTGGGGGCGTCCTCAAGCTTGGGCTTGTCGGCGTCGGCAAGGGCCTTCTCGACGGGCTGCTTGAGCTTGAAGGTCTCCTCAGCAAGCTTCTCGGCGTCCTCAACGGAGTGGCCAATGTAGATGTTGTCAAAGAGGATATCGCTCTGCATAGTCCAGATCTCAAAGCCAATCTATCGCACATGTTAGTAAAATGTTAGAAATACCTGGGCAGTTTCCACTTACAGCTCCCATAGGCTCAAAGTTGGCAGGGGTCTTGTCCTCGAAGTAATCGGGGTTCTTGATCTTACGAGGAGCCCAGACACCCTTGTAGTCGGGGTTCTCAATGAGAGGAGCAGACCACTTGCCCTTGAAGTCGGGGTTCTTCTTGTTGGGCTTGGTCCAGGGGCCGCAACCGGCGACGTCGGCACACTTGGGGTTGGGGACGGTAGGGGCGATCCAGTCACCATCCTCTTCGTCATCCCAATCCTCGGGCTTCTCGGCGCTGGGATCGGGAATGGTCACGGACTCCTCCTCGAGCCAGTCAGCAGGCTTCTCAGCCTCCTCGTCGACAATCTCGAAGGGAGCGTCCTCGTCCCAGTCCTCGGGCTTCTTGGCCTCGGGGTCGGCGATACGGGCCTCATCAACCCAGTCCTCGGGCTTGCTGTCGTTGGCGTCGTCAATCTCCTCGGGGGGGTTGACAGAAGGAGTAAAATCCTCGAGCAGGTTGCCCTTCTTGACCTCCTCATTGTTCTGCTTGATGATGTAGGTGTTGTCGGGTTGGACAACCAGCGTGTAGAGCTCGGTCGTCTTGACGATCTTGGCAGTGGGAGGAGAGCTGAGATGCTTCTCCTCGTACTCGCCAGTCTTGGGGTTCTTGTGGTTGAAGATGAAGTGAACCTTGTTGGTGTGGCCACACTTGTCGGGACCGAACATGATGACGTAGGGCGTCGTGTTGGCGAACTCCTCCTGGTGGAGGGCCTTGTTATCACGAAGGAGCTTCAGGTAAGCACCGCCGCACTCGAGGCCGTCTGTTAAAGAGGCTGTCAGCATACGCGGTCATCGCGCCAGGGGGCTGAGGCCATCTTACTCTGCAACTTGACTTCATACTGGACGACGAGGGTCTTGCCCTTGTTGTCAATCTTGGAAGGGAACTTGGCCGAGATGGCATGGTGAGCGGCGGGGTTCTTGACAACAAGACCCTTGTCGCCCTCCATTCCCTTGAACTTGGAAGGCTCCTCAACAGCCCACTCGCCGACGTAGGCCCATTCCTCGTCCTGGTCAGAGCCAGAGGATCCCTTCTTTGCGTGGGAGGGCTTCCATCGCTTCTCCCAGTCGTCCGTGAACTGCTCAAGGAAGTCTGCCTTGAGGGTAGTGGGCTATGAAGGCAAAGTTAGAACCCAATTGGTCATTGTGGTGACGACTAGTTTCGCGCAACGCTAGGCGCGAGGGCGGGAGGATGGTGCAACGGAAGCGTTCAACGTACAGTGAAGGTAGGCAGCTCAGGAACTGAGGCAGCAGCGTCGTCGGCGACCTCCTCGGCGTGCACGCCGGCAAGGAGAGCCGCCGACATGGCAGCGGTAACCGCGTTGATCTTCATGATTCGAAGTTGGATGGAAAACAGGGGATTCGCGATGTCGAGCGCAATCAGCAGCTGCGAGAGATTGCTGGGTAGAGGAAGAGAAGGGTGTACAGGAAAAGATGGGAAATGGCTCAGGCCGATGGAAAGGGCAGGCAAGAGAAAGCGGCGATAATTCCCAGCGCTCGAGGAGATGTGGTTCCCAAGAGTGAGGTTGTCTTGGGAGGAAATCTGAAAGCGAGAGGTGGCGTCTTTAGAAGAGTGGAGAGCTCGAGATGAAGGCCGGTCACTTGTTGAGGACACGTAGAAGCTCTGGTCGCGTCCAAAAATTCAGGGAGCTTATAGTGCGGGGCCGGGGAAACCAGCGGGAGCCGAATGTACCTAACGGGGCGCGCAGCGCTCAGCTTCGGCGGAAATGGCCCCCCATGATGCGCCGTCATCTGGAAGACTCGAGAATCAGGACGCCATTGTTGCACACCTGGCGTATTCAATTATCGCCATGCTTATGGAATCGTGGCTCAATTGGGTAATGAGGTGCGAGACTGGTGACACCGAGGGCACAACGAACAATAGGTCATCTGCTTATTCATCCGGCCGCATGGTCTGTCAATGAACCGAGCTCGAAATTATGTGTTCAGAGCCGATCTCATGGCTTGCAGATGCCCCAGAGCTCCTCTACACTTTGTAGCGATGGATGAGTGGCGCTGATTCGCCAAGGAACCCGTCCGAGATGACCTTGCGTCTGGGCCGTTCATGAATGGCGGCCATCAGATGAATTAATTGCAACTGCTACTGGCAGCAACTGTATTCATTTTTTGTTCGAGATGTGTGCATTATTTGCGATTATGCCACTTTACAGGACAACGTGGTAGCTGCCATTGGTTGGGATATTTCACACAGCCGGACGAACCTTGCTCTTTGGTGGAACACGGCAGTTGAGCCTAATTGAGCAGTCGGGAAAAGCAAGGCTGGAGAGAGGACAGTTTGCGGTCGAATGACTGACGGTTACACATGAAATGTGGGAAAGTCCTCGGCGAAACTGCCAGCCTGTCCAGATTATCTCGACGCAGCCCCCCGGCGCACGTGGAATAACTCTGTTGACTTACTCTGTTAAGAAGCATAGTGCGAGCAAATACAATCGGTACACAGCATCCCGTCAATAGGAGACGGACGGGAAAGGAAGAGGAAATGCTTTGACGAACGGTAGAATATAAACACATCCTCGGTAGAGGAAACCCTAGAGGCAAAAACATCATCTCAATCGTCCATCTCGACCACCAAAAAAAAAATACTACCAACCAACTTCCGAGCGACTTGAGATGGCAGTGTCATGACCACTCTCCACGTGACTCTTCAAATGGTCCACGTCCAAATCAGGCAGTGAGCTACCTTGTTGGTGGTGACAGCCTTTGGAGCCATGCTCAACACGAATCATCGGCGCCCAAGCAAGCCCGAATGAAGGGGCTCAGGCGACGCCCTATCCGTTGCAAGGACCAGCCCATCAAATGCCTGGCCCGTGGCTTTTTCCCATTAAGCCAACGTTTCGTGTAATGAAGGCTGAACAGCAGCCACACCTCGCGGCACTAATGCAGGGCCGCGGGATTCCAACTTGCAAAATTAAACATGTCTCAAGGAAGCAATGGTCAAATCTTAGCAGATTACCCTGTCTCACATGTACGTAGTTGCAAGACTCGTTGAAAAGGGAGGCAGTAGTAGATTGGTGGCGAAAGCATAGCAAATGGTATTTTATTCATGCCCATGTACGGAGCAGTATGAACTCAAAGACGTGTCCCAATTTGTCCATGAAAAAAGTAGTCAAAAAGTACGACCCAACCTAAAGGGCCAATTCCTCTCGTGATGCCCTACCAGGGCGTAGAGACAAACTCCATCATTAACGCGCTTCCGTACCCATTAGATCCTTCCCCATAACTTGACCAGCTACGAGCCGACCTCTTACAAGGCCAAGACAGCGGCGATGAGACCGAGGAACGAGGCGGAGCCGATGACGAGACTGGCCGCAGCGTTGTCAGAGTTGGTAGAGCTGGAAGAAGAGCCGGTGGAAGTGCCCGAGGCGGTCGAGTCGGCGTTGGTCTTGGAGGCATCAGTGGAGTCAGAGCCAGACTCGGCAGCGGTGGCGGAAGCAGTAGAGTCAGCAGTCTTGGAGCCGTCGGAGGAGTCCTTGGAGCCCGAGTTGGAGCTGCCAGTCTGCTCGGGGGTGCCGGAGGAGGCGGCGTAGAAGTTGTCGGAGATGCAGGACTGGACACACTTGGAGTAGGCCTCGGTGTCGGACTTGGAGCCGGAGCCCTGGTCGCAGTTGCCGGCACACTCAATGGTCTTGTTGGCCTGGGCCTTGTTGGGGGAGGGGACCTTGAGAAGCCGGGTTAGCTGTGTGCGATGGCGAGAAGACGACGCAATGCGGACTTACAGTGATGCAGTGGGACTGGCAGTCGACGTCACCAGCTTCACACTTGTCGAGGCAGGCAAGCTGGGAAGCCTGGGTAGCATCGACGGAGGCGGTAGAGGTGGCAGCAGAGGCCATGGCGACGAAGCCGGCAACGAAGGCGATGGAGAAACGCATCTTGATGGTTGAGGGAGTTGGGTGAATATTACGGTATTAGTTGTAAGTGGTAAAAGAGAGAGTATCTCGGAAGTGAGCGAGAGAAGTAGAAAGTCGGGCTTCTAACGAGTGAAGGCTGGACAGGACAAGCAAGGTTGAGAGGGGAAGGAAGAGACAAACGGGAGTTCGCGAAGGGCTGGGAGGATGACCTTTAAAGGCACCCAGAAACCTACACCGGCCTCGCTTCGCAGAGGCACCAGGGGAATTTGGAGAGTCAAGCCAGCCCCAGCAGGGGAAAGGCACCCAAGCAACCCGGTCCATCGGCCTGATTAGCTTGGTCGAGGAGACGGCCGTCGGCAAGGGTACGTACCAGCGCATGTTCAGTGGACTGGCCGATCGACCGCCGGACGGGGTGTCCATGGGTGTGTCTGGGGAAGCCCGCCAGGCCTCAATTTTAAATTTGCAAGCCATCCAGCAGGCTAATTTGCCGTCCCTGACTCTGGCCTGACGGGGGGGGGATCGAGCCGAGCGCCCTGCAATTCCAGCGTGATGAGGATGGAGCAATTTTTCTGCCGTTGCTTCCTTTGTTCTGGCAATTTTCGCTTTCGGTTGGTGTGTCTGTTGTGATGCGGCATTGTTGTTGTGGCAATATCTACCATGGCTGGACTGGATGGATGTTTATGTTTGTGTGTCATATCCACATCCACTGGCAGCTCCAAGCTTCAAGCTCGCTCCTTCCTTCAACGACCGACCCTCCATCCCATCGACTTCGCCCCCTCCCCGACGCTCGTGTTTGGCTTTTGCTCACCACCGTCGGCACACCACGCACAACTTGTACACATCACCACTGAGGTGTGCTGCACAAAGCACAAAACCAACCGCTCATCATTCCATCATAACATCCGCGCCATGTTCCTTTTCAACGCTCGGCGCCTAGATGCCGGCACTAGCGTCGGATCCCACCAGCTCGATTGGAGTCAACAATTGTTTCAGGGGGTGGCAGCCGGCTCCCACGAATAGACATTGACAAAAAAAAATTCAGGTAGAGAAGGGGGGCGCAGTGGGGAGCAGCTGGAATCTTGCCATTCGCCTCGAGCATCTCCGTGCGCCAGCCAAGGCCGTCCGTCAACAAAACATTTTGCGAGGGAACGCTATCATCTCGACTCTGACATGGGGAACGGAACGGGGGGATCTGCGCTTCTCCCCTTGCAGCATGAAGCCATCGTATCGTTTCCACAAGATGAGAAATGATTCACATCAACTGCGCGAATGCACATGAACGAGACGTTTGATGCTTCACAGAAGACCCGGACACGCACCGGCAGTTTGTTGGAGCATTGGATGGGAAGAGTTCCCCGTTGCATGGATTCTTGTCCGTCCCAACCGAGCAAAACTGAGAGACAGCGACAAAGCAAGGCGACGCCCGCCAACCAGTCGCGTCGGTGCAAGTGGCGCGTTTGGCGGAGCGTGGCCGACTTTGTGTGGGTGCTGGCTGGTCCTGTTGCAACGCCGCCCGGGTTTAGCTGACCACGGATGCAATTTTTTTTTGTCCATCGAAGAGACCAGAGCTCGTTGTGCTTGCATGAATACGAGACCTCTGGGCCCCCAGTGACCTCCGATGGGGGGGCATGTCTCCCCCCGTTCCCGTCCTCGCCAAACCTCGCAGACCGTTTGCTCGACCGGGATCCTGAGGAGTCCAGTGGCTCATCAGGCGGCGCTCTGAGCTTCAGGAAGAGAGCTCTGCATGTTTCGCTCTCGTGCGAAGCGATAAGGGGCATATGGGATATGAAGGCGCCCGGTGGGCTACGGCCTTGGCGTTTGCCTCCCAGCCCGTAATGAATGTGGCCAAGCCACTCCCAAGGTGCGACGGGAACAATAATAAACATGAGAACCCAGTCAAGTGACGGACGCACGGGGACGGAACAATTGAGAGGGTGCATGAGGTCCAAACGAATCATGGGGCAGATCACCAAATGGAACGAGCTGGCCCAGACTGGAGCCTGGCCAGACGGTCTGGTTCATGCGCTGAGATGGCTGTCTTGGCCGTCCTCACCAACCGCTCAGTTGCAAATTGCAATGGACCGTGTCTTTGTTAGGAGCCGTGTCTAGCGGATCATCACCGACTGCCTCTCGAGCTGAATCCCCAGACACCCGAGGAAGCAACAGGAACGGCTACTCGGCTCCTCCGTTCTCCAGTTCTCGGCCGTCTATCCATGCTTTTTTTATGCAGGGCCCAACTCATGACCCAAGCCGATATTGCTCTGCTGGCAGCCGGCTGGTGATAATTGTCCACCCTTTATCACCCGCCACCTCACATTACATGCTCTGCCGGCCGAGCAGACCGCTCATGTTGGACAGGGGAATGGAAATGCAATGTGACTCCTTTATACATTGGCCGTGTCCCATATAAGTTAACCTCGTACACCGCACACTCCAATGTCGGGCTGCGGCCCTGGCTAGACGTGCAAAAGCGGAAGTCGTGAGAAGCTCTCGGAAGACGCAGCGAAGCCAGCAACGCGCCAGGGGGCTCCGAGCCGGGGCCCCCTGGCAGCCTCCCCTTCCGCCCTGGCAGGAGAGCCCACTTGGTGCCTTCCGGCCGCCACTCAGGGATAACCCGGACCTACCAATTAATGTCCTGCATTCAGGGTTGCCGTAATAAGGTTAGCCTAGCTGGGCTGGCATGACCTCACTTGGCCGGGAGCCGTGGAGCGAGGAGGCATATTTGGCCCGGCGGGTTTCCCCAGTGAGCATAATCCGGGTGCACGGAGCTATCGCACTGTGGTGAAGCTTTCCGCAAGGCCTGCTCGGATGCAGCTCGCCAGCGCTGGAGAGTACAAAGCATGGAAGTATCGACCCGCAGAGGTGCTTTCCGCGCCACTTCTACTGGACTTGTGTCGCCAAGTGCCAGCACGCCTGCCAAGTGCCAACGGAACCAACAGTGGCAGCAACTGTGGCCAGGCCAAAAGGAAGCCGCAACTGGGAAAAGTGGTTTATGGCCCCAATTGAAGGCTCGAGCGGGACCTTCCCCCCGAGCTCGCCCGCGCCTGCCCACTGTGCCCGGGCAGCCTGAGCCTGAGCCTGAGCCTGAGCCTGCGCCTGAATGGAAAGCCTTGTTCGGGGGGCGGCAGGGGCGCCCTCTGGCAAGCTCTGACTCGCCCATGACAGGTCGCCACCGCCTGTGACTGGCTGCGACGGATTGGGTCGCAGAATCCGGGCAGGTGCATCATCTGGGAAGGCGGGAATCTGCCCATTTCCCGCTCGCAAACAGCAGACCGGTCGAGCTTCATGTGAACCATCCAACACATTCTGACCTGACCTGAGCTGACCTGAAGCACCCTCCGGCCGTCGATTCCGTCCGCCGTCTGCCGTCTGCCTCTCCTCGGACCTCCGACCCTCGCCCGCGCTGCCCGCCTGCCCGCGAGCCCGTCCGCTCCATCGCCTCGCATCCAGCGACAGCCCAATTTCCCATCACCGGCGCCAGGGCCCGTCCCGTGCGCCTCCGAAATCCCGCCCAGCACTCGGGACGATGCCTTCGCTCGAGGACAACCAAACTTGGCCGCCTGCCATTGTCGACAGCGCCGATGCCCTCATTACCTCCAGCGACCCCAATCACCCGGCCAATTTGATTCCTTCCCTGTGCGCCAAGTTTTGGTCCTTGGGATGGGTTACCGGCACCGGTGGCGGCTGCTCCATCCGAGATGAGTGCGTCGCTTCTTCCTGTCTTTTTTTTTTTTTTTTTTTTTGGCCCTCCCCAACAATCCACCCAATTGACAGACAACCCCTCATCTCGCATCACATCATCTCAATATGCATGTGACAGGCGCATAGACATGCATTCGCGAGTTCATGTTCTTCACCAAGTGATTTTCTTAGTTATTACCTTCCACCTAGTCTTTTCTCATTCCCAGCGGAATAACCACCTTGATTTACTCGCAGATAATGATGTATCATGATCCGTCGAGCTCTCCTTAATCCAACATGACTTACACGCCTTATGCTCTTTCCAGGGCATCAAGATGCACCTTGAGACAGGACATCACCATTTCTTCGCTGTGGAATTTCAAGCAGTAGCCATGATTCACATGCTTACATGCCTTCAGCGATCTCGTCTACATCGCCCCTTCGGGTGTCCAGAAGGAAATGATGAAGAACCAAGACATTTACGTCATGTCCCTCTCTGCTCAAGACCACGAGGCTGTCCGTCAGAAGCAGAAGCAGCGCATCTACCTTCGCTCTCCTCCCTCCTTCAAGCCGTCGCAGTGCACTCCCCTCTTCCTCGCAGCTTTCACCCGACGTGGCGCTGCCTGCTGCATCCACACTCATTCTCAATGGGCCGTTCTGGTCACCCTCTTGCTGGAGGCTCAGGGCCCCGGAAAGGACAAAGTGTTCGAGATCAACAACATTGAGCAGATCAAGGGCTTTGGTCGAGGTCACACCAAGGTCGGAAACTTGGGCTACCATGACACACTTCGCATTCCTGTCATCGAGAACACCCCTCACGAGGAGGACCTAACCGAGTATCTCGAAGAAGCCATGGAGCAGTACCCAGACGCCTTCGCCGTACTCGTCAGAAGGCACGGAGTCTACGTCTGGGGCTCCAGCGTTCACCAGGCCAAGACCCAGTGCGAGAGGTAGGGCTTTATCGGAGAAACACTGCGCAATAGAACTGTTGAAACTAATGGTCTGATAGTCTCGACTACCTCTTCCAGCTCGCTATTGAGATGAAGAAGCTCGGGCTTCCATGGATCAGCCACGTTACTCAGATCGCTCCCCAGCGAACCTGAGGCGCATAGAAAAAAGTGCAAGATTTATTTATGTCTTTCAACAAGGCCAGGTGGTGTCATGTCTTTCTTTTTCAGGCGGGTAGGCAACAGTCAAGTTTTGAATATCGCGGAGTTGACATCGGTGATGAGTTACGGTGACGGCAATATAGAACCACCCATAGCAATGGAAATATTTTGTTTTAAAGTGTCTGCCTCCTAGAGTTCATCCCTCGGCGGTCTATTCTCTATAACTCCTTCCGTCTCTTCCCACATTCTCTTCTTGGTATTCCTGGCTTCATTCGCCTCTCCCTCGGGGATATTGCCAAGATCCTCGGCCTCCTGAACAGCATTCACGATTTTGTCAATGTCCTCCTGGATCGACTCTTGGGTTTCGTGCACCTTCTCCTTGGCCACGTTGATGGTGGGCAAATCTTCACTCGGCAGACCGTCAACGGTCATGTCCTGCGCGTCCCGCCGCACATTCACCTGACCCGACTCCTCGGGCGACGAGAGGCCGTGCATGACGGCGCCGCCCACCTTGACGCCCGTGCCAAAGAGCAGCCGGACGGGGAGCCACAGCAGCCACCAGGCGGGCCCGTACAGCAGGCGGCGGAAGACGAGCCAGGCGCCCGTGGCGAGCAGCAGGTAAAACGACGTCTGGAGGTACCACGTGTCGCTCTTTTGCGAGCGCAGCAGGGTGCCGAGCAGGTCGCGCGAGCTGGCGAGCAGGCCGTCGAGCGAGGCGTACGACTCGTCGAGGCGGCGGAGCGCGGCCGACGACTCGGTGAGTGTCTGGTGGGCGTACTCGCTGCGTTCCAGCTCCGCGGCGATGAGCGCGTGCGTCTGGCGGAGGGCGCTGGTCACGCTGGTGCTGGCGCCGACCGTCTGCTGGTCTTGTTCCGTGAGGCCGGCGTGGTGGTCGTGGGCGTGGGCGTGGGCGAGCTTGCGGACGGTGACGACGGCGGGGGAGGGGGAGGAGGCGGCGGCGAGGGAGTCGGGGTGCGGTGATGTTCGGCCTGAGATGGGTTGCGTGTACGACTTGATGAGGATTTCGCGCTCAAGGCGCTGGGCTTGCGCGAGGTTGTTCTTGGCGGCCAGGCGAGCTCTTCGGAACGACAGACGACAACTAGAAATGAACAATCAGTCAATTTCTCTCCCATTTATTTATTTATCCCCCCTTCTCAAGAAACAAAAGCTTTCCTTACCTCGCCAAGTCCTTCCCGACCCCCTCCACGCCCTCCCTCAGCCTGGCGCGGTCGTGTTGCGCCCCGCGGAAGCACTCCACCTCCTCGAGCAGCAACTCCTGCTCCTCCTCGCCGTCGCGCAGCGCCTGCGCAATCTCGCCGCCGAGCTCGCCGCTGACGCTGTCCTCGTCGTCGGCCGCGAGGGGCACCGAGCCGGGCTCGAAGCGCAGCGTCGCCAGGCGGGCGATGAGCTGCGAGAGCGAGGCCGTGGTCTCCTGGAGGGCGGCGAGGCGCTCTTGGAGGCCTTGGAAGGACATTTTTTTGGAAGAGAATGGGTCGCGGGGGTTCGGGAGATGGGTGAGGGACAGGAGGTGTAAATTAAGAAAAAAGAAAATTGACAACAAAAAATAATAAGAACAAAACAGACGCTTCCCTTCTCAGGACTGGAAGGTGGTCAGGAAGATGGCCAGTCCGAGCTGCCTGTCCTCGAGACGATACGTGGTCCGTGGTGTCATGACGTTTCGCCCACCCAGCACCCAACCCACCCCGATAAACCCTCCAAATATGCACCTATCCGATCCCAAACCTCCCCCCAAACCCGCCTAAAAATTCACCCACCCAAAACATCGTAAAACACCACGCCGACGACCACGACGACGCCCGCCCGCCCGCCCGCTCACGCCCCATTGACCCCTCGCGACCCCGCGACCTCCCCCGCCGTCGAGATGATCACAAAGTTCATGACCGAGGTCACGGCCAAGTTCAACCCGTTTTCCGCCTGCGCCAAGCCCGCCCGCCTGTTCCTGACGCTCCTGCCCCCGAGCGCGCGATCGACCGGCATGGCCATCAGCACAACGCTGCTGCCCCGGACGTCCCAGGAGCCCAGCTCGGTATACATCAAGTTCAGTGCGTGAAACCGATTTTTCGGGACAGGGGGCAAGGTGAAGGCTAACCCCGTCGTTTAACAGAGGATGGCAAAGAATTGAACTTCAACTGCGAAAAGATCAACATCAAGGGCTTAGTGGAAGAGGCCGACCGCCACTCCCGTCAATTGCAAAAGGCTGCCGATCTTAGCGACTAAGAGTTCCATATACTTTGTATTTATACCACTTGTATGCATCGACGGCGTTATTGCGGAAGCGAGGGGCTACGTCTACGGGGGCCAAACGGGCCAATGGGACATACATAGAGTCTCTCTCTGTACGATATGACGGCAATTGACTAAACTTTTTATTGATTATGCCAGAGATCTGTCTAAAAACCTACTTGTGCAATTTTACGCACTAGATGACACCAGACCATTGCATTTCTCATTTGCAGGCTTATACACGCACTTAGGCGGAAGCACCGCTGATGAAGAACCACTTGTCAATGGAGCTGTCGATCTTGCCAGGGGGGAGCTCCTGGTTGGGAGGCAGAGGAGGGAGGCTGTTGGGGTTGACACGGGAGGGAGAGTCCGCGACGTTGACGTTGGTGCTGGAATATGTTAGTAAATGCCAAGCAAGGGGGTAGAGGCGTTACTTACGTGGAGATGCCACCGGCGGGGGCCTGGCCGGTGATGAGGCGGTCCCAGGCCTCGGCGCACTCACGGATGACGTCGTGGGCGTAACTATGGCGGCATGTCAGCGGAGATGGTCAATCGGGAGAAAGGGGTCACGAACGCCTTGTTCTTGCACTCGCCGGTGAAGGCAAACTGGTTCTCGGGCTTGCCGTCGGGGATCTTGTAGATGCGGAACCACTCGTTGGTCGCGCGGAGGAGACCAGGCAGGTGGCGCTCGACGTCCTCAACGTCGTTGAGCTTGCTGGCAAGAGGGTCGTTGATGTCAATGACAATGACCTTCCAGTCGGTTTCCTCCTCGTCGAGGAGGGCCATGACACCGAGGACCTTGACCTGCTTGACCTGGCCACTGTAGCCGACGAGCTCGCCGATCTCGCAGACGTCGAGAGGATCGTTGTCACCCTTGGCCTTGGTCTCGGGGTGGACGGAGTTGGGGTCCTCCCAAGTCTGCCAGGGGGGGGCCAGAGTTAGCGGTCTGGACACGAACACGTGAGGCAGAGTCGAGATAGCATCATACCTGGGGGAAGGCACCGTAGTTCCACAGGTAACCCTTGTGGGGGAAGCAGTTGCGGACGTAGCGAAGCTTGCCCTTCTTGATGTCCTGCTTGATGGGGTTGAGGAGCTCCTCCTTGGAGATCTGGCAGCATTTTCGTTAGCAGGGGGGATCATGGGTTATGGAGTTTGCTGACGCGGCGTGGAGATGTGTCCAAACGTAAGGGGAGGGGGGGGCAGAGGCGGTGGGAGCTCAGACGAGCGTTGCTTTCGAAGAGCAAAACCCAATTCGACGGGTGAAAAAAAAATTGCAACGGCGGCATGGCGAAAGGGAGGCATACCTCTAGCTTGGCATTGGTCCAGCGAGGAATCTCAACGACCATGTTGAGAATGGTCTTCTCGGCGTTGGCATATAGGGGGATGTCGTGGAAGGGAGAGACGGGCTGGCCATCCTGCTCGATGTAGACGCGGTGCTCCAGCGTGTTGGGAGCCGCGACCTTGCGGACGGAGTAGGCCATGGTGGGCGACGGGTTCGACGAGCTTGGGGAAGACGACGACGAGAGGTGACGAGCGATCTGGGCCGTTCGTCGAGAAGAGATTTTGCTGGAGAGGGAGGAAGCAAAGTTGGAGGAGGAGGAGGAGTAGGACATGGAGGATGGAGGGGGCGGGGTAGTTGCGTTTTGCTGGGTCATGGCTCCAGTGCAGCGTGTCGCCCGGGCCGCGACGTGATTGGCCCGCCGGGGCTGGACCGATGGCGACAGCGACGGCGACGGCGAGTGCGCGCTCGACGAGGCCTGCGGCGACGGCGGGAGGAGGCCCCGTAGGAGCGGCAGCGGCAGTAGGGGCAGCGGCGACAGCGCTCGCTGCGACACCAGCGTCCTCTGTAGCCGACAAGCTTGGATGGCGAACATCAGGCGGAGTGGAGACTCCGGGGAGAAGGGAGAGCTGGAGCTGGAGCACGATTAAAAAAAAAAAAAAAAAAAAAAGAGGGTGCACAGAGGGAGATAAAGTGTTAGCAGAGGGCACGCGCACCGCCTTTCCAGCTCATTCGTTCTCCGCGGTCTGCCGTCGGCTCTTGGGGATGGGGGAGACTCGCTGGTCGGCCGAGGTCCTTCTTTTCCCAGACCTGTCTGCGATGCGCTCGCGACTGGGGCGGGATAATGGAAAAAAAAAGGGGGTGCCTGAGGAAAGACCGAAGACGCCATTTGCTTCTACCTCGGAGCTCACATCGGAACACGCAGACGGCCCACTAGCCCGGATCGGTAATACAGGGTAGGCAATGCGAACCGGCCTGGGTAGCAACCGACAGTCCGGCTTGACCTTGAGAGACTCTGAGGTGTTATGCATCCAGTAAAGGTTGGTTATTGCTGTTCTTTTCATTCAACCTGTGTCGTCTCGGGCCACGTCTCTTTCACTCTTCTTCCTTAGTCTTGCGAATACTTCACCCCCTTCCGTCATTTCTCCCAACTCGCGCAAAACGCTCATCTACCAGCCCAACACCACCGATAAAAACCCTTCCCAGTCTCTGAACCACACCAGACCCACGTAGCGGCATCACATCATTTCGATTGGATTTCAACGGTCCCGGGAGCCTTCATCGAGGTCGGCACCGCCTTGGCGACTGCCGCGAGTACTGCCACCATCCCCGTCGCCCCGCTCCGATGGTCCGGCTTGCACTTACACCATCTCTCAGATTTCCGAATGGGTACTATGTTACTAATAACACGCATTGTTGTCAATTTCAGACTGCAACTAATCACAAGAAACATACACAATTGGATCCATAGGATATAGTACACCGGCGCCTCAAAACACTCCCAAGACAACCCATCAACCGCACCACCCACACTCCCTCCTCACGAGAATGGCCAGTCCTAAGCCACGCTTCCACCCGTGGCCTCGGACCTCGTGTCAATCTGCTGCACCGGCTCCGTGACATCAAGCGCAGGCAGTTCCTTCTCCTTGCCCTTGATGCTCGGAGAGCGGCTCTGGCTCGGCGTCTGACACGTCTCTGCTTCAGGCTGCCATTCCTTGAGGTCGTCCTCGCAGTCGTTGAGAATCTGGCGGGCCTGGGCCGAATGCTCGTACACCGCGCGCGAGTCTCCCGGGACGACGGGGCTGTCGTCTAGCAAGTCGAGGAGACGTCGTCCATGCTTGGCCAGGATGATTTGCTTCTCGGCGCGCTCGATGGTGGCGGCGAATTCGGCCGCGTACGCCTCTTTGAGCTTCTGCCGAGTCTGCTGCGCGTCAGTCATCAAGTGTCAGAATGGCAAGTAAGCATGATACGCACGACGTTGGACAACTGAGCCTCTGCCACCAAGTTCTCGGCCTCGGCTCGCACCAGCTCCTGTTCCAGGACGACCAGCTTGGCGCTCTCGGGCTCCTTCATCTTGAGCTTCTGAATCTCATCCGCAATCTTGTTCTTGCCCTCCCGACTCGGCTGCACGCTCTTCTCCGTGTTACGTATAGTCTTGAGCATGGCGCGGGAGTCGTCCAGCGCGTGGGCGTACAGGTCTTCCTGCTCGCCCAGCTCGCTCAGGACGACGCCCACCTTGTCCGAGATGTCGCTGATGCCATCGTCTCCCGTCTGCTCCCCCCACTCCGAGAGCTGCGTGGCAATGTTGATGCGTTCTCGGCCGGCCGTCTCGTGGGCCCCGATGAGGCTGTTCTCCGACTTGATGAGACGGAAGAGCTTGCGGGAGAGCTCGGGCTGGACCGTCCCCCGGAGGGAGCTGAAGGAGAAGCCTCGTTTGGTCGACGTGCCGCCAGAACCCGAGTTCTGTCTGTTCTTTGAGCGAATCGAGAGTGCACGATTCCTAGAAGACGTGATGGTGAGCCCGCTGTCTGGACGATATAGAGGGAGAAACTGCGATGCATAACCATCGTAGCTCGAACGAGACATTGTCACAATCAATGCTGGGAGCCAAGGAGGAACAACAGGCCACGGGAATGAGAGAGTGTTGGAGACACGGAGTCGAGCTTACATGTTGGCGGAGGAAGTGTTGATATGTTTACTAAATCAGGTAATGTAATGTGACGTTGTATGTTCTTTCCAAAGTCAGCATCGCGATGAAGGCATTCCCACGAGGGAGGAGAGACGGGAGCGATGTCAGGGGCGTCACTTACATGTCGATGTTGGGTCGTTCATGCAGGGACGATGGATAATACGTGATGGTATCGTTGCGACGAATGCGACCTCAGCAACAGGGATGGGTCGACTTTAAGAAGGCGTCTTGGAGCCGAATTCGATCTGACGTGCACGATTTGGCCCTTGTCCCGTCATGCCCTGCTTTCCGTGCCAGCAAGTCCCAGCGATGAAAAGGCCCAAGCCAGATTGGCAGCTCCAAGTTCAATTGATGACGGAATGCGCAGTGATGTCATCATGGCCGGCTGCTGCGGACCCGGTTAAACCACCAAGAAACCATCACAGCGTAAATCATGGTGGGATGACGAAACTGGCTGATTTTTATGCGTGGCGCTTGGTGCACGAGGGCTGAAGTAGAAAAGACAAATATTGTTTGTGTACCGAATTCACCGCATCTCAACAGTCCTACCAATTTGATCCAACGCCCTTGCTCAACCCAAGACAACGCAAGACAAAGACCGCCTCCGTCGCAGTAACCTAGTCGTACATTTCTGAAAAAAAAAAAAAAAAAACAACAACAACAACAATCAAATAAAATATCCCTCCTTCCCGACCAAACACACGCAGCTCGCTTAATTCGAGACCAGGCGTAAAAGCCACAGTTCGGCGGGCAGGCGACGCTCCTCTAGACGTAGCGCCGGGACTCGTACACGCGAGGATAGCTCGCCCTCGGGCTGCTGCTGCTGTAGGATCGCCTCGAGACACTCGTGTAGCTGGCTCGCGGCGAGTGCGAGTGACTGTGGTGGTGGCCGTGGTGGTGGTGATGGCGACGCGCGGGCACGATTTCCTCGTGGTAGTAGTACTTGGTCTTGGGCTCTGGGTCGCGGAAACACATGTTTGCGAATGACAGATGAAGAGGAGGAGGTGGTGGTGGTGGTGGTGTCGAAATTTGAGTAGTGGTAGTAGACGAGTCAAAACCGAGTCAAGAGTTGAGTGACAAAGGATGGCAAGTGTCAAACCCAAGACAGAGGCATGCCCGCCATTATATCCGTACCGATACGGAGGCTGAGGCCTTCACATGATGGCCAAGTCTCTGCCCGGTTTCTTAGTTGAGGACAAGGAGGGGGACTTTCAACCGGGATAACCCACTCCACCCACACGCGCGGTGTCATCATCTTCTGCTGAGGCTGACGGGTCACTCAAGACGACCTCAAACCGAACGAATCAAATCATTTCTGGGGAAATCCTTTATGGTACATTTTTACAACGCTCCCAAGCCGCTCCCGTTCTCGCACGCAACCAAATGCTCACCGCAACGCCTCTATTTCTTGGCCTTGAATCCAACCTGCACCTTTCCTACGGCCCACGTAAGAACGTAGAGGCTCAACATGCTGGAAAAGACGAGGAGGGGCTTGCGCAGAGCCGCCGACAGAGGCGCATCGTACGCGATGATGAGCTCTCGGTCTCGGAACTCGTCCACGAGGTTTTGCGCCTGAATCGTGACCGTCGTGCGCCCAAGCGTGTCAAGGTACGTCTTGAAAACGCCGATTGACGTCGATGTAATGGCCGACTCGGGGATGTTGGTGTAGAACTTGACGTTGCTAAAAAACCGTTAGACAAGCCTCTGTAATCCTTGACTGCTACTTACTTGGCGCCCTCGGGGAGGAGGACTCTGACATTGATCTTCTCGTACTCAACACCCTCCACCTGCTTGGGTCCCTCAATGAAGGGGACCTTGAGGACGTAGCCTCCCGTGGCAGTCTTGCGCACAAAGTTGGCCGCATCCGAGTTCCATCCAATGGTGAAGGGGTACTTCCATCCGCCGAACAGAGGATATCGAGGCTTCAGCTCCAGAATGGCCTCTCGCCTGTTGCTCCTGAATCTCGAGGTCGAGACGTTGCCGATGACATCGACAAAGTAGGCGTCGACGCTTCCAACCTGGAGGGGAACTCGGAGCTCCTTCAGAGCGTGCGTGGGAGGGTTGAAGTAGGCCGTCTGAACGTACTTGACGCGGTTGAAAGGAGTGGACAGGTTGGCGCCTCGGTGGTAGAGGTCGTATTGCTCCTCAAACGCAACGTTGCCGCCCCAGTGGCTCACTTCGATACCGCGGTTCAGCTCGGCGACGTGGGTGACGGGCTTCTCGAACTCGAATCGGACGGTAGCGGGAGCGACGGAGCCGGCGGGCTGCTCGCCAAAGGGGCCGTAAGTCAACTTGGCGCCCTGCTTGGTGGGAAACTCGCCAATCTTGGTGTAGTCGGGGATGGACACGGACGACGACTTGAGTTCGGTCTTCTGCTTTAGCGTGGGATAAGCGGACGGGCAGTAGGCGGAGAAGTCGTGAGCGAGGAACTGCAACTCGTCCTGGGGGACGGCGGCAGGGAAGGGATAGTAGGCCTTCAGGTAGTAGAAGCTGATGCCGAGAGTCTGCAGGCCGCCAGTCTTGAGGGGGGTGGGCAATCGAATGCGGTAGTACTGAACATTGCTGAGGCGGCAACGTGTTAGCATCAATGGACGCGACACGCGGAGCTGAACTCACCTCTTGGGATCGTATTCGACGGGCTCGGCGCCAAACGGCCCCGCGCTCGCGTCTTTGCGGTCCTTCACCTCGAAGCCTCCGACGCGGGCCAGCTGGTCGGCAGTGAATGGGAGATAGTATTCATCTTGAGGCTCGGAGGCGACGTTCTCGATCAGAACATTAATCTGCTCTTTGACGTAGTTCTTCTCTAGCGAGATGACGTGGACTAGGTTGTTGTTCTTGAAGACCTGGGGAGGCTTGAAGTCGGCTGGCAGGCTGACCTTTGACGATTTGGTCTCGGTGGTGGTGGCGCTGGCCAAGGCTGTCGACAGGAAGCCGACGAGGGCCGTGGCAATCGAATACGGCTTCATGATGACGAATGGCAAGAAGGGGCGCTCATTGACTGAGCAGACCCAGGAATGTTAGGAAAAGGATCGTGGGCGGAGGATGAAGAGAGGTCGCAAGCGTCGCAAGTCCTCGATTCACACAGTCCTCCTGAGACAGCTCCGAAAAGCATACGTCGCCCATTCGCACGCAGTCCAAGCTGCTGGTAGCTTTTAGCCAATGAGAGGCTGGACAAACCGACCGGGGGGCGGGCGGTCGGCAGATAGTAGCACCGAGCTCCGGGCATCAGAAACCCCATCATGGCAGCACCTTCGAGTTCCCGTCTCAGCGCCACCAACACGCCAGGCATATGTATCTTGTAAGCCACCTCGCGGTCTTTCCGGAGCCCGTGGCTAATCAGGGCGACGGTAATTAATAGATTCCGTCTACATATACCAGGTACGAGGGCATGTGACGAGTGGTGTTGGAAATTGACAGAGGTCCCTGTCGCCCAGAGCCAGTCTGCGTTCCATGCCCCCCACGAACACCAAGGAATCGAGGTCACAAGGTCGGTTGCCGGGACTGACATCATGTCACCAGTGTGCTGGGCACCTACCCCAATCCTGGTACTAACACACCGAGCAAAGGAATTCTCACTGTCGGTGTGCGGACATGTATTTCCATCCCTTTTCCCTGAAACGACACCTTTCGTATTGGCATTTCTGCGAGAAATTCCTTCAGGCGATTGTTTCACTCGGTGAAATGAGCTTCTCCGAAGGCGAGAGCTCCGGGGAGCTAGGTGTCACTACCAGAGAGCTACGCGGTACTATGCAAGAACTACCACCTTACCCGCCCGTTTGGGTTCGAAAAAATTGATGCGCTCCCACGGCAGTTGGGTTGCTCGGCGAGCGGGACGACGACCTTGCCCCCATGCCAATGCACTTTTCCATTTGTTTTACCGTCGTGTTAGCACCTGTCATATCTTGACTCGTACAATAAAATAAGCAAGCGGTCAGATAAACGGATTACGTAGCCGGGGGGCTGGAATGAGGTGCCCACGGGGGAGTGACAGCATTGTTCTCAGGGGGTCCCGACCTGTCTGTGAGACTGTCACCACGGGGAGAGCTGAGGCAATTGGATGCTGCCATTGGACTGGCAATGGGCTGCGGTCGAGGCCGGTTCCCCGGAGAAGGACTCGACTGATGAGGCTGCACCAGCCGGCCTGAAGAAAAGGAACGCGGAAGGAACAAAAAAACCGGCAAGGGCGTGGCGGCATGGGAGGGGAAGAGGCAGGCGTGGGTTGGCCACAGTTGCCAGGTGGTGGGATGGAGCACACAGCTGCAGGACCGGGACGGGAGGTGAGCGGCGAGATGCGACGGGAGGTACAAGATCTGCAACAGACCACTAGCGCTGGCCCCAAGTACCTCCTGTCCGGCCGGCTCCCTGACCTCCCCGAGTCCCTGGAGCCTCCCTGGACGGTCCCGGACCTCCTCCCACTCCCTCAACAGCTTCACCTCGACTCACCTTAGTCGCCCACTCTTTGCTCCCAACTCCGCCACCCATCATCCCCTTCGAGTTTAAAAACCCTTGCCTTCTCCTCCTGTTTTGTTAGCTTGGCTTCCCTCGCGTCAATTGCTTCCTCCCTAGAGCCTGTACACAATTTGCGCAATCTCCTACATTGCCTCTCTTCCCTCAGATTCTCCTACCCCGCCAAACCCCGCCAAACCTCCAGCAAAATGGTCGGTCTCGGACCCCGTCGTCCTCCCTCCCGAAAGGGTACGTTCAGCTCCTCGGATTCACTGCCCACATGAACTCCTGTATCCCTTCTCCCGTGACATCAAGAAGCTCGACTATCCAGCTGGATCGGCGGCATAACGACCCGCAGCGCCGTCATCGAAGCCAGCATGTTTCGCCTTGACCGGACGGCCTTTTTGGCTTTTGTCTCAGCGTCGCGATAAGCTCACGATGGATGGGAACCAGTGCTCCCGAACCAGGCTTGGTCGCGTACCGTCGGTGCAAGACGTCATGGCTCTTGCTAGTGCTTGAAGGGTTTTCCCAAGCCAGAGTTCCCCTCGCTGTTCCTGGACCGTCCGTCTGCGCCGTCATACGTCCCTCGAGCCGTGCCACCCTGATTCCGCGTTGAGAGAAGCATACCGAATGAGTTGGAATGGCTGTTCGGTGAATAGCTGACCCCTGCTTGCTCCGACTGTGAATGTGACACGCTGCCAATTCTAGACGGGCCGTTTTGGGGTGGTTGACAGTCGCTGGCTGCCACCAGCTGTCACCAGCTGCGAGGCGAATTAAGCTAGAATGACTTGTTCACTTTTGTTATGTCGGCGCAAACCGAAGTTTGTTTCCTACATAACAACACTTGTTCCAAAAACCTCACCAGATTCTCCAGCGCTTCGAATGCTGACACAGAATCATGACAGGATCCATGGCCGATGTCCCCAAGGACCTCGTCACCGAGATTCACAAGCTCGAGGCCTTGTTCACCGTCGACACTGAAAAGCTCAAGGAGATTACCGACCATTTCGTCTCCGAGCTTGCCAAGGGTACGTTCTGTCTTGATTCCGCGGGGTAACTTCATCTGACGAAATCGCCTAGGTCTTAGCGTCGAGGGTGGAAGCATCGTAAGTGCGAGAGAGAGAGAGAGAGTATGCACTTCTCGTAGGACTAACTCAGCCCCAGCCCATGAACCCGACTTGGGTCATGTCTTACCCCGATGGTTACGAGGAAGGCACCTACCTGGCCCTCGACATGGGTGGTACCAATCTCCGAGTTTGTGAGATTACTCTGACTGAGGAGAAGTCCGAGTTCGACATCATCCAGTCCAAGTACCGCATGCCCGAGGAGCTCAAGTCGGCCACTTCCGAGGAGCTCTGGGACTATATTGCCGACTGTCTGTACCAGTTCATCGAGACTCATCACGGCGACTGTGCAAACATCCCCAAGCTCCCTCTTGGTTTCACCTTTTCCTACCCCGCCACCCAGAACTACATTGATGAGGGTATCCTTCAGCGATGGACCAAGGGCTTCGACATTGACGGTGTCGAGGGAGAGAACATCGTTCCCATGTTTGAGGATGCCCTGGAGCGACGGGTAAGGCACAATTCTCAAACCGGTTTTGAGCTCCACTGACGATTCCTAGGGCGTGCCGATCAAGCTGGCTGCTTTGATCAACGACACCACGGGTACCCTGATTGCCTCGGCCTATACCGACGACGAGATCAAGATGGGATGTATCTTTGGTACTGGCTGCAATGCCGCTTATATGGAGGACTGTGGCTCCATCCCCAAGATTGCCCACCTCAACCTTCCTCCGGATGCTCCTATGGCTATCAACTGTGAGTGGGGTGCCTTTGATAACGAACACAAGGTGCTCCCACGTACAGCATACGATATTGCCATTGACCGAGACTCCCCTCGCCCTGGCCAGCAGGCCTTTGAGAAGATGATTGCAGGCCTTTACCTCGGCGAAATCTTCCGACTGGTTTTGGTTGATCTGGCCGAGACCAAGCACATCTTTGAGGGCCAGGACATTTCTTCGCTCCGCAGGCCGTACTCCCTGGACGCTTCCTTCCTGTCCTTTATCGAGGAGTATGTTTCGAGTTCCTTTTTGTGAACGAAGCTAACCTGGCACAGGGATCCCTTTGAGAATTTGCAGGAGACTCACGACCTGATCTCGGCCAAGCTCAAGCTGGCATGCACGCGTCCCGAGCTGGAACTCATCCGTCGCCTTGCCGAGCTCATCGGAACCCGCGCCGCCCGCCTCTCGGCCTGCGGTGTGGCTGCCATCTGCAAGAAGAAGAACTACGAGACGTGCCACGTCGGCGCTGACGGATCCGTCTTCAACAAGTACCCCAACTTCAAGGAGCGAGGCGCCCAGGCTCTGCGGGAGATCCTCGACTGGCCTAAGAAGAAGAACCGTAGAGCGGAAGACCCGGTCGAGGTCCTCCCCGCCGAAGACGGTAGCGGTGTTGGCGCAGCGTTGATTGCCGCCCTCACGCTCAAGCGCATCAACGAAGGCAACGTTGCCGGTGTTTTGCACCCCGAGCACTTCAAGTAAAGGATGGATCGGCATAATAGATGGGCGTGTGGCAATCACGAGGCAACGAAGGACGAAAAATAAAATGGAGGTAGACAAGAGCAAACCAGAGGCGAGTCGACGGGTTTGGTTTCGGACTATCAAGGAGGGCTTTAGATTACGTAGACCCAAATGACATTTTATATGCGACCACTACCCCATGAAGGTGCAGATGGGCAGTCGGTACTCTGTTGGGCAATGTTAGCTGTGTCCTGGTCTTGCGGAGCCGGCATCTTACTGTCAAGGGTCCAGTATCGCCTGCGTACGCCCTTCCACTCTCCCTTGCCGGCTTCATCCAATCCGGCCATGTCGACATCGCTCTCTTCCCACTCGACGTCGAGGCCGGCGTCGGCGCACTGCATCTCGACCACCTTTGTGTACACGTCGTAGCAGATCTTCCTGTCGGCGCCGAGGCCGTTGAAGAAGCTGAAGCGGCCCTCGGGGTCCATCATGTCGACGACGTACTCGCTGAAGAAGGTGCGCAGTTGCGAGTAGTCCTCGCCAAACGTGTCAAAGTAGATTGCGTCGTACACCTCGCCGTCGGCGAGCAGCCGGGGGACGACGTCCTGCCACCGGCCCCTGTGGACCTTGAAGGCGCCCTCGCCGGGCCCGCTGGCCTCCCACTCGGGGCCGAACTTGGAGCCGGCCTGCGCGAGGTGCTCCAGGACGGACGGGTGCGCCTCAACGATGTGGTGGCGCGAGGGCGCGAGGGCGGCGAACATGCCGTCGACGATGCCCATGCCGAAGCCGATGTTGAGGATGCGCCTGCCGGGGGCCGAGCCGGGGGGGACGAGGGCGGCGACGGAGCGGCGCATAATGTCCGTTTCCCAGGCCATCATGACGCCGTTGAGGTCCGAGTCGACGAGCTTGTCGTCGTCGTACGTCAGCTTGGAGCCGAGGTACTCTTCGCTCGTGACGGGTTTCTCGCCCGCGTCGGGGGGGACGAACTTGGGTTCTTCCGTGACGGCTTCGGGGGCTTCGGCGGCGGCGGCGGGCGCATCCTCGGCGGCATCGTGCTGCGTTTCTTCGTCCTCATCTTCGGGACCCGACGACAGGGTCTCGTACTCGCCTATTAATGCAAACAGGAGCTCGGCGCGGACGCCGGCGTCTACGCACAGATTGTAGAGGGCCTTGCGCCGCAAGCGGAGGGCGACGCACCCGGGCGTCTCGTTGTTGCTGTCGACATCGTTCCAGATGGCGCCGTTCAGGAAGAGTTCCCGGACGACGTCGCGGGCCTCCTCGACGCACCCGTCCTCCTCCTCGTCGCCTTGGCCATCATCGGGCTCGGCCGGACCGCAGGCTCGGATGGCGGCGTGGAGGGGGGTCTCGCCCGTCTCGGGGTCCTGGGCGCTGCTGGTAGAGGCGCCGCCGGAGCGCAGGAGGGCCTTGAGGTCGTCGCGGTCGTGGGCCCAGGCGTGGTAGAGGATCTGGCGGGTATCGTCTGGGCAAGCGGCGGAGATGCGGGCGGGCATGGAGTCGTCAATGGCAGCCATTATTGAATTGGATTTCTCGGCCGGGCGTCGGTCGGTCGGTGGTGCGGCCGCGGGGTCGGTTTTTTATTTTTATTTTTATTTTCGGGAGGGGCAGAGACGGAGCTGCCCTTGCAGGTCGGAGGGACCTGGAGGGTAGGATCGGAGGTACGTACACGTAACCACGAGAGAGCTCCAAGCGAAGGGATGCGTGCTAGAAGAATTCCGTTCGGGGCAATTGGTCGTCTGACCAGTTTCAGTTGCGACAGACTTGCTGGATTTCGGATCTGGGACCTGAGTCAAGGAACGGAACCGCGCCGCACATAATCAGGCACAAAGATTCCAGAGCATCGTCTGTGAATACGGGCTGGCGACGACCACAAAAAAAAAAAAAAAAAAAATGTTAAAAAAATTCCGACGTCTCCCTGTCCTGCCCCGCCGAAGCTTGCTCCCTGGCTTCGGCGTCGAATCTCGAGATCCATCGCGGCTATGCCCGAGTTGATGCTCGGTGAGATTCGGTGTCGGGTGCTTCCCCAGTGAGAAGCCGTGGGTGACAAACGGACGTCCACTCGGTAGCGCGCATGGGCTCGTCTCTGGCTGGGACTGGTTCCGACTGGAGCATCTCGGCTTGGTTGATGGGAGAAGACTTCCAAGTTCAAGGGCCTCTCTCTCTTTCGTCTCCTCTTCTCACCAGTGGGCCTTGGCTGCAGCGGCAGAACGGCAGGCACGGCCACTAGAGAAAAACAGTGGGATCCATCATGGAGCTCTGGCGTGGCACTGCTGCGCTGCGAATGCTTCGTACGTGCAGGTAGCGTCCTTTGGAGTAACACCGCGGACCGTTTGGGCTCTTCAAGGGTCAAGGGTCTCGAGAAGTGCGAAGTGCCTGATGCGTCGCTGGGTACTCGCAAGCGAGGAAGCCCGGCTCACCTCATATGTGCTTATGTAGGTACAACAGCTCAAGCGTTACAAGCTAGCCTTCAGGTACCGGACTCGACTTTTCGCGATACTCGACGTCGCAGCCGAAAAAAAAAAGCAACCTAACGAGACACGTTCCTCCACCCGACTCAGCGATTCGCCAATGCCCTCGAGATGGAGACAAAGCGCGCGCGCCCATGCTCCAAACCAGGTTCGCGCTAAGGCGCCTATGACCTACCCTTCGTAACACTACCTCAAGCCCCGTCGTTCTCAATTCAAGCAATCGACCAGCATCACCCTCGCCCTGTCACATGAGGTGCATCTCCGACGTGCCGCCCGTTACCCCAGCGCCTCTCCCCAAAGCCTCAGGCCCTTCCTTCTGTCGCAGGTAAGACTTGCCCTGCTTCCCTCTTGCTCCTTGCCCTCTCCCTCTCGTGCAAGCGACCCGTCCCGGCCACGTCGATTCCTCCCTCTTGGATCATCGGATGCAACCCCCAACTGCTCCCTCAATGCGCTCATGCTCATCGTCCAGGATCTAAAGACTCGTGACAAAACTTGGGCCAGCACTCGCACGGGAACTCCTCCCACAATCCGACCCGGCGTCGTCGTCATGAAGTTCGGCGAGCAGCTCCGTTCCAGCGTCATCCACGAGTACCAGTGGTACTACATCGATTACGATGGCCTGAAGGAAGAAATAAAAAACGCCACCGGCGCTCCCAGGCCGGGCGGCAATGGCCGCGCCGAATGGTGCGAGGACGACGAGTCGCGCTTCGTTGGGAAGCTCGAGGCCGAGCTCGAGAAGGTGCACACCAAGCAGCAGGTCAAGGCCATGGAGATTGCGCGTCGCATCGTCGTCAGCGAGCGGGAGGTTAAGGAGGTGGTCAACCGCCTCAACGAGCGTGGCTTGGGCGAGAATGGCCCTACCGAGGAGGAGTTCATGCTTCTCGAGGAGGACCTGAGCGACATCATCGCCGACGTTCACGATCTTGCCAAGTTCGTTCAGCTCAACTATACCGGCTTCTCCAAGATTATCAAGAAGCACGATGTAAGCCAATTGGCCCGAGGGAACCACGTCCTGTCCACGCGCTAATCATATGGCTCGCAGAAACTGACCTTGTGGCACCTCCGACCCGTCTTCGATACCCGACTCAAGGCCAAGCCCTTCTACAAAGAAAACTACGATGCCTCCGTCATCAAGCTGTCCACCCTCTACGACCTCGTTCGAACCCGCGGTAACCCTGTCAAGGGCGACAGCGCTGCAGGCGGAAGCCAGGCCAGCTTCGTTCGACAGACGACCAAATACTGGGTGCATCCCGACAACGTCACCGAGTTGAAGCTCATCATCCTGAAGCATCTGCCTGTGCTCGTCTTCAACCCCAGCAAGGAGTTTGAGCAGCAGGATTCGGCCATTACGTCCATTTACTACGACAACCCCGACACCTGGGATCTCTACGAAGGCCGACTGAAGAAGACTGAAGGCGCCGAGGCGATTCGTCTCAGATGGTACGGAGGAATGCAGACCGAGACCATTTTCGTTGAGCGCAAGACTCATCGTGAGGATTGGACGGGCGAGAAGTCGGTCAAGGCTCGTTTCGCCGTCAAGGAAAAGAATGTCAACTCGTACATGAAGGGACAGCTGCTTCCCACGGCCATCTTCGAAAAGGCTCGCAAGGAAGGCAAGAAGTCGGAAAAGGCCATTGCCGAGGATGAGCGACTGGCTTCCGAGATCCAGTACTCGGTGCTCAAGAAGGGCTACAAGCCGGTTTGCCGATCCTTCTACAACCGTACCGCTTTCCAGCTCCCCGCCGATGCCCGAGTCCGCATCTCTCTCGACACGGAGCTCACCATGGTCCGCGAGGATAACCTCGACGGCCGCAACCGATCGGGGGACAACTGGCGACGAACCGACATCGGCGTCGACTGGCCCTTCTCTCAACTCCCCCACGACGATGTCGTGCGATTCCCCTACGCCGTCCTCGAGGTTAAGCTCCAGACCCAAATGGGCCAGGAGCCGCCCGAGTGGGTTCGTCAGCTCATTTCGTCGCACTTGGTTGAGGCAGTTCCCAAGTTCTCCAAGTTCATTCACGGTACCGCTGTCCTGTTCCCCGATCGCATCAACCTGCTTCCCTTTTGGATGCCTCAGATGGAAGTCGACATTCGCAAACCTGCCACGCACGACTTTGGCATCCGCCGTCCCGGTCTGTCTGGAACGACGACGACTTCGGACGATGAGGATGATGATTTGGATTCGGATGACGAGCTGATGGGCCCCGGTCGTCCCAGCGCGAGCAACGGCAACGGTAACGGCGAATCGAGCGCTCAAGGAGCCCGGCGGCGTGGACTGCCCTCTGATGTTGAGGGTCAGATGGCTAATGTAGTGGCCGAGGATGACGACTGCCCGATTTACGACTCGGACGACGAGTACGACGAGAACTATGAGTTGGAGCAGGCCAAGAGGATTGGCGGATGGAAGTATTACTCAACTCTCGTCTCGGTCAAGAGCAGAGCACTTGGCCGGGGAGCGCTCAGCGCCATGGCGTACGCGATTCCCCAACCCCGCAGCACGCCGGTGCCCAGAAGTGATCGCCTCCAGGCGCTCTTTGGCCAATCACAGATTCAGACCAAGAAGTTCAGGGCCCCCAAGGGCAAGAAGATTTACGTGCCTGTCCGCGTGGAACCCAAGGTCTATTTCGCGGCGGAGCGAACTTTCTTGGGATGGGTAAGTTGGAGCTTACCGAGAAGCGATGTTGATAAGCATATAACTGACATGTATATACCAGCTCGAGTATTCCATCTATGTCGGCACCATTGCGGTTGCTTTGCTCAACTTTGGCGAACACCCGACACCAACTGCTTTCTGGATCTCTGGTATCTTCACCATCCTGGCCTTCCTGAGCCTGGCCTACTCAGTCGTGACGTATCTTTATCGAAGCAACGCCATCCGAACTCGCAAGGTGGTGCAGTACTACGACCGCGTGGGACCCAGTGTGCTCTGCGTGGCCTTGTTCGTGGCGGT
The DNA here is from genome assembly GCA_013420875.1 of Thelonectria rubi. Taxonomy (NCBI): domain Eukaryota; kingdom Fungi; phylum Ascomycota; class Sordariomycetes; order Hypocreales; family Nectriaceae; genus Thelonectria; species Thelonectria rubi. The sequence goes on from WMHX01000008.1 coordinate 49,165, forward strand.
TGCGATTAACTTTGGATATGAGGGCCGAGAACGACAGCTGTGGTGAGGCGGGAGTAAAAGAGAGGAGGGTCTCCGTGTATCAGTATGATTTGGGACGAGTTGATTGGCAAACAAGGTTCGGGCTATCTCTGCTGGTGGTGGCTAAGCAAGCCATGGGGGTGTCTTTCGAGGAGTGTGGCATTTTCTGGCTGGAGCTGGTTCGGAACGAGGTAATTGATTAATTATAGTGCAAATTAACAGAAGATGCAAAGATGGCGGAGTCTCGTTCTCGTGACCGAGGAATGGCTATTGAGACGATAAGTGCTAGCTCTGGGGTCAGCTCGTCCTTTGTGCTCAGCCGGAAAGATGGGCCGCCGAGCGAGCTTCAGCTAGATTGTCAGACGGCGCATTTCAGAGGCCGTGAATGCTCTCGGTTTGTTTGTTGCCGTGTTAGTAGCTCCACTGGGCGTCGAGGCTTGCAGTTGCTGTGTTGTACAAATAGCGATCCATAGTACCTGCCTAGGTATGGGAATGTCTCAGTTCCCCTCACTCTCCTCACTTGCACCTGCCCCGACTTGGTATTTCTTCTCGAGGAAGGTGCAACTTCTCTCAACCTCAATCGAGTCGCCTCCAACAATTGACCTCTCCCACAACCACAATCTCTCTCCCCATTTCCATTGCCATTGCCATCATGGTCGTCCTCAGAGTTCAATCCGACTTTGGCCATGCTCCGCCGCCCCAAACTCCCTACAGCATCATCACCAACCTCCCCAGCTGGGCGAATGGAAAGGCCTTTCGCGATGGCGACCCGACGCCTCTTTCGAAGATTGTTCACCTGTACCCTCGCTTTATCCCCATGCAATTCGCTGCTCAGGTGAGTCCAGAGATACGACATGCCTTGTTCATGCTAACGAGCATGCCCTTGCCAACTATAGCTAGAGCAAGCCATCCTCAAGAAGCTGGCCGTAGAGGGCAAGAAAGCCTTGATCTACCTCAACCCGGACATCTGGGCTTTCACCCAGCGCCACGTCACCCTCCCGTATCGCGGTCCGTTTCGCATGACGACCGACGAGGTCGCTTTGAAGGTTGTTGACGTCGCCGGCCATCGAGTCTACGTTGTCGTCTACGATCCCAAGAAGATGTTTGGCGTCCTCCTTACCTGGGGAAACCCTGGCATTGGGATATCTATTCGTGGAGCCGAGAAACTGCTCGGTGGTATCGATGACCTGAAGGAGGTAGCCGTGGAAGGCGACAAGCTTCCAGAGCCGACTTGGACTCCGGAGACGGCAGCCCACCAGGGGTTGCGTGAGAGAATCATCGAGTTGCTGAATCGGTCACCCATTGATCCGGCCAAAATCAAGTGCACCGCTGATGATGTCTATCTGTATCCCACGGGAATGGCAGCCATCTGGCACACAACCAATCGACTGATTGAATACCGACCTGGCACCATCGTGATTTTCGGTGTCATCTTCCACAACACGTACCATCACCTGGTCGAAGAGGCCCCTCATGGTCTCAAGCACTTCGGCAGGGTTGATATTGAAGGCATCGGTCTGTTTGAAAAATGGCTCCAAGAGGAGAAGGAGGCGAATAGAGACGTCAGCTACGCATTTGTTGAAATTCCCGGGAATCCAAACTTGGATTCACCAGATCTCGCCCGCCTCAAGCGACTTGTAAGTGGTCCCTCGGAGACTTGTTTCATCTGTACTGACTGTTTGGCTTTCAGTCTGAGACGTACGGCTTTGTGCTCATCGTTGATGACACCGTCGCGGGCTTCGCAAATGTCGATGTCTTCCCTCACGGCGACATCCTCTTGACATCCTTGACAAAGTCCTTCAGCGGCCAGGCAGATGTCATGGGTGGCTCCATCGTCCTCAACCCGCTGTCCCCTCACTACAATGGTCTTGCACCCTTGTTCAAGTCCACCTTTCACAACGAGTTCTTCGCAGGCGATGCCGAAGTCCTCCTCTCCAACTCGCACGGCTTTCTGGAGAGGACCCGTACTCTCAACCGCAACGCCGAGGCCATGGCAAACTTCTTGCACGAAGCCAAGTCTCTTCCGAACTCGCCCGTGGTCGATGTCCAGTACCCGTCTCTTCTGCCCACCAAGGCCAACTACGATGCCGTAAAGCGACCAGCGACGCCTGACCTGCCCGATCCAGGTTACGGTTGTCTCCTGACGGTCAACTTCGACTCTGTTGAAACCGCCACCGCCTTCTACGACCGCTGCGGATTCTACCCCAGCCCTCATCTCGGAGGACACGTCACCATCGTCTTTGCGTACAACATGATGGTCTTTGGCAAGAAGCCCGCCGAGTGTGCTGAGATGCGAGCGTTTGGTGTCAGGGAGGAGGGTGTCCGCATCTCGGCCGGTCTGGAGAAGGAGGAGGATCTTATTGACACATTGAGGGATGCCCTGGATGTGGCCATCGAGGTCAAGAAGAGCAAGGCGTCCTAGAATACCTTGGCGAGTTGTCAGGGCGAGCACGTTGGATGCTGTTGGCCTCTTTAGAAGGAAATAGAATGCTCGACACATGCAGCTTCAATTGGCGAATAAACAAAGATGGCTACCTATTCTGATTACATTGTGAGTGCCAACGCCCTATATACCGTGAGCAAAAACCCTTAGAGTCCGACCCAGCCCACTCATCTATGTCATTGACATCGTTCCGTCTTCATCTACACTTGGACAACTCGTCGACATGGTTCCGTCTTGTTCTACACTCAGACGACTGCCGTCACCCTACGAACAGTCCTCCTGGCGCCCTCGCCGCCAATCATGATGGCGTTTTCGGCCTCGAGGGCGCGCATCACGTCTGCAAACTCGGACTGCTCGACGGGGACGCTGGCGCCCTCGCCGAGGCGGCGGGCGACGTCGCCCCAGCGGACCGAGTTGCCGCCGGCCGTCATGTCGTCGAGGAGGTGGACGAGGGCGTCCTTGAGCTCGCCGCGGCGCTTGCGCTCGGCGGCGCTGGTGCCCTCGGTCAACAGGCTCATGTCGATGCGGCCGTCGGCGTCGGTGGCGGCCGTCTTGAGGGCCGACTGGATGAGGCGGTTGGCCTCGCGGACGTCGTCGGCGGTGACGACGGGGGCGAGGCGCATCTTGGCGTGGGCCTCGGCGAGGCGGATCATGGACTCGAGCTGGCGCGTCGTGGCCGTGATGCGCTTGTCGGCGGCGCGCACGTCCTGGCCGAGGGAGCGCATGGCCACGTAGGCGTCGACGAGCTCGCGGGCGGCCTCGGGGGAGATGGTTGGCTGGACGCGGGCGCGGGCGTAGGAGATGTAGAGGGTGAGGAACTCGACGGGGAGCATGTCGGCGTTGGCGGGGGCCGAGTGCGGCTTGTCCTCGAGGTAGAGGGACAGGAGGTGCTTGGCCAGGCGGCGGTCGGCCTTTTCGTCGACGCGGTCGAGGATGAGGTAGACGAGGTCGAAGCGGGACAGGAGCGTGGGCGGCAGGTCAATGTTCTGCGGCACGGGCAGGTCGGGGTTGTAGCGGCTGCCGATGGGGTTGGCCGAGGCCAGGATGCTGGTGCGGGCGTTGAGCGTGGTGATGATGCCGGCCTTGGCCACGGACACGGTCTGCTGCTCCATGACCTCGTGCAGCACCGAGCGCGTCGAGTCGGACATCTTGTCGAACTCGTCGATGCAGCACACGCCGCCGTCGGAGAGCACCAGCGCGCCCGACTCGAGCACCAGCTGCCGCGTCTCGGGGTCGCGCGTCACGTAGGCCGTCAGGCCGACGGCCGACGAGCCCTTGCCGCTGGTGTAGACGCCGCGCGGCGCAATCTTGTGCACGTAGCCCAGCAGCTGCGACTTGGACGTGGACGGGTCGCCGCAGAGGAGCACGTTGATGTCGCCGCGGTACTTGGGGCTGCCGCCCTTGTGGAACGTCTTGTTGGTGCCGCCAAAGAGCTGCAGCAGGATGCCCTTTTTGACGTCGTCCATTTCGTACACGGAGGGGGCGAGAGACCGCGCGAGCAGGTCGTAAATGTCGGGTCGCGCCGCCGTCGCGTGGATCTTCTCCTCGTCCTCGACGCTGATGGTGCGCGTCTCCTCAATGTTGTCCTCGGCCCCCCTTTCGCCCTCGTCTTCGCCGGCGACGCCCAGCGTCGAGGGGTCGGCGCCCATGCGCTTCTTGTCCACCTTTTGGATGTGCAGCACGTCGACGTACGTCTTGTGCACGCTCTTGAGGGCTCGCTGCCGCGGGTTCACGCGCACCGCGCTCACCCGGAAGATGCCCGTCAGCTCGACGCGGTCGCCGGCCTTGCAAAAGTCCACCAGCTCGTTGTACACGCACACCGAGACCGAGTGCGGCGTCTGTCCGGCGGGGACCGCGTCGGGCGTCTCTTGCAGCTTGATGACCTGCTTGTCCTCGAAGGAGCACCGGTTGTGGACGATTTGCATCGAGTTCTTGGACCGGCACTGTTCGCGGGGGCATTCGGTGGGTTCCCGAATTCGTCCGCGGTCGAGGCCGACGTTGACTGAATGGTTGCAGATGTTGCAGCGGAAGAAGGCATCCTTCATGTCGGGAATCACAGGAGTGGTTCGAATCACGAGACCCTTGATGGAAATAAGACGATCCATGTCTGGGAACACGTTAGCTCGAGGAATGAGGGACACATACGACGGACATACCGGATGGGTTGAGGTCTCTCAGGTTGATCGTCTTGTCCAGGCCAAAGGGACGGACAACGTAGATGTTCGAGGCAACCTGGTCCTCCAGCGAAGGCTGATTGTCTTGCGGGGGGCGGGGAGTGGCAGGTTCCTCGGGCCTGTCGGAGCTGGGGAACACGGGCTCGGAGCTCTGGGTGCTGTTCTGCGTCGCCTGGTGGCCGGTGGTGCTCTGAGAGTTGCGGTTCCTCAGCGTCTCGGCCCGCGCAATCTCAACCATCATGTCGTGCACCGACTGGTCCATGACGGGGACGATTTCCTGAGGATACGCCTGGATCTGATGCCACAGCTTTCGCGTGGGCGGGTACAGATTCAGGTCCGAGACGTCGACGTACATCCTCGACGTGCCCAAGAGCAGCATGTTCTCGAGCGCCTCCCAGTATGGCTTCGATTCCGCCCCAGGCTCAGCCGACACCTCGGCGTCGGAGAGGCCATCTCGGTATAGGCGATACTTTTGGGTAAAGTTGCGGAGGAAGTCCTTGAAGGCGGCAAAGGTGTCGTCGATGGATACCGTCGTACCCCAAATCAAGCTCTCTCCTTGTCCGCCAAGCGCATCGGCTTCCGACGTGTTGGGGTCTCGGTTGGGAAACGTTGCCGTGTCTGATCCGTCAACGGGCCCTTCACGCACCACGCGGCCGGCATCGTCCAGGATGATGCGACGGGCGGCTCGCGGCGTCCGAACTGCATCAGAGTTGATGTCGCCTCGCCGGTGGGGTGCTGGGCTGCCGATTTGGGACCCGATGAAGAGGCCGCTGCCCTCGCTTCGAAGTTCAGAGTGTTGTCGCAACGATCTGCCGGGACTCGAACTCGGGTCGTAGCGGATAGGTGATGATTCTGGAGCCGTTAGCACCCCTCTCTGCCGGGAATCGAACTCGATTCTTACCTCCAACGAGTCCGTGGCTGGCTCTCGGGGTTCTCTGAGGATCATCTTGCGTCTCCGTCATCTGGCGCAGCGGCGAGCTGGGGAAGTCGCTGCGGGCGCGGGTGCTCTGGCTATGGGTCATGTGCCGCAAAGGCGACGAGACGTCGCCGGGCGTGGGCGCATCCAGCTCGTTGCCAGAGGCCGCGGGAGAAGACTGGTAGAAGAGCGGGCTCGAGACCAATTGGCCCGTCGTGTTGGGGTCGCGCGGGGGATTCGATTCGGCTTCATTGTCGGGCTGGCGAGGAGTGGCCGAGCCTCGCTGCCGGCGTTTCGAGGGAGACGACATTTGCGAGCGTTGTTGTGTGTGCGCGCGTGTGTTCGCAGGGAAGTTTTGGAGGTGGGTTTGTTGGTTGCGATGGAGAGATCGAGGGGGAGGGGGGGCTGCACTATAGCAACGGACAGGGGGTTTTCGCGGCTTCTTTCACAACGCGTAAAGTGCTTTTTTTTACGCGTCCTGCCATTAAAGGGCAAGGGCCGTGCACACGCGAACTCCCCTGCGGAGCCGGCTAAACAATTCCCCGCGTACCGTTCAATTGGGGACGTGTGGCATCTTAGCTAAACTGGGCATTGCTGGCGGTTGGAGGTCTGGAGGGGCCCTCAATTGTATCGTTTCCGCTGCCACCGTGGGCTTTCGCAAAGCAGACAAACACCCCGACCCCCCAAAAAAACACCGCCAAAATGTCTCCTGGAATGACCCTCTTCTCCGTCCAGGCCGTCCTCATCCTCGGCACCGAGGACGGCGCCCGCATATTCGCAAAGTACTTCTCCTCGCCGCATCCGGGTCCCAACGGTACAACTTCCCCCCAAGCTCTCTTCCCCCCGTCCCCCGGGCGCAAACGTGTTCAACGCTGACGCCGCTTCGTCTCGCCCAGGAACCGGCCCGGCCAACCCCTATGCCGATGTCAAGTCGCAAAAGGCCTTTGAAAAGGGCTTGCTCGAGAAGACGTCCAAGCAGACGGGCGACATCATCCTCTATGACAACCGCATCGTGCTGTACAAGATGGAGTCGGACGTCATGATGTACGTCGTGGGCAGCGTCGACGAGAACGAGATCCTCCTCTACAACACCGTCCTCGCCCTACGAGACTCCCTCCACCTCCTCTTCAAGTATGTCTTGCCCCCCCCCCTTTTCCCCGTCTCCCCTCTCGTCGCTGACTCCCTGAAACAACAGGCAATCCGTCGACAAGCGAACCATCATCGAGAACTACGACCTCGTGTCCCTCGCCATCGACGAGATCGTCGACGACGGCATCATCCTCGAGACAGACCCCACCATCATCGTCCAGCGCGTCAGCCGCGCGCCCACCCAGGACGTCCCCGTCGGCCGCATCGACCTCAGCGAACAGGGCGTCAACAACCTGGCGCAGCTCGGAAAGTCCAAGCTGGCGGACTGGCTCCGACAGGGACTGTAAAGGAAGAGAGAGAGGAACAATAAACGAGGCTGGGAGAGCAAATCCGCTGTCGGGCAAAATTTTGGGAGTTTCTAGTCATGATGATTCTGGCGCCCGCATAACAACAGCAAACAAAATTTAGTCACCGCTACCGCCGGGATTTTGGCACCGGCAAGGGGGGAGGGGTTCGGCGGGCTTCATTACCTGGTGCACAAAGGAGGGGGTTGCAGGAAAGGGGGCAATCTAATAGACATGATGATTACTTTTTTTTTGGTCTTCTTTCACGCCCTAATCTCCGAAGCTGCCTTGCGGAGGCGGTTCATGACCGCTGCGGCGATGTCGATTCTATCCTCTATCCCGTCCACGAAGATGACGTCGGCGCCGCGCCGGTCAAACTCCCTCAGCGCCGAAAAGAGGCCCCGGGCGATGCCCTCGGTTTCCCTGCCCAGGTCAATGTCCAGCACTTGGCCGACGACGTGTCCGTCCTCGCCCAGCAGCTCGCCTTCGTAGACTCGGTACGGTTCCGCGTCGGGTTCCTCCTCGCTGCCCCGTGACGGCCGGAGCTCGGCACATGGCAGACCGGCGCCCGACTTCCACCGGTGAGTGCGGATGACGCCGATCCTCCTCCTCGACGCCTTGTTCCCGTTCGTGGCCGTCCCGTTGGCCACTCCGTTGGCCACTCCGTTGGCCGCCCCGTTGACGGCGCCGTTCGCCGACGCCGCAAGGTCGGACCGGAGGACGCCCTCGGCCCCCTTTTCGTAACCGGCCTCGTAGAGCACCACCCTCGCCTTGGGGCTGTAGTGCTTATACTTCATGCCCGGCGCCCGCGGCGCGGCCTTGCCCCCCTCCTCGCTCTGGTCCCGGTAGGCCTTGACGACGCCCCCCCACCCGGGGCAGGTCCTCAGCTCGTCCAGGCCGACGCCGCCCGGCCGGAGCACCGCGGGGGGATCACACAGCCCGTCGACGACGGTGCTCTCGACGCCGACGTCGCACGGCCCGCCGTCGAGGATCAGGGCGATGCGGCCGCGCAGGTCGTCCAGGACGTGCCGCGCCGTCGTGGGCGACGGCTTGGTCGAGGCGTTTGCCGACGGCGCGGCCACGGGCACGCCGGCCAGGGCGATGAGCGAGAGGGCCAGCGGCGACGAGGGCATACGCACGCCAAACGTGGCGAGCCCAGCCGTGACCTCGGGCGCGAGCTTGGAGGGCTGCGGGTTGGGCATCAGGATGGTGAGCGGGCCGGGCCAGAAGCGGTCTATGAGGGGTTTGTATATGCTGGGGATGGGGTCTTGTTGGGTGTTGTTGTTGTTGTTGTTGTTGTTGGTGGTGGTGGTGTCGGTGGTGTTCGCTCCCACGTACTGCCGTAGCATGGTCAGGTCGCACACGTGGATGATGAGGGGGTTATCCGACGGCCGGCCCTTTGCGGCGTAGATGCCCTTGACGGACGCGCTGCGCGTGGCGTCGGCGCCGAGGCCGTAGACCGTCTCGGTCGGAAACGCAACGGGCGTGTCCGTCGTCTTGAGAAGGTGCGCGGCGTCGCCTATCGCCCTCCACGACGCATCATCCTCCCGCTCGGCGACTTGCCAGCGATCCAGGCTCCCCAGGCCGTCTCCGGCGAGGAACCCCCCGAGGGAGCCCTTGTTGGCCACCCTCACGATGCGCGTGTCCATGGCGGGCGGCGGCGGCGGCGGCGGCGGCGGCGGCGAGACCACAGACGTGAAGGATGTAAGTGGTGACGACGACGGGGCAGGACGAGACAGAGGCGGGACAAACGTGGTGGCGGTGGAAATGCGACGAGAGGAACGCCGAGTCCTAGACTTGCAGGCGGCGAGAAGAGGGAGCGGCCTGGAAAGCGTGCGGGCTAATATGGCTGGCGGGTGAGTGAGGCATCTTTGAGTCATCAGAAAATTTCATCGCCGCCTTCATCATGGCACCTACTTTCAGGCAACCTCGACGGCTTGGAGTCTCCGCCATCGGGTTTTTTTCCCACTTCGTTCTTTTTAGCGCCTTCAGGCAGCACGCAACCGCTACAGGGGAGTGACGTCCCACTAATTCCGTCGTGGCACAGTGGACGGGAAGCTGGGGCTCAGATTGATAAGGCCCGCGTGCAGGCAAATTGCTTCATCATGACTCCTTTTCCTCTATTATGCCGTCTCTTACTTATATCCGCCCCAAGATTACTCAACCCTGTACCAAGTTCCTCGCCCTCCTCCTCTCGTCCTCGCTGAGGACCCAGTCGATCCCGTCGTTCCCCCCCAAGGCCACAATCTCGTCCCACTCGTCGTCCTCCATGTTGGCCACCATCAACAGCTGCGTCACCTTTGCAAACACCTCCCTCACCGCGTAGTCCCCCCGCGACACCGTGTCCACCAGGCCGCTGAAGTCGCGCTCGATGCGGATCGCCCCGAAGGCGTTGGTGCGCCCGCTGTAGCTGAGGATCCTCTTCTCCCACAGCTTGCCCAGGTACTTGGCCGTGAGGTCCAGCAGCGTGGCGTACGTGCCCGCCGTCATCAGCCGCGCGACGGGCTTCATGAGCTGGTCCCATCCGTGCTCGAACCGCCGCGGAACCTGCTCCAGGACGTCCTCCTCGTCCTCGTCGTTCTGCTCCGCAATGTCGGCAATGTCGTCCTCGGTCAGCGTGTAGTCGGCGTCCCGGAACGTGTCGGTCAAGACCGGCCGCAGCCGGGGCTTGACTACTTTTTCAAAGAGCACGTGTATCCCCTCGTTCAAGAGGTCGCTGCTCTTGGAAATGAAGCTGGTCTGTAGCGTGTAGAGCGCATTTCTGACAAGAGCCGCGTCCTTTTCGAAGGGGAAGCAATCCTTGAGCGCCCCGGCTTGCGGGTGCTTCTCGGAATCACCTATGCGACCGTAGATGACACGAGTGAGGTATTCGTTTGCCATGTCGAGACTGTTGATGAGGACCATGAACTGGATGATCTTGTCCTCTGGCGGGAAACCTCCCTGAATGGCCGGCTTCGGATACGACTCGTCTCGCATCTTGCGCTGGATCATGCCGATAAAATCTCCTGACAGGACCTGCCGAATCGTGTGAACGACCGAGATGATGACCTCTCGTTGGGACGTTCGGATCGACTTGTCAATGACGCTGTTCACGATGTACATGACCACGTCTACCGCCATGACGATGTGCGGCGGGTTGCCTTCCACGGGCTTGCTCATACTGAGGGACAGGCCGGGAGGGTACTCGTCCATTTGAAACGCCTTTTCCACGGATCGGCGGAAGAAGAAGGTAGTCATGACATCGTAGGGCGTCGTCAACTTGCTAGACACTTTCCTATAGAGATTCGACTTGACCAGGACACTCGGCATGACAAGCGGCGCATCTTCGGGCGTGTTTGGGTCCTGGAACCTGTCAGAAGGAGGGTAGGCGGTAGCATTCGGGGTCAATACATACCCTGCACTTTGCCGCCAGGAAACGGGTGTACAACGACCAGTGTCCCAGCATGACGGAGATCTCGCTCAGCAGGCCGTCGACCTCCTTCATATTGACGCCCTCGTCTTCGCTGTCGCGCACGTTGCTGCCCTGTCCAATGGCCGGCGAGTTCACCCGCGAGGGGCCGCCTCGGGGCGGTTGGGGGAGGAAGCTCTGCACGAGGAACGAGAAGGGGTAGCTCTTGACGTCGGTGAGTTTCCTGTCGATGCCTCGCTCGTCGCTCCAGGTCTCGATGACGATGCCGCCCTGGACGTCCGCCTCCATCTGCAAGCGGTCAATGACGCGCACCATGTTCCCGGGGCCGTAGTGTCGCTCGACCAGCCCCCCGTGGTACTCGACGATCTGGGCAATGTGCTCGAACAGCTTCGTCAGGGCATTGGCGTAGAATAGGCCTTCGTTCCGCGGCTGGCTCCCCATGCTCTTCAGCGTCGCCCGCGCGTGGCCGGCCACTCCCTGGCAGACGTATCGCCCGTACACGTCGAGGCCGACGTCTGCTCTGCCGATCAACGGGAACAGCTTGAAGAAGCGCGTGACCTTGACCTCGTCGCTCTCGCCGGCGGCCTTTTCAAACTCGCGGAGGAACAGGCCGCACAGGCTCTCCTTTGCGTTCTCGAGCGTCACCCACGGCGGGTCGGGCACCTCGACGCTGGGCACAATGCTCGCGGCAAAGGGCCCCTGGATGATGTCGTCGGGCACCTTGCTCGCCCTCGACAGGTAGCCGGCCGCGGCCTCCCAGTCCTGGGGCGCGCCCATGGACCCGACGGCGCCGTTGACGCAGGCCTTGAGCTCCGCCACCTGCTCCACGACGCGCAGCGTGTCCTCGACCCGGCTCTTCTCCAGGTCCAGCTCCTTGACCTTGTCGCTCAGCCGCCCGGCCGTGTCGGCGGCCCCGGCCAGCATGTCGTTGCCGACGGACCGCGCGGCGATGACCTGCGATCCGAGCCGCGCCCGCAGCAGGTCGAGGCGGCCGAGGTCGCGCGAGAGGTCGGCCTGCGAGGCGACGAGGGCGTCGAGACGGGACGTGATTGACGCCTCGCGCGCGTGCAGCGCCGCCAGCGCATTGCGCATCTCGGCGTCGCCCGTGGCATTCTGGAGCGTCGACGTGGAGGGGTAGACGGCGGCGTGGTCGTTGTCGGCGGCGTGGGAGAGGCCGTTCGGGAGGGGTGACATGGTCATTGGACAGCGTTGGACAGGAGGCGCATCGCTCCTCTAGCTGAGGGTATTTCGAGGAGAGGACGTGTCGACGTGGAGGCTGGCTTGCGATGCTCGGTAAGCTTGTTAGTTGGGACGAGGGAGCGTGCAGCTGGAACCGCCAAGTTGGTGACACGCTGCTTCTCCCCACACGATTCCAAGTTGCTTACCCTGCACGCCTTCAACAACCTCGAGACCTATCATTTTTTGGACATATCTTGGATGAGTCGATTTTTTAATTGGAGCCTTCTCACCCAACTACCACTGGACAATAATTATTAGACATTGAATTCTTGCATTTACTCATGACTTGGTTATGTTTGGTTTTGGCCTTGGCCCCCCCGCAGTTACTATGCAACCGTCGCTTACACGTCTATATATGGCATCGCCTAGTCCTACAATTGCCCCCCATCAATATGTCTTGTCGTCCTATACCGCCTGGCTATACCCGTTGCTGAAACGCCGTGGCCCATACTTGAGATATTTCCTCAATTCATCCGCCCAAAACACCAGGCTGCACAGGAAGACCAGACGCACGAGATCAAAGAACCCGAGCGCCTCCGTCTGGAACGTTTCCTGAAGCCATGGGAAGTAGATGACGAGCAGCTGGCCCGCCAAGCTGAGGGAGACGGCCCAGTTGAATAGATTGTTGGAAAAGACTCCAACTTCTCCCCGGAGCACCGATTTCGATTCCGATCGGCAGGCGAGAGCATTAAACATGTCGAAGAGAACAAAACACGTAAACGTCATGGTCGTATCGCGTCGCGTAACTTGGCCGTCGAGCATTTCACGGCTGTACACGAACATGGTTCCAATCGTAATAATGGCAGCAGAAGTGAGAACCCGCGTGATCAGTGCCTTTGTGAGCACCGGATCCCCTCGTCTTCGCGGAGGCTTCGTCATGACATCGGGGTCTACCCGTTCGACTCCGAGGGATTGGGCGGGAGGACCGTCCATGATGATGTCTGGCCTTGATGTTAGCAGCGTTCAAACTCCACGCAGGGCAGCACTCACTGATCCAAAGAATCTGCATCGCGTTCAGTGGCGTCTTAAACCCGAAGCAGGTGCAGATTAAAACGAGGGCCAAGCTTGCAGCGCTGGTGCTGAGTTGGAAGGTCAGGAAGTTCTGAATGTTGTTGAAGATGCCCTTGCCTTCCTCAATGGCGTGGAGGATAGTCGAAAAGTCATCGTCGGTCAAAATCATGTCGGCAGCTTCCTTGGCAACATCCGTTCCATGTCGCCCCATCGAAATACCAATATCTGCCCTCTTCAGCGCCGGAGCATCGTTCACGCCGTCGCCAGTCATGGCCACAATATCGCCTTTGGACTGGAGGGCTTCGATGATCTTGAGCTTGTGGTCGGGGTTCGTTCGCGCAAAAATGGTTGTGTGCTGCATGGCTTGGGCAAGATCCTCCAGAGACATGGCATCGACTTCGTCACCTCGAAGGACTGGCTTGACAGTTCCCTGGCCATTCATGTGGCCACTCGGGACCGCAATGTTCATTCCCAATTGCTTTCCAATGGCGAGCGCTGTCGTCTCGGCATCTCCAGTGATCATGATGACCTTGACACCACCTCGCATCAGTCTTCGAATAGAACGATCGACGCCAGGTCGGGGAGGATCGCGCATGCCAACAAGACCGGCAAAGGTCAGACCCTTATAAGTCTCCTCTGGTGAATGAGCTGCCGGGCTGTCACTCCTGTCCGGGCCAGGAGTAGCACGCGCGGGCCGCTGATTCTTGGACGATTTCGAGACGGAGCCACTTGCAAAAGCCAACACGCGAAGACCCTGAACAGCCATGGCCTCGGCAGCTCTGAGTGCTTCTTGGCGACGAGGGGTGTCCAGCACAATTTCCCTCCCATCCTTCTCGAGGTATGTGTCACAGGCCGCGAGAACCTTCTCAATGGAGCCCTTCATATATGCGTATTCCTTGTCACCCTTGGCATCGGATCCGATAGTGACGCCCATCCATTTCCTTTCGGAGCTGAAGGGCGTTTCGCTGACTCGGGGTCCAAGAGAGTCCCGAACATCATGCTCCCTGAACCTGTCAAGCATATCCAACATGGCCACGTCAGTTGGCTGCCCGACCCAACGAGTGTACGTGGACACTTCCTCGCGGCCTTGAGTTGAGGTTAACACGGCCGTGGCTGCGGCTCCGCGTTCGGTGTACTTTTTGGCGAGCCGGGCATTGTTTGCAACGTTGCCGATTCGAAGCACCCGAAGACAGGCTGGGTTGAGGTCCGGGCCGTCGGAGGCAACGTGATCAGCATCGACTTGAACAGGCTCGGGGGTTCCAAAGTACCACATCTTGGTGGTGGTCATGTGGTTAGTTGTGAGGGTACCTGGAGAAGGAATTAGCAGGGTCCCTTTCCATTGCGCATGGATATTTACCAGTCTTGTCAGTGCAGACGACATTCACAGAACCCAGCGTCTCGACTTTTGGCATTCTACGTACAATCGCATGGTGCCTAGCCATGCGATGCACTCCGAGAGCCAATGTAACCGTGACGATGATTGGTAAACCCTCTGGAATGGCAGCCACGGCGAGGGAAATTGAAATCTGGAAGATCTCCAGTAGATTCTTGCCCTGGAGCCATCCGATGAAGGAAATAAGGCCGATCACTACAAAGGAAGCCTTACTGAGCTGTGAACCGAGATCATCCATTGACAATTGTAGCGGAGAACGGGGGCTCTCCGTTCCAGACACGCTGGTAGCAATTGTGCCAAAATGAGTGTTTCCTCCCGTCGCAAACACGATGCCTTGGCCATGACCGGACTTGATTAATGTGCCCATGTAAGCAACGTTATGTGTGCTCTCCTCGGCCGTAGAGTCGTGGTGGCTAGATGGCGTCAGGGATCCAGGTCGAGGATGCTGGAGTTTCTCGAGGCCGTATGAACCAAATCGTCGACGTGCCTCGGCCGTTACTCTGACAGGATCTGTCTCGCCCGTCAGGTTTGATGCGTCGATGGTCAGGTCAGCGGCCTTGGTGACTCGGATATCGGCAGGGATACGGTCTCCCGTGGTGAACAGGACAAGGTCGCCCGGGACAAGTTGCGAGGCCATGACTTTCGACGACGTCGCATCCAAAATATCGCCCACAGGCGTCATCGAGCCGGGGGAAGGTGTCGAGTCACTTGCGTCATCAACGCGCGGAGGCCAAGTTGTCGTCGTTCCATTGGTCTTACTCAACTGGCCACGGACGAGGTGCGCGTGGTTTGGGACAAGATGATTCAGAGCTTCAATCGACTTTTCTGACCGATATTCTTGAACGAAGCCAACCGTTACCACAATTGTGACGGCAACCGTGATGCTGATGCAGTCGTCGGTATTTCCTAGCAACATCGAAGCGCCGGCCGAGACGAGGAGAAGTACGATCAAGGGTTCTTGGAATTGTTTCACGAATCGTAGCCACAACGGCTCGGGGGGATCGTGGGGGATTTCGTTCGGACCATGTTCGCCGAGTCTCGTGAGTGCTTCGGTGGGGGTAAGGCCGTGTGTTAAGGAGGTTCGTAGATGTGCAGCCGCTTCGCTGGGGGTCATATAGGAGAAGTTGTCTGCCACACTCTGCAAAAAAGGGGTTAGCGAGGGGAGACGTTGGGGGACCTATACTATCGGAGTCTTCTCACCCGAGCATGAGATGAGGTCGTCCGAACATGGCGACTGGGTCTGCGAGGGCGGTCGGCGTCGCTGGAATCAGGGCTGTCGCTGGCGAGACCAGTGATTGTTGGGATGTTGGTCATAGGCAGCAGGGCTTGATTTCCAGACCCGTTCCGCTCGGTCCATGGTAACTGCATACTGGCTGACGCGCCGAGAGGCTCGTCAAGATGAAAGAAGCAGAGAGGAACAGCGAGGAAGCATGGGCGATTGAAGTTGGCTCAAGCAGGCAATGCGCCTGGTCATGAGGTGAACGGGGGCTGGGCGAAGCGGAGAGCGAGGCGAGGGCATGCGCAGCGGGAGCTGCGATGGTGTGAGAGCCCGAATCGCAGAGGAGACAGAGGCAAGACGCCGAGAAGCACAAAACGACAGGAGTAAAGGGGAGGGATGGTCATGAATCGCGGACGGAAAAGTTGGATGGACCGGACCCGGTACCGAGAAACGGGGTGCCAGGTTGGAAGTGTGAGGTCGAAGTGTCCAAAAGGCTTGTTTGGGCGTGTCTTTGATCGGAGCCAAAATTCGGGGCTAGTGCAGTTGGCATGCTGCGCCTCCTGGGAGTCCTGGCGAGGCTGCCAGGGGTTTGCAGGAGCTTAAGCCCAAGCCTAAAGTGGCAACCCCAGCTTGCCAATCGGCGTGTTGAATTGTGAGGGCATGCAGCGACTTACATGAAGGGGAGGGTTGGCTGCTTATGGTGGTTACTATCGAGAACGACACTATATTCTACATTATTGCCATGACTGGTTGCACTGCCTCGTACGGGACAACTGCTTCCTAACACGGATGACATGGTTAGCGACCGTCATCGTGCAGTACCATTGTGTACATGCAGCTCCGTGGTGGCCTGGTACGAAGCACTGTACTCTGCGAGTCGAGGGAATTGGTAGATACTCGGTACATGCCCGCTTGGATTCACACGAATTACTTTTCGCGGAACAGCCCTGAAAGAGATTGGCAAAATCGCAAGACAGTTCGCGTCCAAAGAGTAAAGTTACGTCGGTTGCGACTCTGAAAGCCAAATATTCGATTAGTGCGCACTCACTCCCCAGTTCGCAGGAGATATGCCGGGAATGAATCAGTCGTTTGGGCGACGCTGGCGGGAGCGAGGAGCGCCGGACCTTGACGGCAGCGAACTACGTCCCCGCGTCGTTGTGGCTCGTGATTGGCTTCGGAGAGCTGCTAAGCCTCACGAGACGCGGATATTCTATTCTTCCGCGCCGAGCTTCTCGCCGTGATTGGCCAGAATATCCCGCGCTCTGCCGCATTTGGACAGCTGCGAGCCGGGGTCCTTCAAAAGTGGTCAGGCCCCAGCCACGCCATTTACAGCAGTCCAGCAGCACTCCCCTCAAGGCTCCAGGTCCCAGCCCAGATCCAACCTGAAATTTCCCCTTCCAACCCCGTCGCGACCATCCCGCTTCAAACGCCGCCTGCTTCTCGCTCCTCGTCGCCGTCGCCATCGGCATCGGCTTTCGTCGCTGCATCCTTTTTTGCTTCGCGCGATTGCCGCCGTATCGCTTATCCAACTGCGCTCCTCGAACCGCGTCTAGCCCGCTCCCGCCACTGCGCTTGTTTATCCGCCTGGACGCGCCCCTGGTCTTGTGTGTTTACCCACACCACTCTCGCCCTCTCGACACCCGTCACCTTCCCCTCCGAACCATCACTTTACTCGATTTTTGGAAGCCGTGTCTGTCGCTGCCGAACACCCACCATCTACTCGTGCATCGCGTAACCGCGCGACGGCGTCATGTTCTACTCCGAGACTCTGCTCCAAAAGAGCGGGCCTCTGGCCCGCGTCTGGCTCTCGGCCAACCTGGAGCGCAAGCTCTCAAAGAATCACATCCTCCAATCCAATGTCACGGACAGTGTCGAGGCAATCATTACCCCTAACCAGGCGCCCATGGCCCTGCGACTGAGCGGTCAGCTGTTGCTTGGCGTGGTGAGAATCTATCAGCGCAAGACGCGTTACTTGTTGGACGATTGCAACGAAGCCATGATGAAGATCAAAATGGTATGTCTGGCCCTTGTTTCGCTCAATCTTCGTCGTGCTGATTTCCCCTAGGCATTTAGATCAAGCGGCAATAATGACATGGCTGTCAACCTCCAAATCCCCAACCGCGAAGCCCTTTTGCTTCCAGATAAGATCACTCCTTATGACAACTTTGAATTGCCCCCTCCGCCAGACGCATCTTGGCTTCTGTCGCAGGTCGATGATGTGGCTACGGGCCCCGTCGGCCGCAAGGGACGCGTCAGTAATATGCGCGACATCAACTTGCAGGAAGACTTCGACAACAGCCAATTCCTCAACGACAACCTAGGCACGGACGAAGACGCGTTGGCGCCCATGGACGACCTTGAACTTGAACTCGACTTTGGACTCGACATGGATGGAGGAATAGGCGCGGATGGAGGAGTCGACTTGGGAGGAGGAATCGACTTGGATGATGGTCTAAGTGAGATGGTTGAAGGTGGTCGTAACCAACGCGTCACGCGTTCCATCGAGGACGACATGCTCACTGACATGGACCTGATTCCCCTCCGCCACAAGGACGGCGCGGATGGAGACACTGCCCTGGAGTTGGGTGGCGATGGTGTCATGATTGCAGATGGGGAGGGAGACATTCCAATGGGTGACGATGATTTCCAGTTCAACCCCGATGATCAGTCCGCAATGCCCGGGATGGCGCCACTCGATATGGCTCGCCCTCGCATCTCCGAATCGCCGCTCTCCGATATCGACGAAGAGTTCGCAAAGGAGGTGGAGGCTGAGTACACCATGCACCACCAAACTGACCTCTACGAGCCGGATGACGAAGCCGAGCATACCCTCGTCCGACGACCCGCACAGCGCGCAAAGAAGCAAAAGATCCTGACCCCCGACGAGGAGATCGCTCTCTCCAGCACACACATCAAGCAGCAACAGGCGAATCGCGACAATATCATCAAGGCTGCCTCGTTCCTCCCACGGGACCCCTTTTTGCTGGCCTTGATGGACATGCAGAAGAGTGGTGGCTTCGTCTCTTCCATTATGATGGAGGGACGAAGCTCCGCTTGGGCGCCAGAGCTTCGGGGCATGCTTTCTCTGGATGCCGTTCGTGGAATGAACGAGCTCAAGCGAAAGCGCGATAGCGGCATCGCCGACGTGGATAGCGATCAAGGTGCCTCGAAATCACCGCGCTTGGAGCTTGGCGATGACACGGACTTTGGCCTCGATGGCGGCTTGGGCAACCAGAGCGTTGCTCCTGACGGCACCCTCCTCGATATTCCCGCCGACGATATGGGCGGCGACCATGCTGAGCGCGAGATGGGAAGCCCCATGCCTGCCTTTGACGAAACCACTGCCCCTCTGGTACACCCAGCCGACAGCGGACCTGTTTCCATCGGCACCAAGCATGCAGTTCATATTCTCCGCGACCTATTCGGACCCGAAGCCGCCAACAGCCCTGGCAAGCGGAAACAGACTTCGGTCGTGTTCCAAGACCTCCTTCCCGAGACGCAGACAACCAAGGCCGAAGCTACAAAGATGTTCTTTGAATGCTTGGTTCTTGCGACCAAGGATGCGATCAAGGTTGACCAAGGAGCCGGACTGGGCGATCCCATCCGAGTAAGAGGCAAGCGGGGGCTCTGGGGAGCTTGGGCTGAGAGGGAAGCCGGTGGTGGAATGGCCCAAGAAGACGACAATGAGCCTGAGCCCGCTGCTGCCAGTGTCCCTGCTGTTGCCGTGTCAGCGTGAAGCGACCAAGACTCTATGGGTGCACGGTTGGTCATGTAAAGTATGGATTGGATTCATGAATTCTAGGGAAGTTGGCTGTCAAGGTCGCCCAACTGGCGTTGCTGGCGTTCAAAGAGATACCAGGCTTATGCGGGAGGGATCGTGGTTCTGGAAAAGGGGGCATTGTGCGAAGACCGACGTGGACCGTCAATTTTTGTGTGTTTATGGAGAGACTAATTGGTCTACTTCACTGTTGGAAGAGCGTTAAAGATATACAAGAGACTTTTGATTATTCGTTTGATGATTCCGACCGACTCGGGGCTTCCGATGGTTGACATGATGACAAAGGACACCACAAGCGTTTCTATTGAGTGACAGCAGTTCGAAGACAGTTCAATAGAATGGTGATATGTTGGGTGCCGCTGCAAGACATGTATACACGCGAAGAGAGCCCGAATTAACGACTTGATCAGAGCCGCGTCGCGACTGGGAGCTCAACGATTGCCCCGCCATGGAACCCCTCGTCCCACCATGATCTCATCCTGTTCCCCCTCCATCCACATCCCGACCGCAGGCAACCAACTCTCAACCCGACTCTCAACGAGCCATCTCAACCTCATCCGCCTTCGTACCCGTCCCCAAAACCTTGCATCTTCCAAACTCCGTCGACGCCAGACTTCAGCCGCCCACCATGCCCCCGCCGACCCAGCTCGCCATCGCCACCGGCGCCGTCAACCGGCTGCTCAAGGACGTGTCGTCGTACCACAAGGAGCTGGCAGAACAGGAGGGCGAGATCCAAGCCCTGGAGGTCAAGATTGCAAACGGACAGAGCGACGAGGACGGCAACGCCGCCTTCATGTTGAAGCAGCAGGTGAGAGACGGCTTTTCCCCCATGGGGAAAAATGGTCAGGAAAGGACATGAACTGGCTAACGCGCGGACCCCGCTGTAGAAAACCGCCGTCGAGCAGACAAAGGCCGTGTTTGGCACTTTGAGGGATCGGATCGAGGCCGCTGCTGCCAAGCTGGAGGACCAGATTCAGTTGAGCGAGGAGAGCGGTGCGCCGGAGAAGGAGTTGGAGGCGGCGAAGGAGGCGCTTGCAAAGGCCAAGGCAGAGCAGAATGCTTCTTCGTGAGGCCATGTTGCTGGAAAAGCGAGAACGATGAAATCGAGACGATGAATACCGGACGACCAAGACGTCAGGTTGATGCAACAAAGACATAGTAATAGGAGGTGCCGAGAAACTCGACAAGCTCGAGGGTATCATGAAAATTCCCGTATACACAAAAAGCACTATCGACGCCAACAAGTTCCCAAGTCTAGTTATCCACTTCCATCTTGTCTTCACCGCTGGCCTGAGGGGTGGTCTCTCCTTCTTCCATGTCCACATCGTCAGGCTGCGGCGCGGGAGTGACCTCTCTGCTGACAGGTGCTTGACTGCCGGCGCGAGACACAGATCCCAAGTGGCCCGGCGGCTTCAGCTGGTCGGGTGCGGGCGTCCTCTCCCGCAAAGGCGTCGCCCCTCCCTGCGAAGCCGGCGGACGCGGCGTCCCGGCGTCGGGGTGTGGTGTCGCGTTGCCGCTGGGGTCGGGCCTGGGAGTCTGGCCCGTCTTCTCGGCGTCGGCGTCGTCGTCGTCGTTCATGCCTTCGCGCCGGTCGACCTCCTCCTTCTCGTCGCGGATCTGCCGCCTCAGCAGCATGCCCTCCTCCATGATGCGGTTGAACTGCTCCCTCCGCTCCCTCCACGTCTCGCTGTACGTCTCGCTCTCGCGCTCCAGCTCGCGGCACTCCTCCTCGAGCTTAGCCAGGTTCACAATCTGGTCCTCCCGGGGGCGGAGCAGTCGGTTGGACGTAATCTTCTCGGCCAGCACGTCAAAGGCCTGTCGCTGGGTGAGCGTCGCCTGGGCGGCCTCGAGCTGGTCGCGCAGCTGTCCGTTGTTGGCCCGCACGGCCTGGCACTCGGCGAGGATGCGGTGCTGGTCTTCGCTGTAGCGATCGCGCTCGCGCTGGTTGGCCTGGTGGAGGAACTGCAGGCGCGTGATGGAGCTGTCAAAGGCGGCGAAGTCGAGCGTCAGGTCTTCCTTGATCTGGGTCAGGTTCGGTTTGGAGTCGGGGGCGTTTTGGCCGTTGGTGGGCTTGGAAGGTTGCGATATCGCCAAGACGGAGTTTATGCGCTTGGAAACCCTCTTGAATGGCTTTTCTTCGACATTGAGAAGACGGTTCTTGTGAAGCTCGTTCTCGAGTTCTTGCTCGAGGAGATCCCAGGATGAAGTCATTTTGAAGGGGGGGTGTGCTGGATCGATCGGGGATGATTGTCTCGGAAGGATGCAATTCGGAAGGGAAATGGATTGAAAACAAGGAGGGTAACTGGACTTGACGACGTTGAGGGCGTATTTGAAAGAATGAGACGGAGGTTTCTGTCCTTTGTTTGTCCTGAATACGGCCAATTCTACGGATACAGAGTCTAGCCTTGCGCGTGGCGTTGGGGGCCAATCAGTGGCTGTGAATCAATGACTAATCTCCCTCCGGCATGACGTCTCCCTCGCTAAACACAACTTCCTGCTTTGACAAATCTAATCTCTCTTGCTTCATCACCTCCATTTCTCCCCATCGCTACCAGACAGCGCTCCGAAGCAGTCGTCTACCGTCAAGACTATATAACGCGCAGCTGGATCAAAATGTCCGAGGAAGAAAAGGTCCTTCTGGCGCGAATCAGCCAGCTCGCAGGTTTGTCTCATTTCGTCTCGACGATGCGAACACACAACTAATTGCCCTCAAGGCCAAATTAATCGACACAAGAACCAGCAGACGGCCCAGCGACAGTCGCCGAACCACCACCCCGTGCATCACCGACGTATGTCCTCATTTACTCCATTCCGCAACGAAACATGCTCTGACCTTCGCATAGACAATACCTATCGCCACGCCGGCTCGCCTTATTCGGCGCGAGGACATCGGGTTGGACGACCTCCCGCGACTTACCAAAACCGCACTTTGCAGCTCAATTCCGGAACCGGGCCGACCGATTCTCGTCCTTCCGGCAATGGCGCTGGCACCCCTCCGGGTTGGGTCGCCAGAAACGATCGTCATCGCCAACTGATCAACGCGGACGTCTACGAGAAGGATAGCCAGGACCGGGCAAGAGCAATCGAAGAAACACGGCAGCGGAATATAAGCGGCCATCGGCAGCACGAAAAGTCAAAGTTCAAGCAATACTTGAAGAACCAGGCTGCTTCCCGCGGCGCGACTAACCCGGCAGCTAGAAACGAAATCGTCGTCGACGGCGTTCATTTTCGTGTAATGGACGGAGGCAAGAAGCTGGTCAAGATTGCTGGTGCGTACCAG
Source organism: Thelonectria rubi (assembly GCA_013420875.1). NCBI lineage: Eukaryota > Fungi > Ascomycota > Sordariomycetes > Hypocreales > Nectriaceae > Thelonectria > Thelonectria rubi. The sequence continues at coordinate 71,478 of WMHX01000008.1, forward strand.
ACCCAGCCCATTCCCGCTCGAGGGCGTGCCTCACTCCAGATAGGTGCCCCCAACTCGTCGTCTCACACCCCCAAGAGCACCATCGTTGCTGGCGTCAAATTCTACCGAACTAAGACAGGAAACCTGGTTGCGAACCGAGTCGTCACCGACCAGCGGTATGTCGCACCGCTTGGGTCGACCAATTCGCTAATGGTCCCCAGACGATCCGGCGTGGTCAGAAAGACCAACGAGCCGTGCAAGATTTTCTCAACAACCGGTACCAGAGCCGCCCGCCCATTAGGAACTGTATTGGTCTGGTGAGGACGGACAATACTAACGATTCTCTCTAGGTTCATGTCCCAAAGGCCCCCGGTGCCGCTATCTCCACGATCCTAACAAGGTAGCACTCTGTAAAGACTTCCTCAAGGAAGGAAGATGCGCAAACGGCGAGTTTTGCGATCTTTCCCATGAACTGACGCCTGAACGTACCCCGAACTGTGTCCACTTTGCCAAGGGGAACTGCACCAAGCCAGACTGCCCCTATACTCACTCCAAAGCCTCTCCCAGCGCGCCTGTTTGCCGATATTTCGGATTCAACGGGTACTGCGAGAAGGGCGCAGACTGCGCCGACCGCCACGTGCTTGAATGCCCCGACTTTAGCAACACGGGAAGGTGTAAGGTGAAGGGGTGTAAGCTTCTCCATCGAGAGAGGGCAAGCGTCCTTCGGAGTCAAGCCAAGGCCGACGCGGCCATGGAAGACCTCTCGAGCGGCGACGAGGGAGCCGACTCTGACGACGTAGACTCGGATGAGGTGGCGGAGTTTCTCGACGCAGATTCCGACGCGTCGGACTTTGACGACGAGGCGAAGGATTTCCTCTCGATCTGAGTGGTTGGTGGACATTTACGTTCTTCATTTCAGCTCAGCCTTGAGTGACATTTTCGTTTCCTGTGAACGGGATGGGGATGGGACATGCGTCCTCTGGCGTCGTGCTCCGTTCTATCCGGCGTTCAAGAAGATGGGAGGCTTGTTTAAGGATAGTTGTGTGAGATACCCCTTGGTTGCATTGCACCAGTCTGAAGATTGCTTCAGAGCAGAAAGAAGAAGATGGAACGAACGAAATCATCTTTGGGAGCGGGAAGGGTGAAGAAAGAAACAATAGACGAAACATGAAACATGGCAGTGCCGGCTTCTAATTGGTGATGTTTGACATGTGCAAGTTGTGAAGGCCAATGAATGACGGTTCAGGCGGTCTCTTCGAAACAAGCCAAGGCCGAACCTGAGGATTTGAAACCTACGAATGATGCCAACCTGCAATACGTAGAACCGAGACTTTCTATGCCCCGCATCACACCCGTCAAAAAAGTAAGCTTATCCCTCTGCGAAGCACGAATTCATGAGGAGTTCCCCGCTGACGTCGCGATGAGTTAGGTGCTAGTAGTTATAGTTAGGCGCCGGAGGGGGGGGACATGTTTCAGCCTGGGCCTCTTGGTTGCGGTTAGGAGAGCGTCTGGATGGCGATGGAGGCGCATTCCATTGACGTGCATGGCCTATTCCCCGGCCTCTGTGCATTCGACTGCCGTCTCCTTTGTCGGTTTTATGGCCCCAGAGCTGACATGCCGCCGCCGCAAAGCCTCGACTCAGCCCCCGCCTTGTGCAGGTCGAGAACCGACCGAGCAGGCGGGCGTCAAAGAAGCCGTTCCCCCTCTTCTCGGGTCGAGCTGAGCAGCAGCGACACATTTCCTGGCGGTTCAATTGCCATTTCCCCCTTTTCGTACCTAGGTAATCTCGGTAGCCCCCATCGCAGAGGTAACAGGTACTGATCGAGCGGCAGGTCGCAGGTACTTTGCATGCCACCAAGACCAAGAAAGAACCCCACCACGATATTAGCCCACCTGCTACGTACCAGGTACCGAGCAGAAACAACAGCGAAACCAAGATGGGCTTCCGAGACCTCCTCAAGAAGAAAGACGACGAACCCGCGACGCCCGAGTTCACCCTCATCCGCTCCGACACGACGACGCAGGAGCAGATCTACCCTCCTCCCCCGCCCGAACCCGTCCCCCCCAAGCCCGACAACTTCGACAACTTCCTCTCGGCAAAGGAGCCCAACAAGGCGCGCCGCAGCCTCGATGTGTTCCGCTCCGGCCGCTCGCGCAGCGCGTCGGCGTCGTCGCAGAGCAGCTACAGCTCGGCGGCGCCCAAGGACAGGGAGAGCCGGCGGCTCTCGCACCGGCTGCACCTGAACCGCCACACGGTCGAGTCGTCGGAGAGCGTGCCCGCCGACCTGCCCGACATTGACCTGACCGACCCCGCCGACAAGGAGGGCGCCGAGTCGCAGTGGGAGAAGCGCGCCACCATGCTGGCCAGCCAGAACGACATGGCCCGCAGCCGCCCGTCGTCGCCCGTCCCGGCGGCCGGCCGTCCGAGGAGCGCGTCGGCCGGGCCCGTGTCGTCCAAGAACATCGACGACGACATCCAGGAGGCCATCCGCCTGCACGAGGAGGGCAACTTTGAGCGGTCGACTCGCATCTTTGGGAGGCTGGCCGACCCCAAGGGAGCCAACAACCCGCTGAGCCAGGTCCTGTACGGTCTCGCCCTGAGGTAAGTCGTGTCATGGTGCAACTTCGGCTACGCTTTTACAATGCTGATACAACAACAAACATGCAGACACGGATGGGGGTGCGCGCCGGATCCAGCCAACGCCGTCAAGTACCTGTCGGCGGCGGCGTCCAACTCGGCGTCCATCGAGGAGCTGGCGCTCAAGGCCGGCATGAAGAAGGGCGGTATCGCAAAGGGAGAGCTGGTGCTGGCCATTTTCGAACTGGCCAACTGCTTCCGCCACGGCTGGGGCATTCCCAAGGATGCATATGCCGCCAAGCAGGTGAGTCTTTTCCCTCCCGATGCAGGGGCAATGTCACGTCGACGGAGAATACGAGGGGGACAGGTCCTGATTTTTGCACGGGGGGATAGTATTATGAGACGGCGGCAAACTTGGGAGATGCAGGTGAGTTGTTGTTGGACATGCAGAGCCGGGCCGACACGAAAGCTGACTCGCGCGTGCCAGATGCCATGAACGAGACTGCCTGGTGCTACCTGGAGGGTTTCGGATGCAAGAAGGACAAGGTACGTATGTCAGCGGCAATAGTTTCGCCAGACAAGTCTCCGAGTGGTTTAGGGGGATGGCCGTCGACCATGATGTGATGCGTGCAGAGGCACAGCCAGCCACTTTCCCGCCAAAGTCCTGCACGTCTCTTGCAGGATGAGGCTGACTTGATGCCCAACGCTCAGGCATCGAGCAGGACTGCGCAGTGTTTTTTTCTGCACAATGACTCCCCCCCTGGTTGACCCCCCCACACACACTCTGCCCCCCCAAATTCTTCGACGCTCATCACATGAGGCTGACTTCCTGTCTTTGTTGGTGCAGTACAAAGCAGCCCAGTATTATCGACTGGCTGAGAAGGCCGGCAACAAAACGCTAGGAAATTCTTGGTAAGATTCCCCCGTACTTGATGCGTTGTCAGCACCCATTCCGTGAGCCATTGGAGCGGATGAGACGCCCGGTTGCTGGACTTGTCTCGGATGACAAGAGCAGCGAGGCCGTGATAGGCTGTCGAGCTCTGCGAGGGGAAAAAAATAAAATAAGACGCGGTGCTGCTTCTCAATAGTTGCAGGTCGGAAACACCGGTCCAGCCGTCAGCCGTCCGTCAATCAGGCTCGCTCTCGGCTCTGCAATTGAGCTTCCGGGACTGGGCCGCGCATGCATGTCGGATAGTGGGGAGAAAAAAAAAAAGAGAAAAAAAAAACGTGCTGACACAGAATCTCATAGGATCTGGAAGGAAAAGTACAATCCGCCCGAGGAGGCGCAGAGCGGCGGCAAGTAGTGCAACGACTTGGAAACACACTCGCGTACGGAGTCCGAAGGAAAGAGGTGAAGGGAGAAGACGCACATGGAGGGCAGATATGCACGAGCCGCGTAAGGCGATACCGCAGCCGGGAGGCTTTTGCCGTCCTTTTGCACGGCATGTGGCGGCTGCAGATGGCACGGCTGGACTCGCCGAATGGATCTGCCTGAGGAGAATATTGATCTCGACTCGCATGGGCAGGAGGCCGCAGGCCGCCGGCCGTGGGTGGCACGAAAGCGCGGCTCTCGTCCTTGTTTCCTGTGGCTCGTGGCACAAGGGGGATTCTTTGTGTGTGTGGTTTTGTGCTTGTGTTGTCCTCGCATGGGAGAGATGGACGCATTTGGGGGGAGCGGGTAGCCACATGATGATGCTACACACGAGCTTATTGGGGGGGATCTATTTTCTTTCTTTTTATCTTCTCATCTCTCTGGATGGAACTCTCTTGTTTATCTTTCGCACTATACTTCGTAGTTTTGGGGTTATTCGGGCACCTGTTCTTCTTTGCATATTGGGCGTGCATGCATCTCTCTCTCCGACTCGTGACGAAAGCAAAAAATCGCTGGCCTCGTCATATGACGTTTGTGCAGCAGTAGAGCAGTTTCCTCTCTCCCCTCTCTCCTTCCACCCTCTCTACCTCTCTCCCCTCACCCTCTCTCCTCTCCTCTCGCCCTCTCTCTTCCCGTGTCCTAGGCCTACACACCTGCTCAAAACCACACAAGGCACCCGCTCCGAAAAAAAGCCTCGTTGATGCCCAACGTCTCTTGTCTCTGTGCTTCCTCTAGTCCCGGTCCGTTTTCCGAACGAAGTTGCGCGAGCGGCGCGGCACGGCGCGGCCGCAAATAGCGACCGCCCCCTCCACAAGGGCGAGGCCGAGGCGAGAGAGGCGTGCTGCGCTGTTGTGCTGTGACGAACCCTGCAGAACCCGAGTGGGCAAAGCATCCGGGCAGACAGAAACAGAATAGAATCAATGTGCGGATACTTCCGTACGGAGTAGTCCATTCGTGTTGTTGAAGACTATCAAAACTTGATGGGATGCCCCAACAAGGTCGCCATGTCCTAAAATAAAATAAAAGAGAAAAAAAAAAAAAAACCACAGCCATCGCCAAAGGGTCGAATTATCCTAGTCCTATCCGCCACGCCCCCCTCCAACAGCTTCTCCTATCCTCCCCTCACATGGCCCGTTCAAAAAACCAAGGAACGAACACTCGTCGTCAACGGATCGGTTCATGCGCGACCAACCCAACCCCCCCTCCCCCCTCCCCTCCCTCTGTCTCCCCCATCCCATCACATCCCCCCCCTCTCTCTCCGGCCGCCTGCAGCAAGCCCCGCGGGAATGAGACGGTCGCAGGACTAATGCCGTGCAGTGTTGCCCAACCCCTTCTTCTTCCTTCCCTCCTTCTTTCTCAACAGGCAGCTTGTGCCGCTCCGCGAAACGGACAGTTGTGGCTGTTCCACTGCGGCGCGCGCGCGTTGCGGTCCGTAATCTGCGTCATGGGGGGGGGAAGGCATGGTGCATGTATCAATGGTGTTTTTGGCATCATCGACAAGCAAGTTCGAGTCCTTTCCTCCCTCCTCCTCCTCCTCCGTCATCACAAGGCCCCCCCCCCCACCCTAACCTAACCCCACTGCCATCCCGTGCCTTTCTCTGACCGACCGACCGACGGCCCCCCAAAAAAGGCCGCCATGTCTTGGACTTTGTCTTGGACCCCTCCCCTCACCCAACAGGAAACAAACCCCAAGATCCCCCAGCCAAACCCAGCCCCTAGGAGCCGGGCCTCTAAAACAAGCTCTAGTTTCCTCTTCCCTCGTGTATGTCTCACCTGCCCACACACACACACGAGATGGGAGGCCTGATGACACCCCTCCCCCCCCCCCCCCCCCCCCCCCCCCCCCCTTCGCCGTCTTGTTGGTTTCTGGAAGGATGCTCACCTTGCAGCACGACGAGGGGAGGAAGAAAACCAAAAAAAAACGGCCCATCTCTCGCTTTACGACCCCCAAAGCTAGTTTGGCTTGAGGCGCAGTCACACCGTCATCAGTCACCCAAAAGAAGCACGGCGTAAAACTTGGGACTTTGATAATAAGACATGAGAAAAGCTTCATGTTCTTCGCTTTTGTTGGCTTGCTAAAGGGGACTCGAGCTAAAAACTACCAGCAAATTCCTTCGTAGCCGCGTACATCGTGATAAAATACCAAATCGTTGAGTAAGAAGAAAAAAACAAGAAATAAGTGCCTGCAACCGACCAGGCCACCTGGGGCTGATACTGTGTTGCTCAAGAAGTAAAATCATGAGAAGGGAGAAGATGAGGAAAGGAGATTCCAACAGAAAAGGAAAACCAAATCGACAAAACAGCAAAACAAAACAAATGCTTCATCGACGATTCATGTCATGCCGTCATCATCATTGCCATTGCGTCGGCCCTTCCATCCCATCCATCCATCCATCCATTCATCCATCCTTGCTTCGTCCTCTCCGCCCAGCCCAGTTTCCATCCTTGCCGAGTCCATGTGCCTGTGAACCACCCAAATGATGCCTTCCATGTCCAATGCACCCAAAATAATTCTGTCCCGTCATCGTCCACGCTGATTGGACTTGGGAACCCTGTAGAATCTGTTTGCTGCTGGCTGCTGCGACTGCTGCTGCCGAGTGCGCTGCCTGCACCGCCCACCACCCCAATGTTCGCCGTAATAAACCCAGAAAAAGAGCAGGGGAAAGGTTGCAAAAAAAAGAGGTATTCAAGACAAGACGAGAAATTCCGAGTGTGAAAAAATGCACCCAATAAAAATCAATGCGCGCTCGCTTGCTAGATCCGTAAGGAAATCAAAAGAGACCCCAAAGTAGGAAATCCAGAAAACGACAAAGGAAAGAAACCGTCCGTTTGGATGCGTGAGCAACAGGTCTGGAGTGTGCGAGAGCGACGTCGTGTGTGTGTGTTTGTGAAGGCGGCTCTTCTTCCCCCAGTAAAAACAGGTAGGAGATGTTGAAAGCCGACTCAAGGAAAAAAAAGGAAAAGAGACCTTAGGAAACGGGACAAAGGACAACCATTAAACCAAAAAGCCGTGAGACTCATCATCGTAACACTTTTCTCTGCGTCGTCCATTTTTGTGCGTAGGTTTTTGTTGTTGTTTCTTCATGCTCGGGCTTCGCTGCGTTGCTCATTTTGCACGTTGCTGCTCTCAGACATCATCTTCGCAAAGTTTCGCACCACTTCGCTGGGGATCTGGTCCCAGAGGAGGGATCGCGTGTATACGTCGGCCGCTCCGTTTTGCTTGTTCGTGTTTCGCATCGACGAGAGCGCATCCGCGAGGTTGCGGCGGCCCTGGCTGCCTGCGGACCTGTCGGGGGCGTTCTGGAGGAACTCCTGTGAGCTGACACCGTTGTACTGCGACGCTGACAGGGAGAAGATCTGCTCGTTGGTCTGCTCTTGCGTGGGCTGCGTCAGGGAGTCGCCAAGCTCAGAGAGCATCGAGGGCGCGACGCCGTCCATGACAATGTCGTTGACGGGCATCGAGTTGCCGTTCCAGTTGGCGCTGCCAGAGGGCTGGGGGGCAGCAGCCTGGAGGACAGCCGACTGGGAGTTGACGCCAGCCTCCTTGAGGACGTTGTCCAGCAGGGTGGCGGAAGCGGCCCTGACGTCCTCCGACACGCGAGGGATGGCGGGAGTGGAGCGGCTGGAGAGAACAAAAGCTCCGACGAGGAAGAGCATGAAGAGGAGGCCGCCCTGGGCAGCGGGCTTCTCGGAGCTGTCGCCGAAGGAAGTGGGCTCGGTCTTCTTGACGGGAACCACGGACATCTCCTGCTTGACCTCGGGCTCGACGGGGTACTCGTTGAGGAAGTTGGAAGTGTCCCAGGCACCACCCATGGTCATGCCATCCATGTCGTCGTAGGCGCCGGGGAAGGCGTTGGATCCCGAGTTGGCAGACGGCACCGTGTTGCTCTCGAGGCGCTGGACGTGGTCGGTGAGGACGCCGACCTTCTTTCGGAGCTCGCCAGTCTCGATGGTGTGAGATCGGATCATCTCCTCCTTCTCGAGGTTGAGGTTCTCGATGTAGTTGGTGTAAGACTGCTTCTCGATGAGGAGCTGCTCGATCTTGCCGCGGAGGTCGGCCATCTCCTCCTCCATCTCGCCAATCATGGAAGTGAACTGCTTCTTCTCATCCTCCAGGCGCTCCGTGTGCTGCTTCTTGCGCTGTCGGGAGTCAAGGGCGGCCTGTCGGTTGCGGAGCAGGCGCTTCTGCTGCTTGAGCTCCTTGATCTCCTGCTCATCCGTGGACTGGGCAATGAGCTGGTCAATGTTGCTCAAGTTGCGCTCGGCGGGGATGTCGAAGCGAGCGTTCTTCTTGCGGATGCCGTCGCCCCGTCGCATGTCATTGTGGGAGCGGATGGCGGGGCTGGTGGGTCGCATCTTCTTGTTCAAGGCCTGCTGCTGGGGAGCCATCCAGTCCTTCTGAGGAGAGGTGGGAATGGTCTGGCCAACGCCGGGGAGGGAAGAGAACATGTTGCCCGAGTTGGTGAAGGGAGTCTGGGCCGGCATGGGTCGGTGGAAGACGGACGCGTTGGGGTCGTACTCGGCCGGGACGCTCTCAAAGGGCTGAAGTGGGGTGCAAGTGCCGGATCCGCCAATTGACCAGTTGCTGCCTGGGGCGGCAAAACCGCTGTGCTGCTGATCGAGACGCATGAAGGGGTTGTTGCTGTGCTGCTGGTCCATGAAGGGGTTGTTGGAGGGGACGGATTGCATGTCGACAGAGTGCCAATCCTCAGTCTTGGGGGAGAAGAGCGGCGGGCCTACGGCGAAGGACTCTCGACGGCTGTCAGCCATGGGAGGGGACAGCTCGAGACCTGAGTCGATGCCGGCGCTGTGGTCGAGGATGCTATCGTCTAGCACACTGTTGTCTTCCTCGTCGAAGAGTTTCTGTGCGTGTTGCGTGTCCACGGTCAGAGGAGCGTTGCGATAGAAGTGCTGCATGGGGAATGTTGAAGCCATCGCCGGCAGCTGTGAAGTGTGTGTGCAAAGAGGAGGGAAGAGGAGGAGGGGGGAGGAAAGAGAGAAGAAACAAAGGTCGAGGCGGCAGAGAAGAGAAGCCAAACGAGCAAAAGAAAAAGTGAAGATGAAGGTGAAGTAGAGAGGTAGAGGTGAGGAGCAAGACGGAAGAGGTTGGGGGGGGCGCGCGAAATAATATGATCTTTTTTTTGTGAGGGAGGTCAGTGATAAGTTTGGTGCGCGCGGCGGTGAAAGAGAGCGCGGGCGGGCAGGTGTATTTTTGGCACCGGCACGGGGGCGTGAGCGCTGAGAGCGAGCGGTTGTGGGCTTTTGGGATGGACGGGGAGCTTGGGATTGTACTTTAGGCGCGGCCTGGGGGGAGTGCGAGGGTGGGTGAGTGTGGGCGAGTGGGCAGGAGCGAGTGGGCGTGGGCTCTTTTCTCTTTTTTTTTTTTCTCAGGCTTTTTGGCGTGGGTAGATGGGGCAAGCGGGGTGGGGTCAGACGAGGAAAGTGGCAGGCAGCGCCAGACCTAGCAGGAGCAAGGGCAGAGGAAGGAAGACCACGGGCGGGCGGTGCGGAGACGGATCGGAGTGCGGGTGGGTGCTGCGCATGGATGGGATGATGTTTCTGCCCGTCCCTTGTAGCAAAAGACGACGACAATCGATCACGATGCGTGCGGGTTTTGCGAGGTGAGGAAAAACGGTGAAGGACGCCGACGACGAGGCGGGAAGAGATGGGGGAATACGGGGGAGATCAGGAGGAGACCGACGGTTGATAAGACGACCGTTGGAGTGGATGGTGAGGACGAGGAGGGTTGCGGACGTGATGGGATGGGCCGCAGGCGGGAGGCCGGAAAGTTTTAAGAGCGCGGGAAGTGACGGGAACAAGAGGACGGCGACACGACGTGGTGCAAGCAACGCGCGCAGGAGATAGAGACGACGAGAAGAGACGGATGAAGACTCACCACTGGGTTCGTGGGCTTGTGTGTTGCCTCGAAGCTGGAAAGGTTTGGCGTGATGTGCGATGGAAGAAGACACAATCTCGGGGTGGTGGTCGTAAATAATCGAAACGGCGGTTATGGTGTTGCGGGCGTGTTGCGTGCGTGCTGCGTCTGCGTGCTGCGTGCTGCGTGCTGAGGTGCGTACTGCTTGCTGCTGCTGCTGCTGCTGATGATGCTCTGATGCTGCTGATGCACTCCAGATCTTGGACGTTCAAGGGCCGGGTCAACAGACTGCTGCTTTGGGAAGCGTGATGGACACGAGGTAGTCCGAGAGGAGGAGCTGCTTTGGTTATGTACTCGCTAAGGCTGTCTGGGCTGTCTGAAGCACTTGGCCGCCCCGAGGTACCTGTTGCCGGTCTCTGAGAGCAGGACGGTACCCGGGGCTGCTTGGACTCGACGCGCAGGGGGGACGTCTCTCGAGAGTCGAGAGGATGGCTGACCCACAGGGGGGCCAGCCAAAGGGCCCGCGAAGGACGGGGGGCTTCGGGTCGACTCAGGGCGTGCGGCGAGGGCCAATTAAGGGGGGGGGTGAGCCCAGCGGCTGCTCTTTCTGCCTTCTGCCCTCCTCTTGCCTCTCAGCCCAAGACGCTTCCTGAGCGAGATGCGAGCGAGCCCGTGGTTGAGCGAACGACGGGCCAAGTGAGGGTGTGGAGGCGTCACTTCGAGCCTGTCACGGGAGGCAAACCGCCTTGGTCAGGCTTGGAAGGCCTCATTCACACCGGCCGTCTTGGTCTTGGTCTTGGGGGGCGCAAGGGAGAGAATGCGTAGCAGAAAAAACCAAACAAAGTGTGTCCATTGCCGTGGTGTATACGAATCATGCTGATGCTCAGCATCAGCTCCGATCAGCAGCATTGGTACTAGCGGTGGCCACAGGTTACGGCGGCCCATCCATCGCCAATATCAACTGCAAGAGACTCGTACGGCAAAACGCATACCGACTGGACTGATGAGCCTGTGAATGCTGCCGTCGCAGCAGCCGGCATGACTGACCTCCACACGTGCTCGTGCTTCCCCCTCCACTCCCGATGAGCGAGATGGCAAGATAGGCAGATGCTGTATCCGACTATCCGTAGATACTTCGTAACCAAGTTACATACCACATACATGCGACATAGCGACCACCGCCCACCGACCACCGCCCACCCCCGGCTTTTTGCCAATGTGCAGTAGCTGGTAGGGGATTCCCTCGTGTGGCACCCGAGGCACTGCATCTCTTCGGCTGCCATTCGTCCTCGGTCGGCACTCATGGATCTCGTATGAACGATGTCAGACTGAGATGGCTGCGTGCGAGCCTGAGAGACGGGCGACGGTGGTTCGGCATGACTTGACCGCTGCTCTACCGGCATGGCCATTCTTCGTCCCTGATCTGATCTATATTAGAGCGGTGTTTGAAATAATGAGGCCATCATCAACCGCAGCCTGTGATGTCTCTCTACCGCTGCGCAGAACCTGCCCACCAACACCACCACCCCACGCGGTACGCAGTGCGTGCCTCTCGGGTGGTCCCATTGCCCATGGCTGAGCCGACGGGGGTTCATGGCCGGAACCAAGACGCGGGCGGCGAAACGGGAAGAGGAGGGGGACGGGGAATGTCAAAATGGTCCAAAAAAGCAATCAAGAAAAGCAAAATTTTGCCCTGGCACAGGCCTGGCAGCGTGGCAGCCCTGTCCGCACCTCGCTCCCCCTCTGCTTTCTCGTGAAGCACACGGTTGGGCAGCTCTCCCGCGTCTCGATACCTGCCAATTGCCGACCAGGAGGACGAGGGAGACAAGAGAGCTAGAGGCACCTTGGCGAGCCCGTTCTCAGACCGTAACTCGCGAATCCGTCTCGGTGGTTCTGGTTCAACGCGCTCTGGACCGGCCCGGGTGACGAGCCAAAGCCCAAACGGCACGGCAGGACGTTGGGCATCAATCGTCGAGATTCAAGACAAAGGTCTTTGATGCCCAGTGCTAAAACCGTCCGCTGGGCCACGCCGATGGGCCTATGTACTCCAGGACTGCAGCAGCCCGGGGGGGCCGCTAGGACGTCTGGCGAGCTTCCTATTGCTCAGCAAGCTCTCATCGATATGGGTCGTGGGGTAAGGGAGCTCAATGCGGTAGCTGCAGCGCAGTTGCAGCAAAGTACTGGGCTGGTACTCGGCGCTCCGTGCGATCTCGAAGCAACCAGAGCCAGTCGAGCTCGCATCTCTGGAGATGCGTCTTTTGCTGCACTCCCGCGGGCTACTCCAGATTTTGCCATGTTGAGGCGATTGCCATGCCCTCTCCTTCATGCGCTTGTGTGCGCCATGCAGCGCTTCGCTTGCGAGTCGGCCTCGGGTCCCTGAACCTCGCATGTTCTGGTCCTTCGCCGCCGCCGCCGCCTGCGTCGAGGACCCAGACCGATGAGGTACGTTGGTTAGTGGTCAACAATACCGATGGGTGGTGGGTGGATGGATGAATGGATGTGGCTGCGGTACCGAGTACGTACCGGAACTGGCAGCGACCTCAGATCTGGGGACATGCTTCTTCGGATCTACTGCCTGCATCTCGCGGGCATTCGCTCATGATCAATACAATCTGGGATCTGCCTGACAAATTGGCCGTCCGTCTTGTCTCAGATGGCCTTTCTTCTGTTTGATCCGTAATAACCTCTGCCGTCGCCGAAGTCCGTACGAGCTCCATATCGGAAGGCCTTGTGTGTAGACGCCTGAGGCACTCACTCCCTCTCTCGGGTCGCCAGGCTCCCGGCTGCTCCTGCCCTCCAACTTCTGCCTCCGTCTCTGCCTCAGGTATCATCTCCAACTACGCCCGCCCGGACAACTTCTCGCCGACCACGACTCCTAATTACCTCCCATCCCTTGCCAATTGTCGCCCCTACCAACATCGCATCTCGACATGCTGCCGATGGGCTGACTCTCGACCTTCCGTCGCCAATCTGATTGACGCCGCTCCCACCGTCCCTCCCATCCCGTCCGCCTCAGTGGGTGGCTGGGAAAAAAGCTACATGCGACTTCCGCACCCTCCCGGCCACGCCCTCAAAGGCCCAACCACTAGGCTTCGCTGCCTGACAATCACAGCTCCACTGTGCTTCATGGCCGCATGGCGAGCGGCCGTGGTGCTTCTCCCTTTTGAGGTCTTTGTTTTGTCGGTGTGTTTCTGCTTGGCCCCGTCACGCGTGCGCGTCCTCTCTCGGGCATTCAGCAGGGCCGCTCTCTTCGCGAACGGGCCCAACGACCCTTGCTCTGCGGTCCTGGTCATGGCCACAGGCCCAAACAGAAAGCTCGGTGTGCGCCTCGATCCATGCTGACCTGCCATCCAATGCTTCGGCGTCCCTCTCCTCCCTTCGGATTGCCATCCGGCTGCATCAAATTGGGTCAGCGACGGGCGGCGCCGTCCAAAACGGCCCAAGCTGCACCCGAAGCCAATCACTTTGGTGAGGCGAGCAGCTTCGTCGCTCCAGAGGGCTGGCCTCTGCTGGGCCCAAGCCCGTCTTGACATCCCCATTTGCTTCCTAAACTGCCCGTCCGAGAAGCAGCACCTCCCCTTCCCCTTCCAGGCGCAGCATCCATGGCCAAATCGGGATGTGCCCTCGCCAATAGCCGTGCGCCTCTTACAAGCTCTTCTGGAACCCGTCCTGTCTGGCTCACGAGAGGGCCGATGCATCACACCTTGACTTCGACCGCATCGACATCAGATTGGCTCGACCGCTCCTCTCAACGATTCTCTCGTCACCGCACTAAAGGCACGGATATATTGCTCACCGTACGAAGACCCAATTTGATGCCCAACTGCCTCACCTTTGCTCATTGGTGAGGAAGCCTTTCAAAGCCGCCATTATGACTCTTCGGCAGCCCGCGATCTCGGACGCCTGACCCCCACGGCGGAACGAATTTTCGCTGGGCACGCCCCCTCGGTATTCCGTTGCGCGGGTGCTTTGCTTTTCCTTGGTATCCCAGGCTCAGGCCGGCTGAGGGCACATGACATTCCTTCAGCCTTCTCCCTGCGAGCGAGCATCAAATTGGCATACGAAACATTCCGATCGAGTGTTGCCGTGACGCAGTTCCGAAGCCCGAAACTCCTGCCTGAAGCAGTAAGAGAAGCCTAGATCCTCGGTAGATTTGACCCCGGTCCTAGGTGCTGGTCCTGCCAACCCCAGCCTTTCTAACGAGCTAACAAGAAAATTCCATGCGCCTATGCTGACTTCCAGTCTTACACTGAGCGATTCCTCGATTTGATGGGACCACCCTGAATCATCGAGACCGGGGGAGCTGCCCTAAGATCCAAGGTCACCTGGCAAACTGTGGCAGAGCCACGGCGTTCCTCGGAGCGAAAGGATGCCAGAAATTTCATGCCAAGAGGAAAATTATCACCCGGGAATGTGCGGTCTAGGCATCCCTGACCAACATCGACATCAACACCCACGCCCCAATAGCAGAATATTTTTTTCAGCATAACGATCCACCTCTCTGGAGATTGCGATTGCAAATCACGAGTCGTGATGTCAAACCAACAAAGGCCCCCCTTCATGTGTCATGCGAGTTCACGAGGCTATGGAACGAAGCAAGGCAAAAAAAAAAGGGCTGGGGAAGACCAGTTACGCTCTATTTTTGATGCTGTGCGGGATCTTGGAAAGAAGGTTCCCCACCAGGTTTTCGTCTGTTGCATCTGAAACTGGGACAGGTGCAGCGAAGTGCTGAATGCCGCCACGTTTCCGTTTGTAAAAGCCGTCGCAGGGGCTGCAAGATGGCCGAGGCGGTGCACCATCTATCGCATGGATTCCTTCTCTCAGAGCAGGCTATAGATCTGCCTCGAACATGTCAAAAGTTTGACGTATTACGCCGCGATCATGTCGGACAAGTGCAGCTGCCAGAATCTACTCCAACAAGACAGAGTTGTGTCGTCATGTCACTGCCCTCTGGATCGCCCAGCCCTACGCACAACGTACGGGGTTGTGTGAAGCAAGTGCGATATCAGCCTGGCCCAATAGAGAGCGGTTTGCGAAGCAGGGTTGAGTCTGTCTGCGTCAAGTTGGAAGCGAACGAGTTGCCAGCTGTCAAGTTACAGAGTTGATGCACCAAGATATCCGATTCAAGCACTCCAGCATCTGAAACACTACGTCTTGGGAACGGAAACCTGCATTCGGCAAACGTGCAACGTCAAGGTTCGTAAAGCAAGCATACGAATACATTGTCATATCATCCGCATGATCCTTCGAGATCGAGTTGCACTCATCCGTACGAGAGCCCCATCGGCGTTGTGGCACGGAAAAAGAAAGGAAAGCTGACGGTTCCATTCTTGGAATCGCCGTCGACCAACCGTGGGCCCTTTGCGACGGAACGGAGGCAGAAGCGACGTTGGTCGTTATCGATACCAAGTTCAAGCGGTGAAGCAGGTTGGCAGTTTTTGACTATGCCGAATCTGGGGGGACCCGGGGCTGTGGTAAACCGGAGAGAGGCTTCTCAGCCACTCGATCTCGCAACGGATCACGGCTCTGAAACGAGTGGCTTCGGTGCTGGAAGGCTTGGTTTCCTGGCGCCGGGACGGGGATAACCCCGACATACAGGCCGAGATGGACGACAATCCGAGGTTGAACCATGGCACTGCTATTTGGAGCGACAGTCTAACACAGGATCTCGGTCCATGTTTCACGGTACGAGTGTGGGGGAATAAACCGGAAGACGCGGACGGGCGGCGAGCAAAGAAGTTGGCTGGGGGGCCGCCGAGGTCCCCCTTAGCTGCTATTCCTCTCCCTTGCGGACGCATCTCAAGGGAGAGGGAGGGAGGTTGGGTTGGGCCAAGAAAACAAAGCCTCGTCCGTCGTCAGCTCCCGTCAGCTTAATCGGTACGGCTTAACACCACACTGCCATGACCGCCTCGCAACATGGCAACACTCGGGCCTGGTTGTGGCCTGAGATCCATGTGTTTCAGCCATTTGTGAATGGGCGAGGCTCGACTGCAATAGGAGCGGTGGTATACCGCCACGACCGGCCCGGCACAATTGGACCATGGGCTCACACTATTGGGAAATAGTGGCATCGCGAACGCGCAACGATTCATGATGCCCGCCCAAAAAGCCTCACCTTGGGAGAATACGGGCGGGCGGTGCATGGCTTCACCATGGATTGATGACTGAGCCCAGCAAGTGTCGGTCAAGCACACAGGCGACATTGGTGTTGCTCCAACAACGAATTTCTGTCACGCCGTTGCTTGGTGAGAACTCACACCGTGGTGTCGTGCCTTGTTCCTGACGGACGGTGCATTCCTGGGGATCGACGTGCTCGCGGACTCGGTGCATGGTGGACATGGCCTGGGAGAGATGCGATTCGTCGGCCGTTGCCTCTGCTGCTGGCCCGTCCACCCATTTGTGACGCCATCTCCAGATGCTCTGTATCCCTTCATTTTCGTAGCTTCTCGACTGCAGTGAGATGCTTGGGATATCGCTCGCAGCAATGGGCGAGCTTCTATGTTGTAGGCTACTTTGTCGACCTCGTCTCTCTGGCTCTCATCGCATAGCCGTCATGAAGTCGTACAGGAGAGACCGTCTGCTGTGCCAAACGCAGTGCTGTTTCGGTAGATACGTTGTCAGTGCCGCATGTGTGCCCCCATGAGCCGAATC
This sequence comes from Thelonectria rubi, assembly GCA_013420875.1. Taxonomy (NCBI): domain Eukaryota; kingdom Fungi; phylum Ascomycota; class Sordariomycetes; order Hypocreales; family Nectriaceae; genus Thelonectria; species Thelonectria rubi. The sequence continues at coordinate 87,933 of WMHX01000008.1, forward strand.
GTTTCCTCGATCGAGCCCAGGGCAAATAGAAGGGCACTTTACGCGGCGCGGGAGAGAGAAGGGGGGGTGATGAGAAGGCAACATGGAGGGCATCATCTCGCCGTAACTGAAGCGGCGAGTTGAGTCATGGTCACGGCATGCTATATATGACAGGCAAACGCAAAGCGAGGGCGAGGATAACTAGACTCTTCGATGCCCTGTTCGGCTCGCGCAGACGGCAAAGACGAATGGCATCTCATCGAGCATCGTCATCGTCATCGTCCATCATGAAGCTCACCAACTTTCCTGTCCTGATACCGGCCTTTACCGCCCACGTAAGTATGATGTATCTGTACAAGATCTACCATGCTCCCTCCCCCCCCTTTTCTCGTCGAGACATGCGTGAAGCATCATCAGTCAACTAACACGCGCGCCCTCGCCCCCTTTCCCCCCCTCCCCAGATCTTCATCGACACCCCCCTCGCCATCACCGCCGACCTCCTCAACATCCCCTTCCTCGCGGGCGCCGGCACGCTCGCCTCGGAGCCAAACTACCGCCCGCCGCTGCGCGCCACCTTTCTGCACGGCGGCGACTTCCTCCGCCGCGACCCGGACGGCCGCGTCGTGCGCCTCGACGTCTCGAGCGTCGCCCGCGACGACGCCTCGGGCGCCCTGCTGCGCTTCAGCTACGGCGGCGTCGTGGGCATGGCCGGTGCCGAGGGCAAGGTGATTCGCGGGGACGACAATGCTACCACGACGGGGTTTGGGAATGCTTGTGAGTTTTTTTTTTGTTTTTTTTTGTTCTCGTCGTCGTCTTGGTGTTTTGTTGTGAGTGCTGTTGTCGTAGGCTTACCCTATGGCTGGATTGCTCGTCCATGTTTTGTTCGATGAGGATAAACGGCTGACCTAGACCCCCAGTCGTGCAGGTTAGGTTCGAGACGGACAGTCCGGGCCTCAAACCCCTCGAGGACAAACTATTCGTCGGGTCTGGCAGGTTCATTGTCGAGGAGAACCAGCCCGTCATGGTGGAATATAAAATTAGCGAAGTAGCCGCGCCGTGCGCCCAGGAACTCGAGATGGGATGAGAAGTACGACGAGTATAAACCAATGCAACTTTCAAGCCAATGGGCATCTCCTACAATCGCTGACCTGACCATGTCCTGATGCTTCCCCTCGTTCCAAACTCATATCGCAGATGCCGCCAACGTCCTTTCATGTGCCCTCTTTCCATAGGTATTGTATTTCATTGAACGTCCAAGATTCCTGTATGCAACTTTGCCTCTTTACCACTAAACCACCCAAAATGCTTCTCATATCCCTCTAGACTCAATACATGGCTTCCGCTGCAACTCCTCCTCTACTTCAAGGACCGAGGTGCGGGCACGGGTGACCAGACTTCCCCGTGTCCATGTCTCAAACATGCCCTGTACACCCTTTGCATCTCGGCGCATTATGGGGCCATGTTGGCAAGCTGCAGAAGACGCTCGCCCGCACGGAGATTGGCATACTCGTACGCCTTGGACTCTGGTGGGAAGGTCCCGTTTGCCGCCCAGAGGTCAATCAGAGGCTGCATGGGCTCCAGTTCCGCCGGCTTCAGCATGTCCAGAGCAGTGGCAGTCAGGACGAAATGCGAGAAGCAACTGTTGAGCTGCTTCTCCAGGTTGAGGTGGTAGAAAGGCTCGACAAAGTGAGCCCAGTATAGATGAGCGTACACTCGGAACATCTGTCGGAACACCATCTGGCAAGTTTCGACAAACTTGTCAGGGAAGCCGGATCGCTTGCCAATCCACTCGGGCTCGCCGGGGTTCGTCAGCTGAGAAAGAGGAGTCGTCGTGATGGCAGCGTTGTGGGAATAGGAAACTCCCGAGGGATCGGTAGGGAAGATGTTGGTGTCGTCAATCTTTCCAGAAATCCACCGTTGCATCAGCGTCATGTACTCGTATGCAGGAAGCTCAACAGGCTCTCTTCGGCTGTTGAGCCAGGTAAAGGAGTGGTTGCTGAGAAGTGTGAGCACACGCGTAAATAAATAAACGGATTAACTCACGACCCGGCCGACATGCGTGGGCAAGACGTAGAGTTGCAAATTGAGCTTCCATCCTCTTCCTTCTCATGCAAAACTCGGACAAAGTTCCAGAGGTTGCGGTAATGCTCGACGACTGAATCAAATAGTTAGCAATGAGCCGAGCCAGAGGTCAGCGAAGACATACCCTGGTGTGCAATCCACTCGCCCTGCTCGACAGTCTTGGGTCGGGCACTCAGGGTCATAAAGTTCCCCTTCACAATGTGCTTGGCATACTGTGCGTTGAGCCACAGAGGAAGGGGTCGAGGGAGGTGATAGGAGGCGATGATGTCGTCACCACCAGCCATGACACCGCTGGACTCATCCATACCGATGGTCTGGGCGAGCGAAGGTGAGTTGGGCAGGGGAGGGACTTTGGGAGCCAAACTGGCAGATGAAGACTGGCTCCCTTGAGAAACGTGCTCCTGGGGAGGAGGAGGAGGAGGAGGAACCTGGCTGGCGGTAGACGCGGTCGGGCTCTTTGGTGGAGCAGCCGGTTTGGCTGACCCGCCTCGAAATCGGGCGTTGCTAGAATGGTTGTCTCGTCAGCGGCGGAAATCATGGTGAGAGAAACACGAGGTGGTATGTGTAGATGGTCATGTCCCTAGCGACGCTTCCGAACCCTGGTGGCAGCACACCATGCTGAGACAAGAGTGAAGGGATGGAAGGTTCCTTTGGTGTTCCCGGTGATGTGCTATATGGAAGTTGAAGTCATCAGGGAGCACCGCCTCGGTTTTGAGGAGTGAAGGTTGATGAGCTGGTATAAGCCAAGGACGGAGATGGAGATGGCAGTCCCTGACAATTGGAAACACATGATGAGGTTTCTTGAAGACGGTGTAGTAGTGAAACAAAGGGGCATGTGGTGAGGTCAAGGGCTGAGGATATGTCTTAGATATCGCATCAGACAGCCAGATGGTGACAAGTGGGTTGGGGGGTATCCGGACTCTGGAGAGGAGGAGCCATGCGATAGTGGTGGAAACAGACGCCAGGGAGGGAGCCATCGACACGACGTGAACGGAATTGAAGATCCGAATTTGCATGTAAATGAGCGAGTGAGCACCAAAACAAGCAACTTACATGCCGGAGAAGAGGTTCGACATTGTCAACGGAAAGGCGGGGTGGAAAGCGGTGGTCGCGAGGGGTGAAGAAGCGGTCCCGACGGTTCAGTTGGGCACTGAAGAGGAGGTGAATAAGAAGAGAAGAAGCAGTGCACACCTCTTGCGAGTCGCTCTGGCCGTCGTCGAGGCTGCAGCAAGTGCGGAAGTGAGTTATCACGGTGGCAACTCTCGAGAAAGGGGGCTTTGGAGGTCAAAAGAGGTCGAGGCGTCGGTGATGGAGATGAAGCTCCAACGCGGCTCGCTCATGCCAACTGCCCCAGTCTGCTCCTTCCTCGCTCTAACCTGACGCTGTTTCGAGGCACCTGAAGCACGCTATGCCCTATTAGGGCCCTTAAGCGAGCTACGGCCGCCACTTCTCCGCCCAGACCCCTTTTCCAGTGCACCGAACTGTGGCTGACGGTGTGGCTGGAGCTGCTTCAGCCTCAGGCTTGAGAGTCCACCGCAAAGCGGAAAGCAGCTGGCGACAAAGGCTCGCAAACCACGACCTCTTCAAGCTCTCTCAACCCTTCTCAACCCAACCTGGGCTCACCACGCGTTCCCGTCGCATTTGCCTCTTCCACCCCCCTCTTCCGTCGCATCATCATGTCCGATTCAGAAGACCCAATTGACCCCCTCGACGAGGGCGGCGATGACCTTTTCGGCGACGAAGTCGATGATGAGATTGCGTCCCCCAAGGAACGCGTTCTCGACGATGATGACCTCGCATCCGATCCCGAAGGAGACACCTACGCGCGCTATAGAGATGACGATCAGGCGCAACCCGAAGTTAAGGACCGAGTTGTCATGGCCGTCCAAACATATCGTCACAGAATTCCCAAGCCCAAGGATGGCGCCGTACGTTTGCTAACCCCCATTATACATGCGCCTACTAACTCTGATAGCTACGCGTTCTTCGAGTCCCGAAATTCATCAAAGTCCTTCCCGAGGAATACGACCCCGAACACTTCGAGCCGACCGAGTTTGACATTGCCAATGCCAAGTCTCAGCAGCCCAAACACGTCGCAAGAGTGCGCAGAGATCACAGCACTGGCGAGCTGAAGAGCAACACCAACGTCTATCGCTGGAGCGACGGTTCAGTGACGATTGCCATCGGTGGCGAGCATTACGAAGTCTCCAAAAAGGCCCTCGCGCCAGCCTCCGACAAGCCTTACAACGAGGTCAACGATGGCCACTACTACGCTGCCGCCGCCGAGCTGAGCAGCAACCTGCTCATGACGGTTGGCCACATCACGGAGCAGTACAATGTGCGACCAAACAAGGCTGTTGGCGATGACGCGCTATCCATTCTTGCCGAGAGGATGGCACTGGCGAGCAAGGCTTCAGGCGGAGGTGACATGATCATCCGTACCACTCGCGACCCCGAACTACAAAAGAGGCAAGCCGAGCTGGCCGAGAAGGAAAGGATCAAGGCACAGCGAAAGCGTGAGAATGCCGCGGCCAAGATGGATGGCGGATATGGCAGAAGCAACCGTGGTGGTCTTTCCATTGGCGACATTGAGGGCGGAAGACGAGGTTTCGGATCCTCTCGAAAGCGTGGTGCCCCTGGTTCCTCCAAACCTAAGCGCCGTGGCCCAGAATACGATTCTGACGATGATCTGGCGCCGGGGGCGCGCCGACAGGACGACTACGAGGAAGACGACTTTGTTGTCGGTAGCGATGAGGAGGAGGAGGAGGTCGAGAGCGGAGGTGACGACGACGACGAGTTGTTGGATGAGAGGGAGGAGAAGCGCTCAAAGCGACGAAGGATGCGAGAGCGCGATGAGGATGCGGAGGGATCGGATGTCGAGCCAGAGGCATCGGGAAGACATAGGCGACGCAACGTCATTGATGACGATGACGACTAGATGGATCTATCTGGGTGGTTCATGGCCGGTGTCTTGATGGAGAAGGCGTGGCTGCTTTTACATTGTATAATCAGGGCCGATGATGGGCCCGTCGTTTGCTATGGCGTTTTAATCAACACGAATAAAAGAGGCAGTCCATGATCCAGTCATCTCGCTGACACGGCGAATATTGTGGTGTTGAGGAATGTTGGTAGCGTGGTTGGGGTTGAGGTGGTGGTGGTGATGTTGCGGGCAATCACATGCTTGCCGTGTTAGTGGGGAGCCATCGGACTCTATACTCCATAGGTTACTCTGGACGAATTCAGAACATAGAACATCGGTTCACCATCATCATCCCCCCTTATCAATCGATTTTCGCAGCCTGCTTCCATGTGGCCTGACGCGCCGACCATGACCTAGACACACGCGCCTTTCCTCTTGCGCCGCCACCCTCTCTTCGGCCGTCTTCGATGGTGCTTGTGATCGTCCCTCGGCAATCATGGGGGTAGTCGTGGCCATTTGGGGTGTCGTCGTGGACGTGGCCGGCTTTTGGAAAAGGGTAACTCATCCCAATACCCTTGCCACGGCTTGACTTGTCCCTTCTCCTCTGACCATGCTGCTCCAGAAGCTGCACAGCTGGTACACGCGCAAGAGCCCGGTTGAGCTCTGGCTGCATCTCCTGCGCCACGCCGAGACGTTTGAGGAGTGGGAGGAGGCGGCCCTCCATCTGGACAATCTCCTCGGCCTCGATCTTTGGTAAGCGCGCCCGCAATGGCCGTCGACCTGATGCGCTGACGAGTCGTAGGCGAAACAACCCGACGTCCAAGTACTACGATTGGCGCCTCATCACCGGCCGGCTCGACTCGCTCGCCTCAGCCCGCGAACATGGCAACTTCCAACACCTAGTCAACCTCCTGCGGTCCGGACTCGTCCGGAACCTTGGTAACATCACCGCCCCGAGACTATACAACCGTTCCTTTGCTGGCACGAAATATCTCATCGAAGAATACATTACCCAAGTCGCCGAGTCGGTCGAAGACATCCGAATGCTCCCGACCAGCCCCTCATCGACCGGCCATGGAAATGGCATCTCTCTGACGACGCAGATGAAGCTGGACTGCATTCACGATACAAGACAAGCTTTTGGGAGGAGCACCCTCGTGCTGCAAGGCGGCGCCATCTTTGGAATGTGCCACTTGGGCGTCATCAAAGCTTTGTTCCTCCGTGGCCTCCTCCCACGCATCATCACGGGCACAGCCACGGGAGCGCTTATCGCCGCTCTCGTGGCGATACATACCGAGGACGAGCTCCCGGCGGTGCTGAGGGGCGATGGGATTGACCTGACGGCCTTCTCGCCAAAGAATGGCGTGGAGCCTTCGAGCAGCCAGACGTTTCGTTCCCGGTGGGAGACGTTGCTGCGCAGAATCCGTCGCTTCTCGCGCGAAGGCTACTTTTTGGACGTCACCGTCCTCGAAGAATGCGTGAGGGCTAATGTCGGCGACCTGACGTTTGAGGAGGCGTACAACCGCAGCAAGCGAGTCTTGAACATTACCGTTGCCACCGAGGGCCAAGGCGGCGTTCCGACGCTTCTCAACTACCTGACTGCGCCAAACGTGGTAAGTATTCATTGGCTGTGCTATTATCGAGCTGATGCGAACTCATCTTGTCAGTTGATCTGGACTGCCGCCGTCGCCTCGAACGCCTCGTCCCCCGCTCTCTACGGTCGCCGCAAGACGACGATGCTCTGCAAAGACGCCCACGGAAAGATTGTGCCCTGGGCACCGGCAAACACCATCGACTTCCGCCATTGGACGCACACGTCGTATTCCGACCGCGACTCGCCGCTGAGGCGCATTGCAGAGCTGTTCAACGTGAACCACTTCATCGTGAGCCAGGCCAGACCCTACCTGATTCCCTTTATCCAGTCCGACATGCATGGTCCCTCGTTGGTGGAAGCCCGCAGCAAGACGACGCAGGTGTCTGCCTTCCTGGTGAGGATGGTCGGGTTGGAAATCAGGCATCGCCTTCGCCAGCTGGACACGCTCCGCCTCCTCCCTTCGGGCATCCGGCGCTTCTTGGTCGACGAGCAGGTACCTGCCGCGTCCATGATGCTGGTGCCCGAGGTGACGGCGGGAGACTTTGTCCGGCTCCTGGAAACGCCGACGCGGGAGACGCTGAACTATTGGATACTGAGAGGGGAGAGGAGCGTGTGGCCAGCCGTGGCTGCGCTGAGAATCAGGTGCGCCGTGGAGAACGAGCTCGACAGATCGTACCAAGTGGTGAGGAAGTTCAAGGCGCCCGGGCTCCGCAGGAAAGGTAGCATGGCTGCCACGACGGACGCTGAGCGGAGAGAGAGGGAACGCACGAGTGTCTTTGGCAGCATTTCGTAGGGGGCTGAGATTGGCTAGACCTGAGATTGCAGTATCTGGATATCAATATGACTATTGCACGTGGTTTCTATTCCTCGCTCCTCGTCCTCGGAGCAAAAAGAAAGGATGACATACAACAGCGAGGATTCCCCAATTGTCACCGACTTGAGTACTAGTTCGCCGCTTCTCAGCTTGACTGAGGGAGAGCAGACGGGATCCTGTATTCTCTGAGAGCTATGGTCGTATGTGACAACACGGGCAGCTCGTAGGATATATAAGGGATCTAGCTATGAGACAAGCCGTAAAAAAATAACATACAACAGCGAGGATTCCCCAATCGTCACCGACTTGAGTACTAATTCGCCGCTTCTTGGCTTGACGTGCGGAGAGCAGACGGGATCCAGTATTATCCAAGAGCTATGGTCGTATGTGGCAGTCACCACGACAACCGGGCTTTATATACGGGGAAGTCTAGTTCTTTTGGGCCGACGGAGACGTTGCAAGTATGGTGGGCGCTGGGTTTTGGTGAACGGAATGCCCGTCGTGCAGAGAGAGGCGATGCCCCCGGCGGCTATCCGCGTCTGTGAAGCAAAGGCGATGAGGATGGAGTCCGCAGGAGTAACCCCACGCGCAAATAGGTGGATGAATAAGTATATGCGAGAAACACGGACAAGGCGGAATTGATGGCCTGGTTGGTGCTTGAGCAGAGTACAACGAACGGCTGGCCTGGCAATCACCGCATAGGGAGAGGGTACCTTTGATGCAGGGTTTGACATGGGCACTGCATAGTCTCAAAGATTTAACCGCCGTCGACGTGGGAGTCATTATAGAGGCAGAGAAAGACATGCAATTCGGCTTGTCCCTCTTTTCGTTGTTGTAAGTTGGCAAACAACCTCCATGGCAAGATATAGTAGTCAGGTTTCCATCTTATAAAGGCATCCAGAGTTTCTTTGAACAAGGACTTTCTGGCAGCTGGACGGCTTACACCAACTGGGTATTTGATGGTACAAATCCCACTGCTCATTCTGTTCTGTCCACCATTCTTTCGACATGCCACTCAACTACACCATCTACCCGCATTGTAAACTGCTCACCTACTTCTCTGCTGATCCTTCGACAACCAGAAGCCCAACCATGGAAGCCCAAGGCCAGGGAAACCTTCCCGCCGTCATTCATCCCACCCTCCAGCCCACTATCCAGCACCTCTGCACCTTCATCCTCCTCCACGACACCAGCCTCTCCCCCCAAGACCCCGCCGAGGTGCTCTCCAACGTCTTCAGCCGCTACCGGCTCGACCGTCTCTTCCCCTGCGCCCGCATCGTCCTCCCCCTAGCGCCGTTTGGCGACGAAAGAATGAATCGACGCTCTTGGGGTCTCCCCTCCTCCTTCAACCCCGCCCTCTACCACGAGGCATCCGAAGAAGAGTGGCAGTGCGTCGCCATGGCGGCCGGTTACCTCGACGGGGTCGTCGATGACGAGGCTCGGGTCGTCGGCCGGCGCAAGGTTTTCGTGATTGGCTTCGGCGTGGGCGCCGCCATGGGCGTGGCCCTCCTGCTCAAGGCCCGGCTGCGGTTCGGGGGATTCTTCGGGGTTGGCGCGTGGGTTCCGTTCATACAAGACTTGAGGGCCGTCGCGTCGACCCTCCCCGAGCTCTCCTCGCTCGTCTCCGAGAACAGCAACAAGAACAGCGTAGGTTATCGCTGGGCACTCGACGTGCGCCTTAATATCAACGACGATATGGAGTGGCTAGCCCGTGTCCCTGAAGACCACCCTGTCCGGGATGCTCTCTGCGGAGGCGATGTGGTGAGCCAGGCAGTATCAGGAGCTCTTCTGAACCCTCCCGTGGCAAACGAAAACTTGTTTCCATCGCTGTTGAGGCTCAGATACGTCGCCGACTTCCTCCACGGCTTCGCCTCCTCCAGGCGAGCCGACTGCCCTCACCACACGGGTCTGAGTACGCCCGTCATCATCATTCCCGTAAGCGACGACGCGCGCGCTCCGTATCAACGCACCTTGGAGGCGGCCGTGTTTCTCCAGATGCTAGGCTTCGATCCCATTTTAGAACCCGTCGCCGGAGACCGCGATGGCATCATCAGGGTCTTGATATGTGCCCTCTTGGAACACGCAGTCAGCCCGATACTCGTGGGGAGCACGTGAGACAGAGGTTTCTGCCCTATTCGCGGCCACATAATCAATGGAAATTTAGGGGATGGCTTACCTGGCGAACCGCGGGCATTGTTGGGCTTGCATAAATGGTATCACAGAGTTGCACATTTGTGAGAGACGCCGAAGACGGCTTGCATAACTCGCATCAATAGATCCTGATGATTCTCCCCATTCTCCCATTCGTCAAGCACTCACTGGATGCCCAACACATGCAATGAGCCTCCAGCTGAGGCAGGACTCTCGAACGCCCTGCTTCCCGTGTATCACACCGACTCGAGGCCTCTCAGTACCGGATGAAGGGCTCGACGTGCCATGACGCCTCTCGCCGGTCCCGTCACAAGATTTCAGTCATGCGGTGATTCACATGTACCTACCCGAAGATAGATGTACCTCATGGTCCCCCCATCTCTCCGTTTCAAAGGTTCCAAAAGTACTTACGTGGCACTCACCTCTTTCACCATTGCAGGGAAGCCGGAGGTTGCCATGTCTGCAAGCAGAGATTTTTTGCGGTCCCCTTTGGGGAAAGATGTGATATCATGAGACTCGGCATCTGCGAGTGATGCGTGAGTGTTTGAAATTCCATCACGAGAGGATGAGATGAGGACGCCACAGCAGGGGAGGAGGGGCAAAGGGCTGATAGAACGTGGGGGAGTCAGCCAGTGGCAACGACCCCGGATTATCCGGAGGCCAGGGACCTGTCGTTGACCGCCAGACCGCTACACCGTCACTGATGGATCGCCCCAGATGCGCTTGTGCGGCATAGTTTGTTTCTAAGCCTTGTACGCACCGCTTCTCGTCTATTGGACGACGACATGACACACTTTGACGACCGTCCTCGTCCACATTCTCGCGAAAAGAAGGCTGAAGGCGCGGAAGAGTGCTCGTATTGTGGCTCGTGTTTTGGCTCGCGTTGCCCACGGATGCATCGTCGCCCAGGGTTTCAGGCGTGTGCGCGTACGTACGTCTGGTCTCTCTGGGCCGTCAGCGGCGAGTCTTCGCATCACGCCGACTTCATCGTCGTCCGATACCGTGGTTGCGAGGCTCCTATTCGTAGACGACAATGTTGAGTTTGGAGGTGCCGACTGATGCCTTGACCTGAAACAAGACGCCAAGAGGTCCGACGACACTTGGCGGCGAGATCAAGGAATTGTTTGGCCGATTCCGTCTTCGAGCACGAAATGGCCATCTTTTCCTCCGGTTGGGTTTAGGTCGGGGAGCGCTCGGAGGGTTCCATGCCCGGTCGATATTAATAGACTTGGGCCGAGCCGGTGGCCGTTAATGACGACGTGCCGAGTGCCCCAACGAGTCTAGACCATGGCTCCAGAGCTTCTCGCGACAGAAGAATTGGCCAAGCTCGAGCTCGCTGGCCCAAGTCGGACCTTCTTATCACGCTCCATGCGAAAAAAAAAAAGGGCTGACGGCGGATCAACAGCAGCTTTGCCCGAGTGACTGACCAACAGAATGGTAGCATCGATGCGCTTTGTGGTATGTATGTGTCAAGGAATCAACAAAGATCTAAATCATGCATGTACCCGTTAGTTGCGTAGCACTCGGGCGAATGCACTCGAGCACGTTTCCAAGATGCAGGGAGCTTATCCTGCTCGCAGTAGCAGCTATGTATTCGCGTCTGCCACGATCCGGCCACTAAAAAGAAGTGAGGCGGATAATCGCGAGGTCCGCAGTGCCGTCCAGGTTTCCAGGCAGAAGAGCGTTTGCTGCCAAAGTGGCACGACTTTCCTTGGGCTCCGGAGTCGGAAGAATGGGGTAAAAAGGGGTGATCCATTCGCCAATGGAGACAGGCCGAGAAGTGCAAGCAAAGGTGCCGGGCGGCCGAGTTATCAACAGTGCTGCAGGTGGTGGTTGGCTGCCACCGAGATCAGAAAAGGAGGACAATATCTTGGCTGAAATGGCCTCGACGCCGGCGGCAGGGAGGTGCAGTAGTACCAGCAGCAGAAATAAGCTCCTTCCACATTCGTTCGATGAAAAGCACTGCACCTGCCTCGCGCCAGCCTTGAGACGCCCAGCATCATGGATGACGTACTCCTGCTGGCGACGACCAATTCACCGTCTGGGTGCACGCATGCGTTGTAGCATTCTCAAAATGGTTTGCACCGCGAAAATGACTAGTGTAAGTACTGCTCGAGATACGAAGTACAGCACGAGTACTCGATAAGTTCAAGTTCAATGTTGGCAGCCCGGGGACGGGCGGTTGCGGGGTAAGATACTGGAGGCAGGAGTGGGAAAGCCGTCCAAGCCCGCAGTGGCCAGCTCATCGGTACCTCCCCACGAGCCTCATTTCAATGGGGTGACCCCACCTTGATGAATACCTCCCTACGCCCCGCGCACTTCTCCCCTTCCCTCTGCGCAACTGCGGATGGACGCTACGCATTCTCTCCTCCGTCGCTTGATCGGTCAGTTAGATACTCTGATTCCCCCTTCATGATCCTTGAGGTTCCCGTGTCTGCCAGGGTCCGGGGTACGTATACACGCCTAATTAAGTATATAAGAAGTCTTGCACCCCCGTCCTTAGCAGCCTCCTCTCTCCTCTCCCCTCAACCACCCTCATCATACCGGATTGGTACCAGGTAATCTTAGAGTCTCTCTATCATTGCAATCTTGTCAATTGGTTTGCTGCCCTCCGCGATACCCAAAGCTACCTGACGCCCCTTTACTTCGGTGCTTCATCCTCCTCGGTCCTAAGGTCGCGCCAGCATCCCACCAAACCTGCGGGCACTTGCAGTTTTCTGCAAGCATCCCACTTATTGCGATAAGAGCAAGCCTTGCCAAGCCCTTCTTTTGGCTTCAAATACCGTACTCTCCTGCAATTGCACCTCCGCCTCATTGTCTGTCGTGAGGGCCAACCTCCGGTCAACTCCCGTCCCACCTTCGGCATCTCTAGGTGAGTCTCGTACCTCAATCCACTCTCAGTGCCATGGAGACTCACCAAGCCAGGATCTTTCACATGTCCGCCTTGCCGTACCGTTTTTCCCTCAGAGCCATGCAAAACACTCACAGCTTCGACGCCGGGTCCCCCGTTCCACCCGATAATACGTCAAGAATGCCGCAATACAACGACGCCAACGAGTCGGCCTCGGAGAGAGGCCAGGCTTCGTCGGAAAATATTCCTCACGTCGCTCGCCCCGCCACCGCCAACGTCGCTCCCTCCACGGCCGCTACTACGGCTCTCGGCCCCTCCACCGAAGCCGACGATACAATCGGAGCCGATTGGGAGGACCTGGGCTTTGAGCGGCCGGTTCGTCCCGCTCCGTCACACTCCGGCAACAACGTCTCCACTCCCGACATTTCGCTGTCGGCCGGACTGGCTCCCGGCATGGCGGCCGCAGTCGGCTCGGAACTTTCGTCGGTTAACATGTCCCTTCACGACCGCATAAACAAGCCTGAAGAGGTTTACATGTGGCTCTGTGCTCACGATCAGAGCATCAACGAGAGCAGCGCCATCTACCCCGAGCCCGGCTCCTCCAAATCTCCCACCACCATCGACCTGGGTGAGACTGCCGCCCCCGTCGCCGCTGAGAGTGTCAAGGCCACCGAGCTTTTTGGAATTGGCGACTGGGCTGACAAGCCCACCCCTCTCAATGTTTAATGGCTTGTTGATAATGTCAACGAATCTGTCTCTTGTTCCTTCTTTTCACGACGCATGACCGGTATAGTCACGGTAGATGGATCTACTATATGGGCATGGATTTCCTCCGAGGGATATCTTTCTTTTTTTTTTCTTCCTTTTCTCCTTGGGTTTTTGGCCAAATATTACTTGGGGCCGTTGTCACTCATCACAGCATCAAGCAAGGTCACTTCCCTATTTCCTAACGTTACAAACGAACTGACATGACATGACATGGCGAGCGCGAAGCAGAAAAAGGCGGACAGAACTCGTGGCATTTATTAGAATCGTCACAGTTAAGCAAGGGAAAAGCATCAACAAGGACATTCCATGGACAAACACACAGCTCAATTGTTCACAGAAATGCTACCACTATAGAATCACTATGCAGCCCACATTTTGCCGTGCATGAAGTTGATGAAGAATGCATTGTTCCTGATCGACATTACCCGGTCGCGCCTCTCCACCATATAGAGGGGGGCCTCCAGTCTTCTGTTGGTCGACTCCCGAGAGTCGTCACGGACAAAACCAACCAGTCGAGAGAGGTGTCATCCCATGTTTAATAACACACAGACATGTCTTGTTTTGATTGCTCCCTTTTGCCCCCCCCCCCCCCCCCCCCNNCTCCCCTTTGCCCCCCCCCCCCCCCCCGTTCCGGCTGCCGCGACGACCCGACCGACGGTCCTGGATCTGGCAGATTTGTTTCGTTTTGAAAGACGACGAAATACGACGAGCAAGTCCCGTTGCCGACCATGCCGCCGCGCGTCCAGGCCACCTTGACCCTGACCATGCCTTCTTGCCTGCGCCGGATGGCAATAGCAGTCCATTTTGCGTCCGCGGGTGTCATTGCGTGTGGACAGGTGCCCTTTTTTTCCCTCGGACAGGATATCCTTGGCTGGCCAGCGTGGGCGGGCGGGCTTCCCGCTTTTCATTTCCAGTGAGCGCCCCCCTCCCCCTTGTTTGACTCCCGGAGATGGCCTACCCGACGCGCGTCGTTTGGCAAACCCGAGCAGGAGAATAGGGAAATAAAATGGTAAAAAAACAGAGAGGCAAGGGGGGGAGGGGGGGGAAACAAGAGACGACAGGTGACCAGGGAGGGAATCCCCAAGGATGGCGGTGTGCTACGCCCTTGCCTGATCCCTTCTTCCCCCGAGGCTATCCTGGTTTTGATAGACAGAGTGGTTCGCACATTGGATGAGATGAGCAGGCTGATGGATGGTGGCTCTCCTCATCATCCTGTGCAACGTGCTTGCGATTTTGACTTCTGACCCAACAGGCAGCCAAGTTTGGCCTCGATTCTCCAGCAAAAAAACGAGGGGGATGAATCCCGTCAATCCTTTGGTCGGTCGTTTCCCCACAGGTTCCAAGGATGAACCGCTACGGCCACGAGGGAAATCAATCGTCAATGCACGACACCCGCTGTGAGGCGAAGCAGGTACCCGAGCGAGCACGAACCAGTCGCTTGACAATACGAGCGATGCAAGGGACGAACAATCACCAGACAACAGTGAGAATAGACTTTCAGTGCACATGGGGAGCCTTGATTGATAGAAAAGTGGTAGACCAGAATTTGGCTCCAGTCATGTTAAGTTCTGGCTCGAGACACAGAGAGAAGCCAAAGACCCTCATCCGATTTATCCTCCTTGCCGCAGACGCCTCCCGGGGTAACCGAAAAAAGAAGAGAGGCCATTATAAAGAAAATGGTATTTACAGAAGTCGAAAACTCATCAAAACGCTCCCCATATGCTCACTAAACACGTACTCATCATGCCTCTATTTAGTTGAGGTAGACCATGGCCATGACGGCGCCGGCAATCAGGGCAATAGATGAGGACAGACGAGCGGCACCGCTGTCGGGGACAGTGGAGGCCGTCGTCTCAGCACCAGTCGAGGTGGATGAGGACTCTGTAGAACGAATTAGTCACGATATTTGAAATGGAGTGGAGGCGAATAACGAACCACCAGTGGCAGTGGTGCCAGACTTCTTGGTGGTCTTGGTGGCAGAGCTCACAGGCGTGGTGGAGTTGTGAGCAGGGGTGGTCAAGGGGGTCTCGACAGTGGTGGTGGTGGCGACCTTGGTGAGCGTCGTGGCCTTCTTGGTGGAAGTGACCTTCTCGGTGGTAGACTCAGCAGTGGTGGACTCGGCAGTGGTCGTCTTCTCAGCAGTCGTCGTGGAAATAGCCTTGATGGAGTAGGCAGAAGTGGTCTTGGCGGCGGTGGTAGACGCAGCAGTGGTGGGAGCACCGGTGCCCTGGTACTCGAACTGGCCGGAGTAGTTGTACTCTCCAGACTTGTTGTCGGTAATCTTGAGAGCGTAGGTGTCGGTGGGGAGATCAGTGGGCGTGAAAGTGAAGGAAGAACCAGAGGCCTCGGCTATGAACTTGTCAGCAGAATTCGAGTGCCATATCGTGGTTTGAGCATACCGGTGAGAACCTCGTAGTCGTTGAGGTCCTTGGAGTCTCCGTTGAGGAGGGTGATGGTGCAGCCAGACTCGCAGCCAGAGTACTTGATGGTGAAGGGCTCGCCCTGCTGGACATTGAAGTCGGAGTTCAGGAAAGCGGGCTTGGCGGCAACAACAACAGCCATAGCGGCGACGGTAGCGATGGTGAACTTCATTTTGAAGAGTTGGATGAATCGAGGATTCGATAAAGAGTGACTGAGTATTACTGGATGGCAATGTCAGTGTGTGTGCGGTAGAGTGTGAGTTGGGTCGCGGTGGCGATCGAGGGATCAAGAGTGAAGAGGCGAGAGCAGGCTGTTGTTTGTTCTGGTGCGTCAAGTTGGTCGCGTGGCTTTCGCTTTGTTGACTTGAACAAACAGACGAGTTGTATCCGGCGCCCGTCGACGGCTGTCAGGCACTGGCCTCTCGAGTCTTGTGTGCAGCGAATCACCGACACGAAAACGGACAAGCCCACAGTCGTAACCCTCTCTTGCAATTCGTGGCAGGGAATTCTTGGTTGGTCAAGGGATGTGATTGGGAGATGTAGTCGTTGTCGATGGTGATGGTATGTGTATGAGTGGTATGTGTATGTGTGTATGCGTTGTGATGATGTCCATGGTTGCATTGTCGATTCCTTCCAGAAGCTTTTAAAGGGAGACTCACATTAAATTGTACGGGTAAAGAGCAACGGAGTGATTGTCAGGACGTTGATGGAGAGGAAAGGGAAAGAAGAATCGAAGGGTGGAGGGCGGAGGGAAGCTTCTTTAAAAGGGAGCGAGGCCAATATTGGGGAGTGAGCAACAAGGCGAGCAGGATGGACTCTTCGCACAGCAGCTGGGGCGTGTAGCCCAGAGACTAAGGGTGTAGATTGATGAGATGGTCCTGCCCTTATTGCCCCAGATTACATGCGAATGAGGGTTGGAACTTGGCCCCAGATTGGGCAGGCGCCCGACGGGCAGGCAAGTGAGCAGGCAAGTGAGAGGCAAAATGCTGCTTCCAGAGGCAGGAGGGAGGGGGAGGGGCGTGGGAAAGACCAGGCAAGGGCGTGTCCGTCAGTTCCATCATCATTGTGGAAGCGACGGGCACGGGTGACATTGAACTTCCATGCACAGAGAGAAGTCTTTCCTTCCCTTCTCGTCACTCGCCCACTTCCGATCTCCGGGCCGTTTTCACCCCTATCTCTTCCTCATCCTCCTGCTCCTCCTCCTCACTCGCCTCGCCTTGTCCGTCCCCATCTTCGCTGTGACTCCGTCATTCCTTCGCCTTCTGTGTTTCCCTCGGGCAACACTTTCGGATGCGCCGTCGAGAATGTATTCATCATCGCATTCCACACGGACACGCACAAACCGACACGTCCAAGTTTCACAAGCACAACCGCCTTTCAACGCGTCCCCCCAATGGAAGACGATGCGAACCCTGGCATGGGGAAATTGGGCCAAGCCCCGTTGGAGCATTCCAGCACTGGGCCGTCGAGCCAGAAGACGCTTCCATGGATGCTCCCATGTCGCCGGCCCACCGGCCCACCCCCTGTGCAGCGTGCCTGGCAACAAGGCCGCATCGCTTGAGCCCTGACTGGTCCGTTGCCATCTGGGATGAAATGCATTCAAAGCCAAAATGACTTCCTCTGCCGCTAGACTATTGACAGCCTAGTCCCCGTCCGAGCTCCATGCCCGGCCCATGTCGACATCACATCGCCCGCAGCCAGCAAAGACAGTTCAAGTCACCCGCCCATTCAAACTTCAGGTACCTGCAGACTGCAGTCCTAGCTCGGCATCCGCTTGCATGCAAGGCACTGTACTCCGGATCAAAGTACCTCGAGCAGCTTGAAGGCCCTGGTCCTCCCGCAACGGCCGTCCGCACCCAGACCTCCCTTGCCGATGGCTACACGTTACGCATGTACAATCAACATGAGGCCAATGACGGCGAGAAGGACGCAAAACCTGGCCTCGCCATACCAGCCTTATTTCACCACGTTCGCTCCTCTCCGAGCCCCGCCGGCGCATCTTTGTGAGCCTGCGAGTCTGTGACCCTGCTCGTGCCCGCGCCCTGACTTGCTGGGCCGTACTCGCGTGCCATCGGTTGGCGACTCATCCGAGGACGTGACGTTGTACACGGCGCGCGACTTCCGCAGGGACGCCCTCATTCCAGATGTCACGACAACGGCGGCTACAGTCGAGCACACAAGCGCTAGCGGACGAGATTTCTTGAGGAAAATATCTCGCCCCTGAAGGGGGGAGCCGCCGCTTGTCTCGGTGGTGATGAGACGGCCGCGTCTGGCGGCCATGGCCCTTGTTGACTGTCCAATGTCGACCTCCAGGCTCTACCGGGTCTCGGAGTGCCCCCATTGTCCCTGGGGGCAGCTTGTAAGTCATGTCGACGCTACGCACTTCGAGTAAGATTAGTCGACTTCAAGCGGTCTGGACGCTCCCACTATTGGCAAAGGGCCCCATCTCTCGGCCCCACGACCCTTTCCTCATTCGGGCCTCCATTTTGATTGAATGGACTCTCCCGCTTCGCTGTTGGCCGTGCTGGTCTGGCGACCGCCTCGCTCATCTCTGTACCTGGCAGATGGTTCAAGCGCTACAGTCAATGACCTTTCGCTGATGATGGGGGGATGTACGGAGCACTGGCAGCTGTGTCCTGATTGCCCGGGCCTAGGTTCCGGTGTTGGTCGCCGCCTGGAGATGGCCTGGAGGTGGCCTGGAGGTGGCCTGGTGTCGTCGAGACTGGTCCATTCCTTGGCCTGCGCTTCAGCCTGGCGTTCACTGCTGTGCCTTCGGTTGCCATGCACATGGCCGTGGAGGGGTTTCTTGAGATGGATGGTGGCGTCGTGGCGGGATTGGTTTTGGTGCTCGGCCTGGCTGAACTGCGCATGCAGCCTTGATGGATCTGCTTCTCACTTACAGATGCTTACATGTCTACGTTGTATCGCGCATTGCATCGTCGACGACAACCCGCTCACCCATTAGCCAACGCACAATGCGCCGTCATATGCACCCTTTCCTGTTTGCAGCCACACGACCACGAGACGGGATACCGAGGGCACACCGATGGCATGAATGCGTCCAGGGCCCCGGACATGTCGGTACCGTTTCCCAACATCAAGCCAGATCCCAGGCCTCTGAGCCACCTTCTCCAAACCTCCCTCCCTTGTTTAATGGGCTCAGGACGAATCCCGGTAGTCATGCTTACCGCACCACCCACATCCATCACTCCACAAAATCTTGCAGCTGCTTGTCTCGTGAGCTCGCGTCGCTGGACTGCTTCCCGGATCCAATTCTCGCCAGAAACGGGGAAGACAGCCCACTATTGACCAGATCGATAGTTCACCGAAAGTTTGCAGAAGCTCTGTACACGTACGAAGTACACGCTGCGCACTACGAATATTTTGCAGCACTAGGGGAGTGCTGTATGGCTCAGACGAGACGAAACTGGTTGAGAAGACGCCTCCACCATCGAGGAATAGCCAAGAGCCCAACGAACCGATAGCTCAGGCCAAGAAGCTGCATACGTACACACTTTGGCGGGCTTTGCTCATTCTGTTGTCATCGCGTTCCAGGCCGCTACTGCCGCGCCTCGTCGGAGGGTAGCAGTGAGGCCGGATGTGTGCGCCAATGCAAGCCGGCAGTTTGCTTCCCGCAGCTGAAGCCCGTTGTGTGTGTACACCACAAACGGGACACAATCATCATTAGGCCACCTGTGCTCCGTACTCGGTGGGGTGGCAATGAGCCCGGGGATGGAAACGCCGATGGGAAACGAAATTGGAACAAGTGCCGAGGGGCTGATGAGGTAGCAAATTCCAAGCCAACTTCAAGGTATGGCGGGAGTCCGCCATGGGCCGGTGAAAGCCACGGTCGGTGGCCCTACGAGTCTCAGCCGGGCGTTCTCAGCCTTCCAGCCGCCACACCTAGGCTAGGCGATTGCAACATGGAGGCCAGCACCCGTCCCCGGTCGGTCGGCGGCATTGAGTTGGCCAAGGAAGTGGTGTCATGCTCACAGGATGCAAAACGACGCATTCATCAGAGTGAGGGGATTTCATTTTCGTACATGTCGGACTCGTTTGTTTGGATGAAACGGACGGGATGCCGGCATGAGACGAGGCGGCTCGGGCAGAAGCGACGATCAATGAAGGGGGAGAAGACAATTTCCTCACTTAAGCTGGACAGAGAGACATTTCATCTGGCAGGAGATGAGGATGGTGAGGGATTGATTGACGGACAAGAGGCAAATTGTGGGGGAGGAAAGGACGGCCTTGTCTATCCGTCTGATGTTTGGGCGCACAATGAATTAGATGCTTCATCGGGGCGACGGCTGCTCCCTGCTTGGGCCTCTCCACAGACTGCAGCAGTGAAGGAGGCGGGGCGAATGGGAGATGAGCAAAGATGCAGCGGCTAAGTGATTTAGCAGCCGGGTAAGGATGAGATTGAAGACACACAGACGACAAAGAGTTGAAGAAGAAAGATGCAAGTTGGCGGGGCGCAGCCACAACAGCACACAAGAAGGGGGGAACGCTAATGCAGCATCGGGGGTCTGAGTGCGACTAGGGGACAGGGCACAAGGACGAAAGAGCCGGACGACCTCGGGAGAATGTTGGAGTTGGAATTGGACCAAGAGGAAGAGGAAGACGGCGACAAAGAAGGCGGCCATGGCGGAAGCGACGGCGGCAGCGACGGCAGCGGCAGTGGTAAAAATAGAAGGGCTTCCACACAATGCGAAGGCGAAGCGAAATGGTCAGAATAAGCTCTTCGATTAGACTTTGGGCGTCTTTGGCCAACTCTCGTGTTGTGCGAGGCTCGAAGTCAATTGTCGACAGGGCACGGAAACCGACGCTGCAGGCCACCTGCTCATTCGCTGCATTGTTCGTTGTCAAAGCAGATATCACATCCGACACCTATACCCCGCGGCCCCTGCCCCGGCCGACTTCAACTTCCAGGGTTCTTCTCCTTCATCCCTCACCACTCTGCCTGCCTGCCAAAGAGGGAAACCAGCCCGGCCGGCTGAGGGGAGGGAGCATTCTCGGCGGCCACCTTCTGCGCCGCCAAGCCCTACAGCTGGAGGTCGATGCAACATGCCTCCCCATCCCAGCCACGGCTGCTCATGTGACGAGGGCGGCCAGCGTCTTTGTCATCAAACCTCTCACCGCCCGCGGCCAACAATGAGGAAGCAGGGACGTGACACGCTCCGGGTCTGGGAATCTGCACCGGCTGGAAACAAGGCGCGTTGTCGTCGTCGGGGATAGAGTGGAAGCCGCATCGGGCATCGGGGCATCGGCCTGACCTTCAGCTTTTGCGCAAGCGGGCGTGGCGCGGGGTTCGGGATGGTGTGAAGGCTTACGCATCGTCCATGGCCGCTGATGTGGGAGGGGAACGTCCTGTGCCGCTGCAAAAAGCCCGACTCTGTCAAGAGAGTGTGTGGGCTGCAAGACATTGTCTCGTCTTGTCGACTCTTACTGGCTGCTTCTCAAGCGGGATACCAGCGCGAACAACCGCATACACCCGTGTTGGTCGCCCCTCCGCGTGGCCACGGGCATGAATGGACGAGTGAGTTTCTCCGTCTGCGAGAAAGCTGACCTGTGTGTCTCCCTCGAGCCGCAGTGAGCGGGAGTGAGGAGGGGTGGACAGGAGTGAGGCTAGGAGTCATGTGAGGAGGTAAGTTTGCCTTTGGGCTCCTTCAGACTCTCCCAGCAGCACTGCCCTCTGCCCCGTCCCCCTTCGCTCAGCTGTGCTCAGCGCTCCCGGCTTGTTCGAAAGCATCCGTCAAGAGGGACGTCCAAAGTTATCCCCCAGGAGCGGCAGATGAAACGTGACGTGTTGGGCCTCGCACTCCTACCAGTACAACAACTTCGTTCGATTCGATGCAACCTACCATGCTCGAGGCAGTCTTGTGTGTTTCTATACACCCCGTTGACATGGCGACAGCTACCGGCAAAGCACCTCGAAACAAAGCTTGTTTCCCTTCGATACACAAAGACGTCTCCAGCGTCCCAACTAGTCCAAGAGCACCTGCGGACATCTATTTCGCAGAATACCCTAGAAAGAAACCTCGTCCATGGCCCGTCGCCCGACCAACCCCTTTGCGCAAGGCCGGAACATGCAACTCGATGGCCACTGCCATCATGGACGAAACCTACTTCCGACCCCCAACCGCCTTGGCAACACATTGACCCGACCGTCTCTGCAGGGTTGGAGAGTGTTTGGGCTTTGTGAATGCAAAGGCGGGCGAGAGTGAGAAGGGTTGGCCTACCCTGACAGCTGACTCGTAAACCCTGGTTCTAATCCTTTGTGCTAGTCTGTGTGCCAATCCGTCGCGGCCAACTTAAATCTCTGCCTGCCTTTTATTCTGCTAATAATCAACCCCGACTCTCAACCTCTATCATTAGAGCTGACCCCTTAGGATGGCTGAAATCGGCATCTGTGAATGACTTCACCTGCCGGCAAGTCCAACTTGTTGGCGTCATTTCTCTCACCCCACCCAGGCCAAGGAATGGTCCATTTCCTCGTAGCTCCCAGTCCAACAAAGCAATGAAACAACCGCGTTTCTTGGCCCCTCCCGACCACACGTCGATCCGTTCCTCGACTTCTTTCAGCCAGTCTCACCTGGCCACATCTCCGACACAATGAGACGTTCGGTACCAAACCAGATCCAAAACAAAAACGTCGCTATTGTCTCATGTCCTACCGTCACACCGTCGACGGACAAAACGCAGACGCCACATCCGATCCCTGGCAATACGTTGCATTCTCTACCGTCGTGTCGGGTGCATCAATGCTGGACGTCTGGTTGAGAATTCGGCTCTGCATCATCTACCGCACGCCTCGTCAAGGCCAACCCTGAAATCACTCAAACTTGTCTCATCCGGAGACACTTCTTCCATGTCTGTTTCCCTTCCATTAAATCTGTTATATGTACCTAAAAATGGTAGAAATGCCTGATGTAATCGTTCCATCACTCCTCTCGACAAGGGTCTGACAGAGAAACAGCTGGGGGAACACAATGCCGTCCGTAGTGCCCAACCTCCCAGAGCCCGCAGGCCTTTGAAACCTGCAACCTTTTGTCTATCGTATTATCACCCGCCCGTCCCCGGATCCCAGCCGTCGACTGGTCCTCTCCCTTCCCGATTCATGACACATGTGAGGAAGCTTCTCCTCCGTACGGCCAGGCTTCGCAATGGCAACAATTGCTTCGCCCAGCAACCACAAAACATTTCCCGCTTAATGCTCCAGCAGGCGCAAGCTGCCCTGCACGACGACGTTCTCCAGGATGGATCCGGGAGGAATGTCAATGGTGCTGCCCTCGGTGGCAACGATGATGACGGTGCCCTTGAGCGTCACGGCGCGACCGAGGTTCACCGCACCGGTAATGGTCAGGTGATCCAGCTCCAGCACCTTGGGGATCGAGGGGATGCGCTTCTGGAAGTCGGAAACCTTCTTGAAGTCGCCGCCGAGCTTGATGAGGGGAGCGTCGCCGAAACGAGCGGCGCTCATCTGGAGCTGGCCGTGCTTGAGCGTGTACAGGTCAGACTTGACGAGCATGAGATCGGAGCAAGTCTTGACGGGCAAGAAGCGTCGTCGAGGCACGTTGACACCGTGGGCGTTGTTGAAGTGGCGGATGGCAGCGCCAACGGCCGTCTCGAGCTGAATGATGGAAATGTCCGACTCGCCCTTCTTATCACCAGGAATGGTTTTGCCGTTGGGAATAATCTCCATCTCGAGCTCGTCGTTCTCCACCACTCTCTTGATGGCCTTGAGGTTGAGCCAAATGTTGTTGGTGTTGAAGTACTTGAACTTCTTGATCGACTTGAACTCGTTGACGTGCTCCTTGGGGACCTGGGCAATCTCCAGCAGGCGGACGGAGCCCTCGTAGTCGATGATGGTACCACCCTTGACATCGGCCTTGGTCTTGTTGGTCAACTCCATGATGTACTCGGCGTTGGTCTCCATCATGTGCTGGAGGATGCGGAGATCGACGACGGCGCCCAGGTTGTCGACGTTGGACAGGAAGATGATCTCGATGCCGCGCTCGAGGAGCTTGTCCAGAATACCCGAGTTGTAGAGCGACTCGAACACGTCACCGTGGCCGGGAGGGTACCACTCGGTGATGGGGCCCTCAAAGTCCTTGGGGACGGGGAGGAGCGAGTCCTTGTAGATTCGGGGGTAGCGGGACTGGTTGAAGGTGAGGATGTCGACGTTGTGGCCCTCGTACTTCTTGATGATGGCGGCGGTGTCGTCGTTGGTGTTGAACGAGTTCATCAGGATGAAGGGCACGTTGACGTCGTAGGTGCGGTTGAGGAACTCGATCTGTCGGACCGAGAGGTCGAGGAAGGACATGCCGTCGCGGACTTCAATGACCGACTTGGGGCCGACGCAACCCATCGAAGTACCCAGACCACCGTTGAGCTTGAGGACGGCGAGCTTGCTGAGGAACTGGACCGACTCGGAGTTGGCGAGGTCCTCGTAGTCGACAACCTGGCCCTGAGCGGGGGGAGCGATGCGGTCCCAGTCACTGCACGCGCATTAGCAGTCGTTCCGCCATGTTGTTTGGTCTCGGGGGTTGCAGCTTACACAGCATTGCCCTTGGCCTTGTCGTTGAGGTATCGTCGGAAGAGGGCAAAGAAGTTGTCCATCTCCGTCTCGAACAGCTATTGCGAGTCGTATTAGTCGACGTGGATCGATTTTTTGGCGCGGTTCGTAGCAAACTTGCCTTCTTCTGCTCGGGGTCCTTGACCGTCTCGGCGAGGTTGGTCAGGGAATTTCGCATCTGGGCGGCGGCGACGTTTGTCGAGGTGTTCTCGAAGGCCTGCAGAAACGGTACGTTAGCCACGGATTCCAAACGATGCGGTTCGCGACGCAGTGCATGATGCGGGGAACCGCGTCTGTGCTCTGAGGGGTAGCATCGTGAAGCTCTCCTTGCACGCCACCAGATTTGGCGGTCAGGTTTCCAGGGGTAAGCAGACGAAACGAGGGAGCTCCAGTCGGCATGTCGCATTCGCGCGGTGCGGCAGGAGAGTGCCGAGGGCGGTTCCCAGAGCTCTGCTCACGGCCAAGCCGTGCTCCAGTGCCGAGATTGAGGCGCCACGGCGGATGGCGGGAGAGAGCTATCCCCGGCAAACTGATGCGCCACCCCGAGCGTGTCGGCTTGGAAAGCCAGCGGGCTTGTGCAGCTCGGGGACATGGCCGGGCGGGCGATTGGGAGCTCGACACAGCTCCAACAGCACAGCAGCGCAAGTCGGTCGAAAGAGGGTGACTCGTGGGAGACGGGGGAGGGGACAGATGGCACCTACCATGTGGCTGCGAGTCTTGCCATGACGGCGCTCAAAGGCACCCTCGCCATCTTCGGGCTTGAGGTGCGTTGGCAGCGCGCTCTTGATAGCACCGGCCATTGTCAAGTACTGAGGAGAGAGGATTGGGGAGGGAAAGAAGCTTAAGGCGAGCGACGATGGGCACTCGAGCGATGGACGAGGGTTTTGGGTGTGTGTCGAGAGAGGAATGAGGCAACTAAGGGGAAGGGGAAGGAGAAGGAGGAGGAGGAGGTGGTGGTGGTGGTGGGTGCGGGGCGATGGCGAACAAAAGGAGACGAGGGCGAGGCCTTCCCAAGATTTGAGATTTGAGTGATAATATCTTTGGTACGTGATTAATTAGCTTGGGTTTTTTTTCTCTGGGACACGGCACCAGCGTCGTTTTTTGGGGTTTCTCTTGTTTTCCTTGTTTTTATTTTATTTTCTTGCAATGTCTCGCCAGAGGGAATGGAGGCTTACCTGGAGACAGCTAGAGGACACGCCGAGAGTACTTGGTAAAGAACACGAGGCAGAAAGGAAGGCGAGCAACGTCCCCTTTTTATTATCACTTTTATTTACCAACAAATCAACAAACAAACGACAATCCCATCTCGTTGCACTTCTCTCTATTTAATTTACGGCTTTCGTAGACGCTCTCCACAGTCCACCGCAACTACACTCTGTGGCGTGGCAACGAACCAGGCCCCCGGCTCTCGTCTTTTCGCCCCCCCCCCGGTGTCGTCTGCTCGCGGGACGCAGAGAGATGCACCCGTATGAACCTGCGAATCACGCCGGGGGACACGTGTGAAACCGAGAATCGTCTATTGAACAGGGCAAATCAAGATTGATGATTGTGATGGTGACGGCGGTGATGCATGGTCCGGTGTGGATATGGTCAACTCGCTGGAAGAAAGATACGATCCCGTCTGCCCCTAGCAAGGCCCCTTTTAGCCTGGAGCACCAATGCACGGCGGCAGATGTATATGCACAGTCTGATCGAGAGCATGCATCGGATAAGTCTGGGTAGATTCGATGATTGCTGCCATCATGAACAAGCAATAAATGCCTCTTTCCATTGCCACCTCGTTCCGGGTAATTAACGTCATGTTTGTCAACCGCCGTCTCCCTCCTGTCACGATGACACCTTTGACTACTAGTACACACCCCCCGAGCTCTTTTCCAAGTTGAGAAGGGGAGAACGCCCGGGCCTCTCCCGAGCCTTCGCCCTCTCTTAGCACTGGAAATAGTTCACCACTTACTTCG
This sequence comes from Thelonectria rubi, assembly GCA_013420875.1. Taxonomy (NCBI): domain Eukaryota; kingdom Fungi; phylum Ascomycota; class Sordariomycetes; order Hypocreales; family Nectriaceae; genus Thelonectria; species Thelonectria rubi. Next base: position 114,045 of record WMHX01000008.1, read on the forward strand.
CCCCGCGCGCAGGGATTCGGGCAGAATTTATTTTGGAAACCTCCCAGCGAACAGAGGTCCGAGACGGGCAGCTCGAGCATTATCTCGCTCCTGCAATTGGTTCGCGCCGGAGCGTCGAATCACCCAACAATCGTCTCAGCGAAATGAAAGTAGGGGGGGGGGGGGGGGGAATAGGGGGCGAATTGCCCTCATTCCTCCAACTCGGCCGTTGTCCCCCCAATGTCCCAAGAGGCATTCGTCATTTTCCCATCGACTTGGGGAGAGAGAATCCCGAAGCGCATACCCGGCCGCCCTCGCCTCCTCCGTTCCGATCCGTTGCCGCATCTTTTGCATCTGACCTTTTCTGACCCGTCCCAATAGCTGGCCTCCGATTCATCGGGCATCGTGATAGGGACCTGGCCACGTGGGCCTGGCATTGGACGTGCAACACTGCAAGCAAACACACACACACAAGGGCGCAACTGCCGGTGTGTTGTTGCAATCTCGTTTCCGTCGACAGCTCCCAACAGCAGCTGCAGAGGCGGAACTGGGACGACCTCGACGACGACTAATAAGACGACCTCAACGGCGACAAAAACGCCACCACCGCCTCCGCGCCCGCCAGAGCCTTTCCCTCGTCTTCCCATCAGAGCCCATCACTCAATCGTCAAAGTGGAGGTTTCTCTTCCTTCGTTCCCCGTCCCACAGGGCTGCAGCCGTGGCTCGTCAATGGACGGGGCCTTTGCCGCTTTGCCCCCTTGCTGTCGTTGGAACGCCCGTTGTTCAAAGTGGCTTTTTTCTTTCCAGGTGTAAAGAAAACCAATAGCGGAAGCAAAGAAGCGTGATCCATCCGCGATGGGAAAGAGCGCCAAATTTGACGTTTTGTGGAGAAAGCAAAGGGGAAACGAATGAGCCGTTCAAACCACCAGCGTCGCTTGGTCGCACCGCGTTGGACAAGGCCATGATGAGCTTCAAAAATGCAAATGCAAACCTGGGCTGTGTGTTCCGCCAAACGGGCCCTTAGCCATCCGGCATCCCGCCAATTCGACGTCGCACGCCGACGGATCTGTCAGCTTTTTTTTTTTTTGTCAAGGCCAGTTGGCACCATCCAATGAGCTGAGCGGGCGGGTCGGCCGTCCGAGCTGCTGCCGTTGGGACTGTCGCGTCGGTCCTTCATCACGTATTGTCCAACGAGCCGTAATTGCCCACGGACCGCTTCGTCTCAATGTGATTCCCTGCTTCGTTTTGCTCCTGCCCCGATTCTTGTTCCGGTCCCGGCGTCGAGCAACGGATCGTCTCGTCTCGCTTCTCTCTCGGCATCGACGAAAGCCGGCATCAGATAATTGTCTCACATCGGTCCTCCGCACACCGCATGTTGCTCTGCGCAGCACTCTCAGCCTCGCCTTCTAATTGCCAGCGAACGCAAACCGACCCGATATCATGGGCAGCCTCACCGTTGCCAACGGCACCTCGGCCGATACCGGTGCTCCCGATACCGGTGCTTCCGCTACCTCTGCTGCCTCTGCTGCCTCTGATCCCATCCCCTACTGGCACGTCAACGTCCCAGAGTCCCAGAGAGAGGCCGAGTGCCCCAAGTACCTGCGCAACCTCTGCGCCAAGGACCTGGCCATCGTCGCCACGCCCGACTCGCACTACCGCATCCTGACGTGGGACGAGACCCGCGAGGTGGTCCGCCAGAACAGGCTGCACACCTTCCAGCGCGTGCCCTCGGAGCTGCGCCGCTACAAGGCCTACACGGCCAACCTCGTCAAGACGTACGGCAGCGTCGCCGACTTCATCTTCGGCGAGCGCCTCAAGTGGGAGCCTCCCGTGAAGCCGCGCGGCCGGCCCTTTGAGTTCGCCGACGACTACAAGATCCTCCTCAACGACTGGCCCTACGGCATCGACCCCCTCATCGTCCACATCGTCGTGTGGACAAAGTTTGACATGAAGGACGACCCCGCCACGGGAGACTTGACCGACGAGGGGCGGAGGGAGATTGACGACTTCGTGACCAAGACGTTCCGATCCCACGTGCCAGCCGATCGTGTAAGTAAAGAAGAGACGTAGGCCCCTTCCCTCCCTCGCTGGCGCGGCAGCTGATGTCGACAGGTCATCTGGTTCAAGAATTGGCGAGGCATCAAGTCGGTCCGCGCCGTAGAACACTTCCACGTCATGATGTACGACCCAGATCCAAGCTTTGTCAAGGCCATCACGGGTGGCGACGTTCCCCGTTACAAGGCGTTTCCTGGTTGATGGACATTTCATGATTCGGATCGAGGGGCTGGCAGGCAGATTGATATTTGGATTTGGAGTCATTGGGCGTACCTGGGTGGTTAGCATCTACATAGAATCGTCACATGGACTGTACACGAATATAACCTATTTATAGAAGCCGTTTTAGGTCGAGCTTAGTTTGCGTTTCTCGGTGCAGTAGAACAAGAGACCGTTGATGCTCGTTTCTCAAGCAAGGGACAGAGTGTTCGTCCTGAGCTCAACACAAGCCGCCTCTGCCAGTGGCACCGCAGTTGGCTTCTCGAGGCCGATCCGAAGATGCCACCCGGTCGGGTCTTGCGGAGAGTCTGCGCCGCTTGAGGCCAGATGATCTCCGAGGACACCTGCCAGATCTGTGGAAAGCGCCTCCAGCGTCTCGTATGCCGATTCCCCCATGGCCTAGAAGCGAATGTCAGCACTGTCTGCGGGCTCGTTCGTGTCGCTCGCCCTTGACTCACCCCAGCCACCACCTCTTCCAACCCGACATACCCGTCCTTGCCATTCGTGTACCTCTCGACGCCAATGTTCGCAACGACGATTTGCTTGCACTGCCGCTCGTTGAGGTTGACGCCCACGAGCGTCGGCACCTTCAGCTCGTCGAGGTCCAACGAGAGGCTCCTGGCCTGCATGGCCGAATTCCCAAAGATGGCAGAAGCGGTAAGCCCGACTCCGCTGCCGAGCAGTGACGCCTTGGGCAGGACGATGGAGACGGTCAAGCGGCGGATAGACTGCATAGAGAGGAATGGCCCGGAGGCCTCGCCGCGCTCTTCCCTGCGAGAACCCGTGTGGTGAAGCCCGGTGAGATGGGACCAGATGCCGCCCATGACGGAGTCGAGACTCGCCGACCCGCCCTGCGCCGCCTGGCCGTCCAATCTCTCCAGGACGGCAAGAATGGCCTTGCTCAGCAGCCCGTAGTGCACCGTGTCGTTCGCGACGGCGTCCTCCTCCGACGACAGCCCAAACGTCTGTGCAAGCGAGACTTCGGCGGACACGAGGACGGGCTGCGGTCGGCCCGGCCGGCCCCAGGCATCGTGCGGGCCTCGGATGGTGGCTTGGAGGTTCTTGACGCGCACCATGGCCGCTGGTTCTGGTGTAAGGTGTTGAAGCTGCCACGATGTTACGAGAGGAACCGCCATTGCTGCGGCTTGAGCTGAGGAAGCGCGAGGGCGTAACGCGTGTGGCTGCTAGTGTGAAGAGAGTCCTGGATGGTGACTGTCTCGTGTCCCAATGGTGTTGGGCCGTGTTGCTGCGAGGTAGTGCTGAGGATTTTGATGGTCCTGAAGGTTTGAAGAAAATTATCATGATGGCGGGGTACTAAACAGGTACTTACTATTAGTACCTGTAGGTGTTAAGGACCCACCGCAAGTACGAAGCACAACCCGACATGTTGTCATGGGGGAGTACGAATACTGTATAGCAATGGCTCTAAAAAGCCACATGGGACCGAAAACATACTGAAAGACAAAACCAGAAGGATGGTGACGGCGGAAATCCCAACCGTAGGGACAGAGGCTTGTTGGAAAAAGCGAGGCTGGGAAGTAGGAAGCGGCCTACCCTACACGAAGGCGAATCTCAGAGGTGTTTAAATCCCATGACCAAAACTCAAATCCTACTATTTAATTCTTGATATATATACAGATTACATTTAATATTATTGACAAGTTCGCTGACTGGATGCGCAGAGACGCTACAAAGGACGAGTCAGTACCTCGGCGCCGACCACTTCGTGGACCCGGAGGCGGGCAAACGTCACAAACGCTTCCTCGAGGTTGCACATGTGACTATCCGTACTACGGTACCCAATCCAGCGGTTCTACCAGGATTGCTGCTTGGCGTGGGTTTGCTGCGCACGCTTCATCGGGAGTCGTATGAGGACACGCATGTTTCTCACCCCTTCTGGGCTCGTTGACCCCCTCGTCGACTCCCGTTTCTGGAACACTTTTCTCCTCACGCAATGCGACCCTGACCGGACCATGGACATGCTTTTCCCAACGGCTCGGGTGCGTCCACGGCCATTCGGAAGGCCGCCGCTGCAGGGGCGCCCGGGTTTGGAGCACGCAAGCGAGTCAGTAGCTCTGTTTTTCATTCTGACGCATGAAGCGCCATTATTTCCTGCAATTGCTCGGCCGTCGGGCGATGCATGGCAAAGGTTCTCGTCGAGCTGTTGCTTCCAGAAGTGGCAGGTCTGCGCCAAGTCTCGGCCGTTTGACGACAACCGAAAGGGGAGCTCCCAATACAAATTTGCCAGCAGCGAGGACGCTTGGGCACACCGATCCGTAGGGATGTGGATAGCCAAGTTGTCGTCAGCGCCCGAGGAACCATGTCTCGTGTTTCCTCGAGCGAGGGGATCATCACTCAACCTCCTCGATGAGCAGGGCAGCCTGAGTAGAGGTGCAGGCTCCGCCAGACTAAGCGACCGCACAGCAGACTACATCGTACATGCGCAGCGGGTCTTGGTCTTCAGCCTGATCGCCAGAGCAGTTCGTGCCAGGCTGTGAAACGCGGCGGGCCTCTTGAAATGACACCATGAGCCCGACGCTATGTCGAGCGGCAGTCCTCGACTTCGATCCGACTTCCACATTTCGACACTTCGCCGGCCAGCCCCCGTTCAGAGTTGATCGCCTACTTTGCGCAGGGCTGCATGGAACTTCCTGCAGTCGATCATGGAGACTGATGAGGAATTCTGGAGGTGACTGGGTCCCATCGGTCGTTGTCCAAATCGGTGACATCTGCTCCGGAGCGGAGGCGGTTGGGTTTGAGTTTTTGTTACTCAGCGTTATTGTGCTACCTTCAGCTGCATCGGAAGCGTTTCTCGTCGAACCGTCCGAGAGAAGACTTCCATCGACCTTCCGGTTAGGAATAGAGACCGAATGTGGTCCAAGAAGCCGGGTTGTTTCGTCCCGTCAGTGTCATGAAACACAACATCTCTATTCGTGCTTTGTAGCGTACCTCCAGGCGTCATGGCGAGGCAGCTGAGGTGATAGCGGCAGCAAATCATCATGGTCTCGAGACAGGCCAAGGGCACCGTGGAGATCCAGGCACAGGCACAAGGGGCACCCAGATAGTCGCTCCGAATCAAGAAAAAAGCTCCCAGCGATCGAGGGGAACCATTTCGGTCTTCAAGGCCAAATCGAGCTAGTATCCCGTGCGGTCCGGGGGTCTTGCCATGAGCCATGACCCGACATCTTCTTTGTGCCGTAAACACGCCTGAGGCGGAAACTCGTCGAGCTGCAGGAGTCTTGCATGCTCTGCCACCGGCTGAATGTGTCTTCTGAGTCTCCGAGAGCGCCCTTTGTTTCAACTCCCACCAGTCCGCGCCAGCGGCCCTTTGTCGACCGGCAGATCTGGGTATTATCGCTGCATATTAATTAGTATCTTGTCTTGGCAAAACTTCACTCGTCAGAATTCAGGATGCTGGGTCCGTCTCGACAGACCCATCTCCTGGTTGGAGATTAAATCTCGATGAAGACACTCAATCATTCTGGGGTTTCCCAAAGCTAATCGACGATGGTTGCGAGTCCCAGCACCATGACTGCGGAGAAGACTTGGTTATCCGGCCCTAGTTGTGGGCTCGCAAATTGCCCGTAATGTCTCCGAGTGTCAAAGTAAACCAGATGCGTCATGGGGGAATTGGAAGCTTGAAGGCAGAATAAAGACCAACAAGGATGCATTACGGTTTCAGGCCGTCCACGCCTGGTATGTATTAGTTGTCTTTGACAAATCGGGAAGTGTGGCAGAAGAAGCGACGCGATAGTGCTCGCACATTTGTCCGACTTTGGTCTTGACCGAAGGAAACCTGGTCAAGCCGAGACCGGGGACTACCTGTTGGGACCAGGACCCAAGCTAATGTTACACACCAAAGCTGGCGTACCAGCGGAGAAGAATATCCTCAAGACGAAAGACCTCTTGGCTCCATTGGCAGTTCGCCTCGGGGCTTCCCATCACCGTCCTGAATGCCTCTGAGGCTTCTTGGTCTGGTGGTCGACGGTGACGGGTTCAGCTGTCACTCGAGGGTGCATCCCGCTGGCGCGTCGATCAAATTAGCCGAATACATATTCGTCCGAAGTTCTCACCCATTGGGATGTTTGAGAGAGGCGGAAGTAGTTGCACGTCGACCGAATGGCGTCCGGCACACTCGTAACTATGACTTCGGACGCTTGGGAGACACTTGGATGCAATTAGCTTAAGACATATGCTGAGACTGAATCGTGACCACTGTTAACCTGCTAGAGAGTAACCGATAGACGGCAGTATCTGTTGAACTTCCGAGACGGGAGATTCGAGCCGTTAGCCAACCTCTTCCCAGACCGGTCGGTTGTATCCAATTTTGTTAAGGAGCCTGAGTGACGAATAGTTACAAACCCACTCAACCAAGACATCCCGGGGAACCGGATCGGCACTGGGAAATGCGATGCGCAGTGAGTTTCACATGCTTGATGCTGTCTCTAAGTGAGGCCGATGCCGAGCGTCTGGGAAGAGGTCAGTCGAACTGGCCACGTCAGAATGCGGGGGAAAGATGGAGAGGTAAAGCTCTCAGATGAGATGGCATCGGACGGTATTGAAATTGGGATAGCGGCTAACGTCCTTGATGCTTGGTACTGGCATCTAGCCCTCTGGACGTACCTTGGAAGCGAATCAAGTGCTATTTGGGAGGATTTCTGGACGGACTAGGTAGTGTACGAATGCTACCAATGATAATGGGGGGAAATCCCAACCAACCCCTTTGCCCTGAAGACGCCTTCACATGAAAGGTCGGAATAACATTTGCCGTTCCAGGGCTTGCGGTGAAGGACCAAGGGAAAAATATTTCATGAAGAACCTAGTGGAGGGTGGCTTATGGTCGGAAGGCCGGGATCGTTGGTGATGCAAGGATAAGCGTACCTACCAACTATGCTTATGTGTCGGTTGAGGAAATATGTATTCATGCAAGGTACCTTTGCTCATCAGTGCGGCAAAGTTTTCAAAAGTTATGCTGTTGGTCCGGTGAGAATTCGACATCAGGCCACCGCTCGCAGTTGCAGATAGGAATGCGATCTATCACATTGTGCTTGCGTTGAGATGTGATCGGAACTCATGCCAAAAGCAAAAAGCGCGAATAGACGGAGGTGGGCGGAAGCGACCGTTGAGTAGCGGCTGAGTGCCCTGTTCAGCACGCGGCTGTTGGCTTGAAGCCCTTGGTTTGAACTTTGGGGGCTCATCCTCATTTAGGTGCTGACTACCTTCGGTATTAAGGCTTGTCCTCGGCACCTTTCATGGCTGTCATTCCGGGTTGGTGCAATTAACTGCATCTCATCATGGGGTGACTCGAGTCCACTATGTCGCTTGTGCAGGTTGTCAGCAGTACAAATTGCCGCTGCGAAGGAAGTCAGTCAGAATCTGTGGAGATTGATTTCCAGATCCAAGAGGCAAATCAGAGACACAACTCGGCAGACAGTGAGAGTCAGAAGGATTGATGTTTCCCAGTGGCAAGGCCACAGAGCAACTCGATTGGGCACACCTAAACGGACTAGGCCCGTTTCTTGTACCGGCATTAAGCATGGTCAAGGGCACTCGACTGTGACAAGGACCTTTGGAAAGCTCATCCAGGGGTGCCGATGGGGGGTGGTTGATGTGGAGAAGGAGGGGGAAGAAGGGCCGACAAGCCACTCACAGCGAGAAGACGCGGTCTCGCCGTCTAGAAGGCTTCGAGGGCTGAGCGAATGAGTCCCTGAGATGGACAGCTTGCGGCGACGGGCGAAGGGCGATGGTAGATTCGCCCCTGTGACTGGTCGAGGATAACAGGAGAGTATTTGAATCGTGATGCGACAGCCTTAACAGACGTTAATATTGACTCTGCGCGCCTACCACCAACCGTCACTAATGTCTCTCACCAGTCATGATGCATCTTTCGCTGGTGCCGATGGTTCTTTGTCCAAGAATAGCCCATTGTTCGCTAGCAGCCAGCGGCGAGCGGCAAGCAGCCAGCCACTGGATTTGAGGCTACACGGGTGGATGGGCCAAGTCGTTGTGTGACGGCTTTTCGGCCCAAGCACCAACGGGATGGGCACCCGTTGCCCACCATCAAGGCTGGGATTTTGGGGCACCAAGCAGGGGTTGGTCTGGTGGGCTTGGTGCCAAGAGGAAAGATGGGAGCGGTTTCTCCTTGTCCATGGATTATTCGAGGTACCGGTACGAAGTACAGGCTCGCAACTGAAGAGGCGGATGGGCCGCGTTGCGACCTGGAGCATGCAACGTCGTGTATGTATGTATGAGCGAAGAGTATTGGCTTACCGTCATGGTCGCACGGATAAGACAATGGTAAATCCAAAAAGAAAGGAGAAAAAATTGACACGGCTCCGCGAGAGACCTAGGCACCTGGGATGTTGAGAAACGGTGGCATTCATCAACCGCCTCAGCCCTGCCGATACGGGCCATGGACCTGACCTGCTCATTGTTTGTTGCTCCTTCCACCGCAAGCCGTCCTGCCTTGCCCTTGCCCGATGCTGCTGAGATTTCCTAATTGACACAGTTGCAACTGCCCGCCCGGCCAAATGGTAAGCGATTAATTAACATCTACGGCAAGAGCCATGGTTGGGAAGTGCCCTGATCATGACCAAGTCCGTGCTGCGTGGGACAAAACACTCAGCTCAGTCAGGCAGGTATTCTTCCTCGCCCCGGCCATGCGTTTCTTTCTCGCAAGAATCGACCGGAAAACTCGTATTGCCACCCGCCCCAATAATGCCTCTTGACACCTCTCCGTTGTGTTCCTCCGTTGGAGCTGCACCCGCAAATGCGTCTGAGGATCTCGAAGGGGTCTCCCAAGCCCGCCGCTCAGATGTTCACAGACCTCAACTTGGTGGTGCGACATGTCATGGCGAGCCGGTCGATCAACTCTCTGCGACGTCGACTCACGTTGGTCATATGACTTGTGTCCATCCTGGTGAAACATTGTCCGAGTGACGGAGCGGCAGCACTGCACTGGTGATGGACTCAAAGCCACGAGACTGTGGCCTTTCACGTTCCAACGGCTTCTTTACCTCGTACTCGAGTGGATCCACGGCTCTGGCCGCCCGTCTCTCGGTGTTAGAACACGGACTGCGGGTGTGTCTTGCATCCGGTGAACATGCCCGCCGCAGGTCATGTATCAAGCATGTATGCGTTTAACGGACGCACGTCGTAAATAGACGGCGCTGGCGCAGGTACAGGTACAACCAGACTGACGACTGCTCTGCTCCTTACGTCTCCACAGGTCAGAATCTGCATGCGAACCAAGTTCGTCGTCATTTTTCGAGAGGCGTCGGACACACGCCCAACAAAGCTTGGCGAAGAACGAGGTGCCACCCTGCCAGGCACCGCAAGCATCCGGCTTACGACAGCGAGCAGGTACGAAGTACAGTACGAGGTCAGCATCCTCGCAGGTTCGCGTGGGCCGTGGCCGACGACGGGCTTGCCGTTCTGGTTGGTGGGCTGGGACGGGCCTTTTCCGATGACTGGTAGGCTCCTCCATATCATGGCTTCTAAGGATGCCCTTCTGACCCGTACAGATCATCAACGAGAGAACGCCTGCTCCTGTGTTATGAGCACACGGCCCCCCTCGTTCGGGGCCCGACAAACCACCGACCTGATACGCACAGTGACAGCCAACCGCCCAGATTAAAAGCCTCGCGGGTTGAGGAGCTCCCTCCTGGCATTGGCCACATGGGGAAGCGAGGGGTTCAAGGAGTCGAGTGTCGTGATGGGAAGCATGTCAACCACCCCCCCACATGTCCGCAACGCCCTGGAGAGGCCCCCTCCACTCGAAAACCTCCGGCTCTCCTAAACTTCGCCTCTGCCCCTGGCATAAGATCACATCCCTCGTCCCTGGACCCTGGCAGCCACCCATGCCTGTTCTGGTGCGCTACGCGGTGGTGGGTCAGGTCTTGCCCCTGTTGTTTGGCCCTCCCCCTCCTCCCCGCTACTTGGTCGACTCTTCCGATGGGCGCCCTCTCGTCATCGCCGACGATTGAGGCCCCAATGACAGAACATAGCCATCGAGCCATGGTGGCTCGCAATGCGAGAACCCTGGAGAAGGCCTTGACTTGGCCCCTTCCGCCAGCCCCATTGGTCCCTGGCGCCTTGGTCCCCGGTCCCTGTGCCACGCTCGGCCTAGGGCCTTCCGCCCATTCTCATTCGGCCCCGAGTGGACGGACGGGAGCCTTGATGAGGAGGGCATCTGTAAGATGCACAGAGTCTTTCTTGTCCAGCACGACAGGGATTCCGAGAAGGCGTCCCTCTGACATCCACTCTCACCTTGGGCATTGGCGTTCCCTGGTTTGTGCTCTGGTTGGTACCGGACGCCCATCCAAATCTCCATCTATCTGACTACTTTATATGTCCCGCTGCCCTCCTCTCACGCGCGTGGACTTGTCCTGGCTGCTCGGCTCTTGTTTTGATCTTTGTGTGTGTACAATACGCATCGTTGCTGGCGTTGCTATTCTAATTTTTGTTCTGACCTGACCTATACTGTCCCTCATACTTACGTGTAATATACCACCACCAGCCGACGCCTTCGTGTCTCTCGTCCCCGCCTCCTCGGTAACCTTCTTGCGTTTCCTGTACTCAGCACGCCCCCGTCTTGCGTATTGCGTCGAACCAAACCGGCATCCCCGACCGAGTTGGCATGATACTGGAAGTTCGCTCGAACACTTCCGTTCCCTAAAGACTTCAAAGCGACATCACACCAGGCCAACGCGACGACCGAATCCTAACGGATTGACGACGGTCAATACTCGAATCCATCCGGCTTTGGGTCGTTTCGATATACAGCCTCTCAGAAGATATAGAGCCTCTTCATCTTAACCGGCGCCAGTTGCGCCCCCCTCGTCTCAGAATCTTCTAACTGTTCTCGTTTTCCCGATTCACCATGGCCAACTCTTCCGAGGTCAATCTGTGCCCGCCACCGTTCTGGGACGCCACCTTGTTCACCGACTTGGGTGGATGTAAGACACTTAGATCTCTGGCTTGCCTTTTGTATCATGCTGATGTTGCCGAACAGTCGTTGACGGCCGGTTATGTCAGTCCGTGGGGAAGATGCAATGCTGCTTGCCCTGCCCCATGACGGACTGGGTCTATCCCGATTATTTCCAGACCTTGACAGCTGTTGCCAACTGGGTTGCAGCTGTGAGCGTCTTGTGCTGCGCGTTTCTACTCATCTCTTGGGCATTCCTGCCCGTAGAGAAGACAAACCGTCACTATCTGAGCATCTGCCTTACGATTGCAGTCTTGTTGATGAATGTGAGTTTCTCTCTGTTCAAAGTCATTGTGTTGCAAAGATGGGAAGTGCTGATGACATGTAAGCTTGGATTCGTCATTCCCTTGGCCGCCCAACCAGATCAGTGTTATAACAAGATCACCCCCCATAGCATGAAGACCAGCAAGGTTTGCGGTGCATCGGGATCGTTCCTCCTCCTCGGCGGCTGGGCGGGTGTTATGTGGGCGTTCTTGCGCTCCCTGTCTCTCCATCTACAGATTTGCTGGCAGGTTTTGGTTGGACGCAGTTTCATGATCTTTGCTCATGCAGCGGGCTGGGGTGTCCCCATCATGGGCATCGTTCTCGCCCTCGTCTTCAGCGGCCTCTCGTTCCGGTTCGGTGCGACGTGCCACATCAACCATGAGAACAGCTTGGCCGATTTTTGGATCCCCCTCCTGCTTTTCGCAGGCCTGACTGTCATCATTACGTTTGCGACGTTTGGTTATTGCATCAAAGTCTACCTGGCTTCGCTGTCCGACAGCAGCGCCTCCTCGGAAGGATCCAGCTTGCCCACCTACACCAACAGCATCAAGACATTGTCTCCTCGCCAAGCCTATCGTCGAGTCCGCCGAGTCATCTCACTTCAGTGGCGAGGAATTGCCATTGTACTCATCATAATTGCCGACGTTATTTTCTTCTCGGTCATCTTCGTCTTCCAGGACAATGTCGTCCAATCTGTCACCCACGACCCGAAGGTCGGCGAAGCTTGGGTTCTCTGTCTCATCGGAGCAGCTGGTGACAAGGACAAGTGCTTGAAAGAAGCAAACTCTTTGGTGGTCAACGAGGCGACGGTCACTGCCGTCCTACTCCTCCTAGCTGTAAGTCTTGATGTCGTGGCGAGGCTCGAGTTGGCGGCTAACCTGGCAATAGTTGAACGGTGTCTGGCTGCTTTTCCTGCTTGGACGATGGGCCATGGTCCAAGGCTGGATCGAACTTGTGACGAAACCCTTCGTAACCAACAAGAAGGAATTCGTGTCGGTTGATGCCCGAACGGAAATCATCAAGAAAGATACACGTTCGTACGAGATGCTCTCGCGAGATTCGAGCGCCGCAGTAACACCCGTTTCTCCAGTGAAATCTGCCAACGACGGACGAAGAACCCCCGACTATTTTGGAAAGACGGCCCAATACCATGCGCCGACGCGATCATTTTCCAGCCCAAGACCACCGCCTACTTCTTCTTGGGACGCTCAGGATACGTACGCCTCGCCAACGAGTCCGTCCAGCCCACGGAAAGATATCAACCCGCTGGGTATGAACCGAGCGTCTGGGACGACGTCGCCAAGAAATGCATGAAGAAGAGAAATCCACGAAGGGCGAGAACGAAGTCGCATAATGAACACCTCTCGAAGCGAGAATATTTTATTCTATTTTTCAACTCTTGAAACGCCGATGACCTGCCCCGCCACATGGCGGAGGTTGCTCTGGATAGCAAGGACACGGACACTACGCACACACGATCCACGTAAGACGACACACAGCAGCTTACGTACGAGGGACGATGTTGGACACAGACGACGGCCCCACGAGCCGGCTACTTGATTTACTATGTCTATTGAAGAATTATGAAGGCGACGGCATGACGTTGCCTGGACGGGTGCGCAGCTGGGTAACGCATCGACCCGGGCCGAGGGGCAAAGGAAGGCAAAAGAACAGACTCAAGGATTGGGTCAAGATTCAGAGCCGAGCCGTCTCAGTCGGGAGGGGAGGGGCCAATAGGCATTCAATTGGATGCCTTGCCAGGCGGGATCAAATCGCGGTCCAAGTTGGGGCCGGAAGCTGCGGATGACGCTGTACATACGAGATGCAGCGACGGAGTTTGCAGATTTGCGAACCGCCGAGACGGTAAGGACCACATGTCTCGCTTGGGCCTCAAAGACACGAGGAGACCCATTGAGAGGACTTCTCGCTGCTCGATGTACACAAAGGCCTACCTTACTCTGATAAACAAATAAAAACCGAATAACGAAACGCGCGCCTCAAAGCCCCAGTGTAGTAGGATTTTAGTCGTGTGTCCATGACTCTGAGCGGGCAAACACAGCCAGTGTCGCGTGCTTCCTTTGCTAAGTCATGGCCAGTCCCTGCCAGCCACGCCTTTGCTTTGGGCATCGGTCAGCAGCTCCGCCGGCTCTTCCGGAGGAGCCGCCGTCATAGATCTGACGTCCAGATAAGTTGCCATGTGTCCTCCTTCGGAACTATGACTTCTTCCTGGTTTCTGCTCCCCCTCACGCGACTACTTGGTCGTCCTGATTTGCAGCGAGGCTATGCTTTGACAGCTACACAATACGCTCTTTGCATACGCGGATCAGCCTTACAGCGACTATTCGGTGCCATCCACAAACTCTCTTTACACAGAGAGGCTCTTACACACTAGCTTTTGCAAAGGAAAAACCACGGCAACCACGGCAGACTGCTCAATCGAGATATTTTGACCTGCACACGAGGGCAGCAGCGCTGGCTGACGATCCACGCTCGCGGACTCCGAACCGGCCGAGCCAAGAGTTTTGGTGCGCGAGCTTTAGTCTTTGGTGGGAGCGTCGAATCACGTGACTGGTGACCTCATCGCTGGCCATGGCCGGGGCGGCGCTCCAGTTGCCGAGCTTCCTCAGCGACCATCGAGCTCGTCGACTCTCCTCCGCTGACACCCACACGGCCCAGCGCGTCCGATTGCTCAGCGATTGGGGCCATGCCGATGACAGCGACGACGACCTCGATACCGATACCCACGGCCGCGAGAGTGAGGACCCGGCCTATGTCGATCGTGTCCACGGCCTGGACATCGAAGCTACGTCTCGGCCGAGACGGTCTTGTTCGTGGTCGTCGAGCGCAAAACCTCGGAGGATCCCTTGGATTCGAATTCCGCGGCGCGCCATGATCTTCCTCATGACGTTGCTCCTTGTCGGAGGCGTTTGGTTCTACTACTGGCGCAAGGAGGTCGGCCTGCGACGGCCGTGGAGGCCGGATCCAGACACGGCATCGTTTGGCCAACAACCGCTTCTCCCTCCGCCGGACCGTACCCGTATTTCCGAATACGCTCTGCCATTGCGCACAAAAGGGCGCTACATCGTGGACGCGAATGGGAGGCGCTTCAAGCTGGCCTCTGTCAACTGGTACGGTGCCAGTGACGAGCTCTTCGTGCCGGGCGGTCTGGACGTTCAGCATCGCGACACCATCGCTCAGACCATCCAGCGTCTAGGCTTCAACAGCGTGCGACTGCCGTATGCGGACGAGCTCGTCATGAAGAACCCTGCCGTCGATGCGACGCTGGTAAGCGCGAATCCGGATCTGGTGGGTAAGAGGGCATTGGACATCTTCGAGGCTGTCGTGAAAGCTCTTACCGGCGCGGGAATCGCCGTCATTGTGAATAACCACATCACCAGCGCTACGTGGTGCTGCGGTGCCGACCCTTGCGATGCCGGATGGGCCAATGACCACCTGGGTCCTCTCTGTCGCGTCAGACAGACGGAGGAAGAATGGATCCAACACTGGGAGACCATTATGCAACCCTTGGTGAACAACTCTCTCGTTATTGGCGTCGACCTCCGTAACGAGGTTCGTGGCCTCTGGGGCACGATGCCGTGGTTCAGCTGGGCGGCCGCAGCCGAAAAGTGCGGAAATCGGCTCCTGAAGATGAACGAGAACTGGCTCGTCGTTGTCGAAGGCACCGAGTCCTCCAACGACTTGTCTGGCGCTGGCGACCGACCCGTCAAGCTGGACTTGGAGCACCGATTAGTGTACTCGGCGCACGTGTACGGTTGGTCTGGCTGGGGTAGCACCGAAGGCCGGTTCCTCCAGCGCACGTACGAGTCGTTCGCGGAGACGATGCGGTACAACTGGGGGTATCTGCTCGAGGGCGACGTGGCTCCGGTGTGGGTTGGCGAGATTGGGGCGGGACGCAACCCGAACGTCGGGACGGCCAACTACTGGCGGAACCTGATGCGATACCTGAAGGGCGTCGATGCCGACTTTGGGTATTGGGCCATCAACCCCCGCAAGCCTGCCGGCAACGTCACGGAGACGTACTCGCTCGTCGAGGACGATTGGGTGACGCCGGTGCTGGATTATCGGATGAAAGACATGGTCGAGCTTATGAGAATATGAGGGCGGGATGATAGGGTGTGGTACAATGACCCTGGGCGTTTGGATGGCGTGAAAACTGGAAGCGTTGGATATACCACGGAGGATTGGGACGGGACATGTCAATAACGAGGGGGATGCTAGCATTACTTTACCACTCTGAGACATAGTCGGATGCACTTGACAGGAGGTGATGCCCAGCAATGAATCATCAATAGCCATGCATTTAAATCGGTAATTAATTACGAAGATGGCAGCTGCAGCAGAGTGATGCTCCCTGTCGACAAGTCTTGTGTGGGGGACCCTGGGCTCTTATCGATAACGGGCGGTGCCGACATCATAGGTACCTCCCTCCCTCCCTTTGGTGACATACAGCCTCGGTGGCACCTCCACTCACTCGCAATCACTCTCAGTCATTCGCATCGTCATCCTTACCTTTCGCCTCTCTCGTCTCTTCGGTGCTCGTACGCGCAACCTCCCGTCGCATCTCATCATATCCCTCCGCCGTCGCGCACCGCAACCGCCGTCTCTGGGCCCGTACGGACGGGAGTCGGGAAGGACCTCCCTGGGTCGGTGCTGCGATTGCGTGGTACAAGGCGGCCAGCGACGAGACAACGCACAGTCGCCCAACCCAAGACTTGGACTTGTCATCGCTCTGCGTTCCCCCTTCGCGGGGCCTTTTCGATAACATAAATAACACCGTATCCTCGTACAGCCATCTCACGTCTCTCGTCTCTCGTCTCTCGGCTTACGCCTCCCGCCTCCCGCCTCATGCTTCACGCCTCTCGCCTCCCGCCTGATTTCCTGGACCGACTTTCGAGTAGTACTCATCATCCTTGACCTCGCTCCCTGTGTCCGAGAGTTCACGAGGATCCCTTCTATCCGCCTTCACATTTATGAAACCTTCGCGGAAGCCCCAGTCGGCTCCCGGTGGCCGTCCCATGGCTTCTCGGAATAAGCTCACCATGGGAAGATGCCACAAGCAGTCCGTCGAGGACCGAGTGAGTTGCGATATTGCCGTGGCAAACCCCTGGTACCCTACTGGCTAACTGGAGTCTCTCGTGCAGTTTGGTCCCAATGGTGCGCGAGCTGTCCATGCTCGCGAGCAAGGGGGCACCGTCATGGTCGGCCACGAACATCCCTACGACTGGCCTGGACTGTCCTTGGATGATGGGCCGGGGACCTCCATCTTCAAGACGGTTCCCAGCATGCAGAAGTTTAGAAACAACTTGACGGCCCTTTCCCAAGTGCACAATGTGTGTATTTCTGCCTAGTCAGGTCTTCATATCCGCCTAGGTCCAACACTGACTTGTGCATTAGCTCTACTTTGTTGCATATCAAAGCCAAATCTTCGTCTACAGACCGCGCAGTGTCCCGTCGCAGCGGATTCCCTCTCAACCGGACCTTCGACTCGCTCCAATGCCTACCAATGCTGCGAAGGCCATTGGTGGTGCGCTTGATCAGATAAGGACGCATATGATCAACCACATCATTACCGGCTTTCTGGGCAACCAGGAGATTGTTCTAGCATGCTACGATGATGGCGACGTGGTGGCGTATTATGTTGAAGGAATTGCCGGACGGATACCGGAATTCCAAGATTTGCACGCTGAATCAATTCCACGAGAACCACTCACGCCTGCTTTTTGCGAGAATGTTGGCAGCTCGTCATGGGGCTTGGCGATACATCAGAAGTCACGGCTCATTGCTGTGAGTTCCAACAGGCACGAGGTAACCGTCTTTGCACCCGGCCTGACTACCAACATCGTTCCCCGTGCGGAATGGTCCTCGGTCGAGGCGGAAGTCCGCCAACGAGACTTGAACTTGAGAATTGTCGTTGCCATGGGCAAGAAGACATCTAACATCCCCAACATATGCTTCATCGATGACGAGACGGGCCAAGCCGAGAAGATTTGTGCCATTGATATCGTTGGCAGCACTTATATAGCCGATATTTGGAACTCGTTCCGGCCACTGGTGTGCATCCCTCCCATTAAGCACCGGCTCTTTCTCAGTGAGGAGTTTCCTCTCAACATATCAAGGTGAGGATCGCAACCGCATTCAACGTTGGACGAGCTGACAGCCCCCTTTCGCCCAGAGGTTGGGGAATCCTCGCCATACAAGAGAGCAGCTTCATCGAGGTCGATACCAAGCCTGAGTTATTCGGCATAACACCACCGCAAGTCGACCATATGAAATTCAATATCCCGTGGACGAGTCCCCTTTTTGTCAACGTTCGTCAAGTTCTTGACCCTATTCTTCATCCCATACCAGGTGCCGGGGATGGGCTGCCTCAGCAACAAGTAGCCTTTCAGAGTGAAGATGTTGCAAGCGGTAGCGACGAGGAGCTGGGAAGCAATCATCAAAGTGACCCAGAGAGCGGCAATGAAGATGAAGAGGAAAGCGTTCAAGGAGACGACAGTGATGACATCGATGATAGTAGTGACGACGATGACGGTCATCTTGGTGCGCCATTGGAAGACTCAGACATCGATGGAGAGGGCTTGGACGTCGTTCATGTCCCTCTCCTGCCGGAGCCGGATGATGATAGCGGGAATGAGCCTTCATCCGTTGATGAGGCGGACGAGGAACCCGACAATGAAGCAGACAACGAGTTTGACAATGCGATTGTCAATCAGCTTAACAACGAGTTTGACGATGAGTGGAACCTCGAGGACGATGTTGACGCAGAGCTCATGAATCAGAACACCCCGACCTTTTGGGAAATAATCGCATCGGAATCGATGCCGGCTTCTCAAGAGGGCTCAACGGAGGGTTCCGGGAAATACGACGCAATCTACATCCCCCACATGGGCGCGAAGGCCAAGATGTTTGATTATGGAGAATCGGAGGTGCACTTTCTCAAGCGCGTCCCTGAATGCAACACCATCGCCAAGAGGACCAGCCACTCCATGGATAAGTACGGGCATGGGTTGCACGTGCTGCGGACTTACGAGAAGGACCTCGAGATGTTTGGGTTTTCGGGGGCAAATGTGACGGGAAGCCAAGAGGTCAACACGGTTTGTACGGACGCGATGCGTTTTGGACGGTTTCGGGACGAACACGTGCGCAGACACTTTCACGCGACGAGCCGGCTCAACATGATTGCCCAGGCGCCAGAAATCGGCCTCGTGGCCGTCGGGTCCCCGACTGGCAAGGTGCTGCTGTTGACCCTGACGCGGATGAAGGCGCCGGCGGAACAGCCGGGAGGAGGGAAATGGGACCACGGGTTCCGGGTAGAGGCCATTGTGCCAGACGACGCGGTGCACCGGGTGCTCTCACGGCCGCTGCACGGAATGGCCCTTAGTCGGGTCCAAGGAGAGGCCGGGAGGAGTTTCCCGCGGACCTATCGACTGATGTTGCACTATCGCAGTCACGACATTCTTTCGTACGAAATCTCGCGGGACGAAGAGACGGGAGTTCTGGGTGTTCTGGGCATGTTCTGAAGCGGGGTTCGGCTTGGGTTGGTTGCTCTACAGTTTGGTTCAAGGAGACGAGAGACGGGTTCGTGGATTTGGCATGTTTTGACTTGATTCTAGCGATGGGGTGCTAGGTTGCACATGGGGATTACAAGCGGATTACACGGTATTTTTGGTGGCATTCTTGCTGGTATTACGAGGTTTCGCTGACAGGCTCAGCGCTCAAAAGCGAAGATATTGCATTAGGAACGGAAATTGACACTTCTGGAACGCATTTGCGTCTGAAATAGACATCGACGTGTGAGGCCAAGCGGGACGCGGTCGGGCGGTGGAAGAGGAGCATCCGGGGAACGGAGGGACAATCGGGACGGGGCAGCGGGGGACATCGGGAGGGTCGGGAGTGGTGACAAGTTTGAATTAGGTATTCGAGTGTGGATCGTATCTCGGGGTGCCGGGTCGGGGAAGGGTGAGGGGAAGCAGTGCTGGCTGAAGAAGGGAGAAGGGGCTTCTAGAAAAGGACACTGAATGCAGAGGATAAGGGGGCGTGGTTTGGAGGGAGCGAGATGAGTAAGAGGCATGACTTTTTCGCCGAGCATGACGAGTTGGAATTTGTGTTTGCAAGAGCCAAAGCGGCGTCTGATTGGGCCGAGGCGCTGGGCAGATAAGGTGGGAAAACCTTGACGATTTGCTGGACTTGGCATGGACCGGCGCCACGGGAGCGACGCGGCTCCAAGTGGTCCTGCAGAGGCTTGGCTGCGTGGTGCAGGGTGGAGGATTCATCATGGACCTGAGGTGAGCAGATGCCCTGACGAGAACGTCTCCTCGGTCAGTCACAGGCGAGAGGGCACCACGGCACAGACCCCCCGTCCAGTTGTCGGAGCGAGATGAGAGGCCCCTGAAGAGCGCAAGATCTGATCATGATCACGGTGAAAACACGGCGAACAAGACCAAGACGCCGAGCTCCTGGGGGGCGTCCGTCCGTGTTACCTAGCGTTTCCGCGTGGGGAAAGGATGACGATGGGAGATGATGCAAACAACCATCCGTTCGGTCGCGAGGAGGAGAGAGGCGGAGATGGGGTTCCATTCAACCGTCCCGTCGCGAACTCAATCCGCCAATCTGGAGTTTCGCTTCTGCTTCGGCGAGAAGTCTGGAGAGAGTCTGGAGAAGAACTTGGGACCTGAGGTGGCGGCGCGAGAGATGCACGTATGCATGTACAACGACTGCAGGGCCGGGTTCCCCTCGCATGAAAGCCAAGAGGGGTGTGACGATGGATGGGGTCTCCCTGTTTTTGAGAAAAAATCTTTTTTTCTTTATAGTTATTTTCTGTCCCCTCATCCTCATGGATGCTGACGTCGCATAACCACCGTGGCTAAATTAAGACGGCGGCAGGTGAAGACCGCCATCATGGCAAGATTCATGGCCAGGGAGCACTCACCTTGGGGCGGTCAACGGTCAAAGCAGCAGACGGCTTGGGCAAACTCTTCGGTCAAGGCACGTTTTTTTCCCTTTCCTCGAGGCCCAAGGCCCCAAGCGATTGGTCGCGATCCGGGGTTCGTTCCAAGGTGTCCGGGGTTATCTACCGGTGTTAGCAATTTGCAACAATAATGGATTTATTCAGACCCTTGAGTCACCGAAATGGCCCAGGTACCGCGACTCCGCCCTTGCCATGGCAATCCTTTTCCCCCACAAGGACCAAGGGCCGGGGACGGCTTTGCGAGGCCCGGGGTGTGGTGGTGTGAAGCGGAACGGGGAAATGGGCGAGCTGGTTGGTGCAGCCAGGAACCGACTCTATTTTTCAAGGTTGGCACCGAGGTGACGGCGCAGTGTTTGTTGCTCCATCAGTCAGCGTCAGAGTTTGCACGAGACAGCGTGTGGTGGTGGAATCCAACCAAGTCAGTGGTGGTGTTGTGTGATGGTGGCACGATAGGCGAGCCGTGTCGAGCTGAGATGAGAGCTGAGGTGGACGGGGTCGCTTATGTTCGTAAAGATGGGATAAAAAGAGGCACGAAGCGAAGCAGGCGGGTTAATTAGTTGTTGGAGATGGTGAAGAGGCGTAATGGTGTGCAGGTGCGGATGCGCGGGGGTGCGGCGCGGAAGATTTACATGATCCGTGCGCAGGGGTGGCGTGCAGATAACGCCGCATTGACCAATCACCAGCCTCAGATGTGGGATTTCTTATCTCGGGGCGTGATGAAGTAACGGAATTGAAATCAACTTTTTGATATTGACTGACTCCTCCTTCCTTCCGCCGTCTGCATCTCGACTTGGGGGAAGCCACGACAGCCAGTATTGAGAACTTCGTACGAGCCACGACTAACAGTATTTTGTACGACCAACACAGACTGATTGCAGTGCCCTTCACCTGCAGCTCGCCACCTCTGATGACCAAGAGAGCCAGAAAAGATAGGCTTGCATTTGCTTGCATGTGCTTGTATCTGGTGATGGCTCTTGCCCCAACCGGTCCGTCGGCCTTGGTTTCAAAAAGCAATTGGCAGTCGCAATAGCGTTGCGCCTCGTTCCTGCCGACTCGGTGCACGCCAATCACACCGCTCGCAATAATCTCAATGTCTCAAATCTTGCATAAGCCACCAGATACGAATGCCTCTTCACCTTTTCAAACCTCTCACGCAGGTGAAGCTACCGGGTAAACAACACCACGACATGACCTGCCGTTCGTCACCACGCGACCAGCCCAACCCTTCGCCTCGGAGAGATCCGGACGGCAGCCCCGGGATTGAGAAGCACCGGGCTCGGAGCTAAACCCAAGTTCGCAGCTGGAGCTGACGGCTCAGGCCCCGGAGATGGCCCATGACGACGGCGACGACAGACGGGACAACAAGTTTTTCCTGCTTTTAATGGGGAGCCCTATCACCCGTCGCCACCCGTCGTCACCGAGGTGAGCGAGGCACTCACTCGTATGAACCCTCTTCCAACTCGGCGACAGCTTCACGAGACATGTTCTCCATCATCATGTCAGATCATGGACAAGTCTCCGGATATCTCCAGCCGTAGCCGTCTCGCTAGCTAAGTCCCTTCCCCAGACCGAAACGCAAGCCAATCTTTTAAGAAAGATTTTAAGGTAATCGCTTCAGGCCTGTTTTGTTCAGCTGCGAACGTATCAGTATCGACGGCTTTATCTCGAACTGCATGTTGATGCTCGAGTGAGACACCCCACGCTTCGAGAGGCCATGGGGGAAGCGATATCACACGTCAACGGCGCCCCCGGCGGACCGGTCCAGGTCCCCCAAGATGGGCAGAAGCCCCAACTCGTCGATTCCGGCTTCCCCATTGCCCCATGTCTCCATGTCCCCATGGCATGCTCCATGCCCCGACGTGCAAAGGCTCGAAGACGTCTTACACGGCCCCCGTTTCCGGCAATGCGTGCAGACTTTGTGCTGGGGAGACGAGCCGGGGGAATCCCAGCGCGACCCGTTGTCGGTATCGTAATGTGAAAATTTGTATTCCGTTTTCAAATTTTTCTTCTTGACTGATGCCCAACGTCGGCGGACACTGACAGCAGGACGCGAGAGGGTTAGAGGGCTGGAGGTGTGGACGCCACAGCTTGCACCAGCTGAACTGGGCTCATGAGACATGGAGACTGCAGGCGGCTTATCACGAATGCCAAGAGGAACCAAGAGCATTGACGCCTGATGTTTCTGATATGGCAGATTGGAGAGGCCAAGATCAAGATAGGTGCAGGTGAGGCAGCTTTTGGACGAGGAGCACGGTATTGACAATGGAAAACGAAGGTCTGACTGACTGCCTGACAAACAATCTCGAAGACTGCCCTCAGCGGTCATGTCCGAGTTTCACGTCCAGGGTTTCGTCTTGGGTCTGGGGAGAAGGCAGAGGTCGACGTCGAGGGTTGCTAGAGGCACTCCCCCCTGAGCCCACGGAATCAGTCCGGCTCTAAGGGGCGTACGGCCCAAGGGGGGCGTAGCGCTATCTCTATCTCGCACTCTGGTACGTACCGCATTAAACTATGTGTCCGTCTGGTTATGTATTTTCTCTTACTGATTGATGTGATGGTGTTAGCGGTTGACTGCTGAAAGAAGCAAAGAGGAAACGAGGTTTGCAGACTGCACCTATCTCGCTCCCACACACACCTTTCTCACTCTCACACAAATCACCATCAATCATAGACACCAGAGATAGCCTCGATGCCGATATCTCGTTCGACCAGCCAATACGTACTGGAAACCAAGGGGATCTGCAACCACGGTGCCCTTGCCCGCCCTTGCCCACGCCTGGCTTTTGCACCCGTTCCATTTTTTCGGACCATGACCGGGAGGGCGTCGAGGGCTCTTGGTGTTTTCCGACGACTTGTTATATAGAGTCTGTCTGTCCCCTTCTTTCCCTTCCCCCAATCTCGATTATCCCATCTTCTTCTCCTCCCCCGCTTCTTCTTCTCTCCTCACACCCCCCCCTCCCCCCTCGAGCTCCCTCGACACACTCGACACCCCCCCCCCCCCTTGACTCGAAGCAGTCTCTTACACTTGACCGAGGACTTCATTTCTTCTTATTGTCTCGGACAGCTACTTTACTACTTGAATACCTCGTTCCCTCGTCACCTTTCTTGTGTGAATAAACAAGACCAACCGCCGCTCCTTAACTCGACGACACTACCCGTGAACCCTCCCGATCTCAACCCGCCTCACCGATTGCTTATACGGAACGACACCACACCGACTGCCCGCCATGTCGTACACTCAAGTCGGGCCCCCGGCCGTGTTTAACGGGACAAACGAGGACACTGGTGGCGATTCCAGTATGTTTGCCGAACAGTTACAACCGACGAATACTGACTGAATACCCCCAGGAACGACGAATCTGAACCAATGGTACCAATCCGGTGACCAGGCCTTCATCCTCCTCTCGTCCTGCCTCGTGCTCATCATGGTACCCGGCATCGCCTTCCTCTACTCGGGTCTCGCGCGCAGAAAGTCGGCTCTCTCGATGCTCTGGGTGGTCATGATGTCCTTCTCCGTCATCGTGTTCCAGTGGTACTTCTGGGGCTACTCGCTCGCCTTCTCGGCGACGTCGGGCAACGCCTACATCGGCGACCTGCGCCACTTTGGCCTCCGCAAGGTCTGGGGCGCCCCCTCGGCCGGCTCTCCCCTCGTGCCCGGCCTCCTCTACTCGCTCTACCAGATGATGTTCGCCGCCGTCACGGGCGCCCTCACCGTCGGCGCCGTGGCCGAGCGCGGCCGCGTGGTACCCAGCATGGTCTTTGTCTTCTTCTGGGCCACGCTCGTCTACTGTCCCCTGGCCTACTGGGTGTGGAACGCAAACGGCTGGGCCTTTGTCAACGGCGTGCTCGACTACGCCGGCGGCGTGCCCGTCGAGATCGGCTCCGGCATGTCGGCCTTTGCCTACTCGTGGGTGCTCGGCCGCCGCAACGAGAAGATGATGATGAACTTCCGCCCCCACAACATCTCCCTCATCACCCTCGGCACCATCCTGCTGTGGTTCGGCTGGCTGGGCTTCAACGGCGGCTCTGCCTTTGGCGCCAACCTGCGCGCCGCCATGGCCTGCTGGAACTCGTGCCTGACGGGCATGTTCGCCGCCATGACCTGGTGCCTGCTCGATTTCCGTCTGGCCCGCAAGTGGTCCATGGTCGGCTGGTGTTCCGGCACCATCTCCGGCCTCGTCGCCGCCACCCCCGCCTCCGGTTTCATCACCCCCTGGGCCTCCATCATCCTGGGCGTCGTTGCCGGCGTGTGCTGTAATTTTGCCACCAAGAGTAAGTGACATACATGTACACACCCAAAGACTGAGCTAACCGTTACCCCGCAGTCAAGTTCCTCGTCGGCATCGACGACTCCCTCGATGTCCTCGCCGAGCACGGCGTCGGCGGCATCGTCGGTCTCATCTTCAACGCCTTCTTCGCCTCGGGCGAGATCATCGGCCTCGACGGCGTCAACACGGGCGCCACCGGCGGCTTCCTCGACGGCAACTACGTCCTCCTCGGCTGGCAAATCGCCGCCATCGTCGCCGGCTCCTCGTACGCCTTTGTCATGTCGGCCATCATCGCCAAGCTCATCGACCTCGTCCCCGGTCTCAAGCTCCGCGCCTCCGAGGAGGCCGAGCTGCTCGGCATGGACGACGACCAGCACGGCGAGTTCTCGTACGACTACGTCGAGGTGCGCCGCGACTTCCTCGCCTGGAGCCCCCACCGCGACGAGCCCGCCGAGGACGGCGACGTCCTCGAGCCCACGCACGGCATCCAGGAGCACCAGTCCATGATGCACACGCCTAGCCTGTCTGACGACAACGCTGAGCGAAAGGCTGCTTCCGTCGAGAAGACGCCCTCGGTCAACGAGAAGACGGCCTAGATGTCGCGTCTGGAGGCCGGTGTGTGTGTGTGCGTGCGTGCGGGTGTGGCAACGAAAGGGCCATCAAAAAGAACTTGAAACCTTTCGCTCCCACATGTCTATTTTCTTTACATCACTTTTTTTTCTCAAACCTTAACCAATCAGGTCGTTGGGGGGGCGCTAAGCCGGCAACAGGAGTTACACGGTTGATATTTCCTTTTTTGTTGACTACTATTTCCCTCTTTTTGTTGTTTTCGCAAATGTACAATTGTAATACCCGTCTTTTGGTAGAAATGGTACTCTTGGCTCTCGGGAAAAGCGACATCGCAAGCCATCGAGGACAATATATACGTACGACGCGCTCCTGCAGTCTGGTACTGGCTACTTGGATATAGCTGTGGAATCAGAATGTCCATACCTTGAAAAATTCCCTAGTGCCTCTTCTGCTCGCTCGTGACTTTCATCCTATGGCTGCAACTATGTGCATGACATCTTCCCACATCTTCTCTATCCGTCAATCATTCATAAGAATGGGAAATACAGTTAAAGTTAGCTTCTAGATGAAATAGATGGCAGTTTATCTAGTATTCTAATACCTAGCCCATGCTTCTGCTCTAAATGCCATTATCCAAGAAATCCCGAAAGTCCCCAGGAACCCAAGTCTTCATCCCTCATATAGCCGTACCCATCAGCCTTTCAACTATCGTACATTCTGCCCAGTCAATTACATCATCAAGGAGGGACTCCGTCCGTGACATCGCCGTACTTGACCGAATCGTACTCTCCGAAGCACGCGTAGTCAAACTGCGCCGCATCGTACATCTTCTCCTGTACCTCGAGGAATGTGTTCAGCTCGCACCACCCATCTTTGCGGTCACCGCACTCTGAGAAGCTCTTGCCGAGTGGCAACGTTCGTTGATTCAGGATGAAATGGATATACTTGGTCTCCCCGCCTTCCTCAAAGCCCTCTCTGTTGGCCCAAACAGGCTTGGGCGTTTTGATGATCTCAATGTCCAAGCGGGCACCAAAGGGCGTCACGTGACCAACTGTAAACTCATGTTTACCAGGATATCGATCAGCTGGCAGGTCTTCTTTAAACTGAGTGAAACCAAATGCTGTCAGGATGGAGACAATGTTGGTGTCGTGAGAGAAGTCAAAGTAGAGGCTCTGGTTCAGCGGGAAAGTCTCAGTGCTGCTGTCGAGCGTGGTGTTGATCTGAGAACCCGAGTAACCAAGAGTATGGTTCTTGAGGCGTGCAATAACCTCTTGCTGGTACCCAATACCGATGGCTCTCTAAAACATCTTGTTAGAACAGTTGTCATATAACACGACAAACCGAGACTTACTCCAGTCGGGGTGTGAAAGGCGGCCCCCGCAGAGAACATCAGATCGATAGAGTATCCGAAATGCTCCCACTCCTCATACGTGAATAGATCACAGAACTTGCTGAAACCGTAAGCGACCGTCTCATACGGGCACATGGTTTGGGCCGCATAGACGTCCTTCGCAGTCCACTCGAATCCCTCCGTCATGTTGTTGAAGCGATCAGTTGCTACGAATCAAGTCAGAAGAGGGTGACGAGGCAGGTAGTATAGAATCATACCGTCCTTGAGATAGATATTTGCCCAGTCCATGGCAGGTTCCTTCCAGTTCAGCTTGCTGTACGCATTCGGACAGTTGGTTGACCCAGCCAACGAATTGTTGAAGCCACCCGCTTCGATAATCACCTCGATGGTGGCATTCTTGGTCCTGTTACTTGTGAGCTGGGAATTCTCCCTTTCAGGGGCCGAACCCTACCATTCGAGGCCGAAGAAACCGGCCATCCAATTTTCAGCAGACTTCAACATACGGTCTTGAGTCTATTGTCGATCAGTTTGCACTCAAGCTGCATGAGAAACCAAGGACGTACCGTAGTTCGAACAATAAGTTTGGTGTTGGGGTTGTACAGACTGCCGTACATGTAGCTGTGCAAGATGCCCGATTGAAAGAGTTCTTCACGTCCCCTGGGAACAAGAATGGCATAACCAAGCTGGTACTTCCAGTCGTTGAGAAAGTCTAGCGATCCGCTGGTCTTGATCTTGTCGGAGTTGTTGGCGAGAAGCTCACCCAGCGCAGCAACCTCAGAGCCCGGAGTCGGGTATCGTGCACCGTGACGCGACAGCATCTGAACCTGTATGATCTCGGCGCCCTTCGGGAGGGGATACTCGTCAACGCCAAAGCCAGGACTCGGGTGGTAGGGCGAAAGATAGCCCATGTTGTGAAAGATGCTTTCGTTGCCCTCCTTCTGGCCGACGACGGGAATGGCCGTCTGCAGCGGCTCGTTGGGCACAAAGGTGTTTGTGGGATCGAAGACACGGGTCTGGGCCATGAAGGCAGGCTTGCCCGTGGCCGTGGCTCCCGCCCACAGCTCCGGAGAGGTTTGAAAATGCTGGGGCACATCGGGCGGAGAGCACGGACAGGAGCCGGAGCCGGAGCCGTGACGGAAAGCCCATGGTAGGGTGAGATAGAGATTGGCACCAAGCAGGATGACAACGAGACCGGAGAGAACAATGACGAGACTTCGGTAGGGGCGGTTGGGCCCGCGGGGCATCATGGCAGCGGGATAAGCGGCCGCGCGTCCTGCATCTTGATGATCGATCTGGGCCTCATCCTGGTGCACCAGGTGATAGCCCGCACCTGAGGCAGGGGGGGCCTTGCGGTCACGGGAGGAAGAGGGCGCCGCCATGGGGGGCTTGGAATTGACAGGCTGAACGCCGTCGGTCTCACGTCGTGCGTCAAAGGGCCGTTGCCGGCGGGGAGGCGGCGAGGCGGCGACAAGGGGCTCGCGAGAGAAGAGACAAGAAGCACTCAAGACGGAGGGCAGCGAGGATTAGGCAAGACGCGAGTTGGTCAGGGCAGCTGAGGGATCAGCCACGTCTCGGAAGAGGACCGAACCGAAGGCAAGCGTGGGCGAGAGGTTTCAATTGAGGTGGAAGAAGGCTGGAGGCACTTCGGCGCGGAGGCTGGCTTGGGCTGGGAGCGGCGGGCGGCTCTGGCGGGCGGGAGCGCCGACGGGAGGTGCTGACGGGAGGTGCTGACGGGAGGTGCTGACGGCAGCTGGAAGGGAGCTGAAGAGCCGGAGCTATGTCCTGGTGCGCCCGCAGTCGGACCAAACGGGAAGACGGGAGGATGGGTTTGGCTGGCTGGGCGATTGGCTCATTACGAGAACAAGAGAGGTTGCTCGCAGGGCCGAAGAGTGGAAGATGATGGATGGATGCTGCTTCTGCCGTCGGGTCGGGGAAGGGAGGAAAAGGGGGTCCGTGCGCGCGGCCAATGAGAGCCGCCGGACTGGCCACTGCACCTTCCGCGGCAGGAAACTCCAGAGAAAGAGGGGCCCCCCCCCCGAAGGCACCTCAGGGGAGGCAGGGGTGCGGCGCCGGTGGGTCTGCCTGCCTCTTTCTCTCGTCTCATTGTCATCGAGGACGAGAGAGAATAAGGCTACTGGAAATCGTTTGGAGGCTTTGACCTTTCGTCCCCCCCCTTTTTCAAACGTGGGGGAGGTGCCGGCATGTAAAACGGCTGCCTGGCTTGGGCTTGGAGCCCTTGCGAGTGGCTTGTCGCAAACGCGTAATTGGGGCAGAAGAGAGTGGACGAAAAGGGAAGGAAAAAAAATATGGGTTGCGTGGCTCCGTTTGCTAAGCGTACCGTTGGGTTGGGACATTTCCATGGTCGAGCCGACATTCACACAACGGCACATGTATTCGTCTGAAGTTGCTAGTCGTCCGCATACGGAGTAAGTTGTTGTCTCAATGGCATGCAAGCTAATTCACCTCTCCCGTCGTTGCAATGTACACGCCCCCCCCCCGAGGCCCGTAACTGTGCTCTAGCTTGTGGCTTCCACTTCTTGTCTCTTGGAAGGGAGGCCGACAAGGATCGATCGAGGTTGGAGTTGTCCGAGTTGTCCGAGTTGTCTCTGGGTCTTGCTGCGCCGTGCCAATGTCGCGTATGAGTGCTTGCACTCGGCATGTATGTACCAACATGAGGCTGGGCCGGGAGGATTCGAGGATGGGAGGATTCGAGATGAGATCTAACGGGGGCGGCAGCGGCTCCCTTTTCTCGATTGCCGGAACCACAATGGAGAATTCCAATCAAACATGATTTCCCCTCCCACGGCGCTGGGCCTCGATTCGATCCACACATGGGGCGCTCCACTCTTCTTGTTTCCACCTCCTTCTTGTCTCTCTCCTCGTCGTCATCACGAGGCCATTCTTCCATGCCAGCCAGCACGACCTCTCGGTCTTCCAGGGATCCTCCACAGAGACATGTTTCGTCTCACAGGTACCGACTGTACCTCACATACCTCGTACACGCCGCGAATTACCCCCCCTCCCCTTGCATCCATCCAATCTGCCCAATCTACTAGGTAACTAACCCTCTCCGCCCTGCCTACTTATGTAGCTCCTCCCTCACCGCCATTGGGAAATCCCCATCGTCCATCCCGCATGCTCGAATCATCATCATCTGTGATCCCGCCAGGTCGAGGAACCTCCCTTCTCTCCGCCAACGTGCCGGCTGCACCCACCCACACACACACCTTCAAACGAGCAAATGTCATCTCCCGAAAACAAAGTGGGCTCCATCGAGCTGCACAAGAGCTTCCCCTTAGCCAACCACACACCCGTTGCCTAGTCTAACATGGCCCGGAGGAAAAGGCGAGACAACTCAGCTGCCTAGAAGCCGCCACGCCAAACCCAACGAGAAAGGGGACCGACCTGATGCCGGCCTGCCACCATCATCAGTGTTACCAAGTAGTAGCTGTGTACAGTACAAACCCCGGGCTCCGTACGCAAATACGCATCAAGAAACAAAGGGGGCGGGGGGGGAGGGGGGGGGGGAGAAAAAAAAGGGAGCAAAAGCAAACAAACCACCAAACCTCACTCAGGCTTCTTGATACTCCGTACTCCGTACACACCTCCCAACTTCCCAGCGACAACACACCACCACCACCAGGACTCGGCTTCGCTCTTATTCCGCTGCTTCAGCTCAAGACAGAACCCCAAGTTCGAGCCAATGAAGCTTGCCGGCGTCCGAGGAGCGTGCATCGCGACAACAGCATCAACATCGCCCTGTCTAAACCGCCTTCAAGGCAAAAAAAGCAAATACGCATCCAGCAATCCACAAACACCGCTCCCCACTGCCCTTCTCCACAACATTGGGACGTTTCTCCCGTCATCATGTGCATGCCGTCCCATCGCTCACTCCTCCGTCGTCATAGCTCGGCCTCATCCAGTTCGAGAATCGAGGGCATCGACCTTGCCCCAGTCTCCCCCTCGTATCGGCCCGCCACGAAATCACCTGCGGCCCTCCAAGCTTCCCGCCCCTCTGGCACCGACTCTCGTAGCCATGTGTGTCCCCGGTCCACCGTCGAGCTACCGTCCGCCCACCTCAGCCCGGAGGCTTCGACCCTTCGTTGTCTTGGCCCTTCTCTCTCTGACCACCATCGAGATGATGATCATCCGTCCCGACTCTCCCCTTCTCAATCCGCCCACACCCAAGCCATGGGACCCAGGGACACCGCAACTATCACGACCCCCATGCTCCCATGCCCCCAACATAACCCATGTCCCTCTTGTGCACCCCGACTCCCTGATCCCGCCCGGCTCTTCTTGCTCCCCTGCTCCCCTGCTGCCCTGCTGCCTGCTGCCTCGTTGTCCTGCACAAGACGTCGGGTTATATCCCATGCCCAGCAACATGCAGGGTCTAAATCTAATCCGCGAACTCGTCACATATCACTTTTTGTCACCAGAATCGTGGCCTCGCCGAGCTAAGAACGAAACCCCTGTATTTTCCCTATTACGCCTCAATCTCATTAGTCACCGGGCTCGGGGCCTGTTCCGCGCCCCTCCCACCGTTCCAGACGCCCAAGACAAGACCAAACTCAGAGGATCGACGACCAAGCTCCAACGACACACATTGCTTTTCGCGACCAGGACACCGGATCAAAGAACTTTTCATGCCAAAACGCACTGAGGTATCATGCTTCATGCACGTCCACCATTTTTGGAAACCCATCCCTCAAGACGCCAACCACCGGCTCATCCCTGATGTAGCCCCTGTGTTCCCAATTAACCCTTGCCGTGTACCGTACCAATGAGACAATCTTTTCCGGGTACACCTTCGCCAGTTTTAGGGACATGTTTTTCTTTTTCTGCGTGATTCATTAGTTGGCGACGGAGCGGAGAACGAAGAAGCCATCGGGCATGGGCTCAAGGTGCCAGACTCGGGGCCCAGCCTCAGAGAAGGCCGTCTCCCATTCCTGTCCGAGGTCCTCGGGAAGACTCCAGCCAAGCTCGTCGTCGCGGAGTCTCATGCGGACCAAGTGTCGCCGCGCTTGGGGCACCTGGCCGTTGACAAAGCCCTCGCGGCGGTGCAGAATGGCCAAGTTGTTGATGAAGTGCATGTCACCTGGTCGGGTGGAGATCTCGAGCTGAGTGGCCTTGGCAATGGCCTCAATCGCATCCAAAGCCTCAACCTGACGCGACGAAACGGCAGGGAGGTTCTTGGAGCGCGGGTGAATGTCGTTGCCCAGGAGTGGCACGCGACCGAAGTTGATGATGAGACGCCCCTCATGGTAGAAGAGCACAGGACGGCACTGGAACTGGGGCCTAGAGTCGTGAGTTGCGTTAGTCGGTCTCGGAGTCATTGCCATAACGGAGTCCCGTGGCTTCCACTTACATGGCGAAGGGCCAGTCGGATCGAGCGAGAGTGCGGATGGCATCTGGATGACTAGCGGCCAGGACATTGTAGACGGTGTACGCCGATGAGATGATACACTTGCCCCCAGAAGCCGCAGTGTTTCGCGTCAGCCAGCTAACGACGTCCCCGGCTTCCTCATTGTGGAAAGTCCGCACTAAAGTCAGCAGGTGCATTTCGACACAGAGATGGGGGCTGCCTGCAGCTACTCACAATGGGCGAAGTGGAGTGCCGGTGGTGACCAGCACTCAACTTCGACGAGTTGTCTGCGATGATGTGAACTGCAGACGCGGGTTAGTCTCGTCGTGGTTTGTCGGGCCAGCAAGGCCAAGGGGAGAAGGAGGTACGAACCCATCATGTTGCCCTTCTTGTCCTGTCGGCCGAGGCGGTTGGCGATGTACGACTGGATGCCGAGATAGAGGATGGAGAGATCCTCGACAGAGTACTTCTGTGGATCCAAACCTCGAATGACACCGAATCCCTTGCCATTGTAGACGTCTCGGCGGATTTCGTCAAGTCGTGGGCCGAGAGTAGGCAAAGGGAAGTTGTCCTTGGAGACAAGATCCCCGTCCAGGCCTAGGGCTGTTTTGGGGTTAGAGATGTGTTAGCCCGCGTCCTTCAGCATCGACCACGACAAGGGAGACGAACCTTTGAAGTGCTGCAGAGCACTTTCGGCCTCGCGCAGATCAGATTCAGAGAGAGTGTGAATGTAATCAGAGTCGCGGCCCACAAATTGGGCGCCAGTCCAGGCCATGGGCACATCCAGGAGGCTTGGGAAGCCGTCTGGAAGTCCTGCTGGGGCCTCAGCCACGCGAACGGCACAACCTGCGGCCGCAAGACCCAGGTCAAAGACTGGGGCTGGGCCAATGACGCCGCCGGACTTTTGAGAAGCCATTGCGAAGAAAACGTTTGTTGTTGGTTGTCTGGATGAGACGGTGGGCTTGTTTTCCTTTTCCTGGAGCATAAATCGATCAGCACTAAGTCCCGACGCAGAACCAACAAGGCCAACCCCTCCCAAGGGAGCAGGGGAGTGTCAACATGGCACACTGGGGAATACTCACAGGAGATGGAAAAATGATTCGTGATGATACTTCAACTAGAGAGTGACTGGCCAGTCGAGAGACAAAAGTGCAAACGAAGCAAAGTAGGGATGTGTTGCGTTGCGGATGTTTAAAGAGGATGATGAATGAGAGTTGAAAGTTGGGAGAAGAGGGCGAGGGAGGGGGATGATATAGGAATTGCAATTGTGCGGTAATAGAAATTGGAAGCAGCGATATTTGTCGAAGCAGGCAAGGACGAGATCTGGCAGGAGTTGTTGCCGGACTGGTGGTTCTCGGGATGGGAGTGATCTCACCAAAGCGGCAAGAGCTAGATGGGGTGGGGGTTTGAGCAGGAAGGGACGGGGTGGTGGGATGGCCCGGTTTGAGACTGGAGGAGGAAAAGAATGGAGGTGGAGGGAAGGAGGGTTCGAATAGCCTTTTATGATGATGGGAAGGAAGGAGTGAAGAGAGAGAGAAAAAGTAACGACTGGGCAAAGAAGGCAGGAGAGAAGCTGAGAGAAAACAAGGGCGGTTGCTAGAGAGGAGCCATCCCCAGATGCCTTATTATATGGAGGGAGATTGGAGACGGCTTCGAGGGTCGAGGGTCGAGGGACAAAGCGAACGGCTAGCTGAATGAAGGCCCCCTTTTTTTTTTTTTGCTTTGGCTCTGTTCGCGGATTCTCTCTCTCACACCTCGTCACTTACACAGCCAACGTAGCTTGGGTACGTGTGGTTAGTCGCAGACCGCAATATGCACGACGCAGGCACATTCCGGTCAAGACGGGTGGTTACCGACCTAGTACGGTAGACACGAGAGGTCGGGCAGGTATGAGGGGGGAGTTTGACGGATACACGCACAACAACAAAGCAGACGGTAGGTACGACGCAAGAGATGCGAAATTGCACTTCCCGTCGGCGGGAACTGGCATGGCAGCGGCAGCGAACCGGCTGCGGTGGCAGCGAACGAGGAAAGGCAAATATGCCACCGAACGGCAAGAGCAAGACCAAAAAAAGCAAGCCCGCCAAACCGCCAAATAAAAGCTGTCTCGTGCCGTTGGACGACGCAACGCCAGGGGCCCTGGGGGAGGAAGGCGGCCCCCGAGATGCTCGCATCCCAACCACGGCCGCCTGGATCGAGCGAACGGGGTTTTCGCGATGAGCCAGCCACGGCATGGGATGGGAGCAAGGGAGAGAGCCACAAGGTTTGGACCATGTATCGAGCGAGTCGGCGGACTAGCACAAGAGGGCAAGGAGAGAGCGAGGGGAGGAGCCGATGGGTACGGATACCTCCCAGACACCTGTAGCGGCGGTCAAAACGAAAAAGAAAAGACGGAAACAAACAGCTGGGCTACTCCATACACATCGGGTTTGATGAGCGACCCGATTGCTGATCGTCGTTGGGTTTGTCGTTTGATTCGCACTCAAAGTGGACATCCCATTTTCATCCTAAAACGACCCTGTTGTCCAACATCGACCAAGACGAGACGTCGCACGACCGGGCGTGCGCCTAGCTACTTAGCACTTACCCTAGTGGACCGGGGAAGACGTTCGAGTTGCTCTGCATGTTATTGAAAGTCTGTTGGACTCTTGGACTCCCGAGTCTGTGACCTCTCGTACCTACACACCGGGCTCCTTTACTTGGAGATTCGCTTCCGCGGTCCCGTCCCCTCGCTCGCCTCCCGTCGACCCGTCCGTCGCACCAGCTGCCCCCGTTGCACGAAGCCTCCAGCCCTTCTTCTGCTTCTCTCACCGACTCTACGATCAATTGCAAATGAGCCGCATGTCGCAAACCGCTTCTCTGCGTTCCGCAATACGTCTGTGCTGACTGGTGGCCGGCATGGCGTCTCAGACACGGTGTCGGACAAGGTGGACAGCCAATTCACTCCCGTCCCGTCTTCTTCAGATATTTTTATAGCCCTCACCGATGGGTTTATAAAAATAAATCACCGTACCGAGCATGGAAAACGGAGGGAAAACGGTACGCGCTGCCGAGGATCAAACTCGTACCCGTCAGGTACCTCCATCGACCCGTGTCATCGACCTTGATGGCCTCGCCCCGCAATCTCTCCTCCCTCATGGCACACTACCGACATGGGTACGACGTAAGGTGACTCTCAAGGGACAGGAACACATTCTTCTTCTTTTTCGTGTGAGTGGTTTTGATCAAACCTTTTCTTCCTTTCCTCCTCATCTGTCGTGCTAGGGCTCTTCCACGTGTACTACCAAGGCCCCGTACCACACGAACACAGCGTCCAACTCAACAAGTCAACATTGAATTCCATGAAGAAGCTCGGGCCGCCGGCAAACGCGCCGCAGTATCAGAAAGTCGATCCATCATGTCAAGTCCCAACCAGGCGCAGACAAGCCTTCGCTTCGGCCGCTCCTGCGGGTCACACCCTCCCGTCACCACCGCCAGGCACGGGTACGGCATCAATGCTAACGTTGTGCAAACTTGTTGGACACCTCGGGACGCACCAGCCGTTTGCCGCCTGCCGTCGTCTGAATGAAATCTCGGTCAAAGGGTGCCAGGCACGTCTTCACCACCTCAACCACCTCATCATCCCCTTCTCGTGTCCCATGTCCCTATCCGTCCGAGCTCCACAGCTTCAGCTCTCCTTATCTCTCATCCTATCTGCCTCTCCGCCGTGAAGCACTGACTAGGGCGTCGTTCTGCAATCTTGACCGCTGTCTTACACCACCCGGACTGCCGACCTGCCAACCTGCCAACCCACCACCTGCTCGGACAACAAGGTCCCTCGAAGCCTCTTCGACTGGCCTCGGCCCTGCAACGACGTGCATCGAGGAACCATGTACCCGGTGGAGTCTTCCTGCGTCGCATCTGCAGAGCATCTCCCGACGGGTCCCAATTTTGAGTACAATGTGCTGATCCAACCGACTCCGCCACCCAATTACATCTTGTCTCGAGGATGCCAGCCCTCTTCGAACAGCTGGCTGATGAAGAAGAAGTCGTCACCGTACGCGGTACTATTCCGGAGAACATCCCACAGATGGGCTGCATCATGTCAAATACTACATTAGTGCTGCCCCAGGGACTCGGTACTGGGGAGGGGGCCCTTGGCTGCGACTCACCATGTGCGCTAGCGTACGCCCTAGTGTGGCGGACGAAATGGATCTTCTCCTCATCCAAGCCCGCAAGGGTTCTCAACTCCTGATCTTTACACGCCTCGGAGAACGGGTAGATACCCTTGTTGCAGTAGTGGAAATGCGCCAGCAGGATGTTGGCACCTGGCACCAGTCAGCAGCCCCTCATGGCAGACCACGGCACTCCTCCGTGAGTCGTGAGTGGTGGGGACTCGGAGCCTTGTCTCACTCACCCAGGAAATACTCCTCGACCTTCTCCTCTCGGGCGAATCGTCGCTGGGAGCACACGAAACGTTAGCAACCGTTATGGCCCGGGGGACCATGCCTGAGGCTCCGAGGGACACGTTAAAAGGTGCCCACTCGTCCCCCTCGGCCTCTTTCTTGCCCCTTCCGATTCGGTGGGTTTCTTTACCTTCATCCCATGCTTAATTGCATATCCCTCGTCATGCCTTATGATAAGAGCCGTGTTGTGCAAGAGGATGAACATCACGAGGTATATCACCATCCATGTGCTTTGCTTGTTCTTTGATATCATCCTTTGAAGCTTGTCCAACACTTCCCTGCGGAGTTTTGACTGAATGTGGTGAATCAAGACAAGATCCAACTGCGCACCCATCACGGGTGGAAGCGGAATCTTGCCGGGGTTCGGACTTGTCTCATCTAGAATGTCTCGGGGCATCCCCAAAGTCTCAGTCCCCACGATGAAGCTCGATCTAGTCGTGAGGCGGACTGAAATCCAAAGCATCAGCGTCCGATTGAGCAGCTCGCGAGCCTCGGTGCACACCGAGAAATCCATCACCATCGCGATCGCCCGCTGGTAGGTTTGGAACAGGAGTCCTTGGGGGGAGCCCAGTAACCCGAAGACGGCCTCGTTCAGGGTAATTCTCATGTACTCGGTGTAGGCCCTCTTCACGTCGTCCAGCTTTACCAGAGCAAAGGGGGGGATATGAACGGACATCCTTGTTCCATGGTAGTCCCATGTTCGCTCGAGCTTGTCACCGCTCTGGGGAATGAATCGTCGAACCTGAACTTCGACGTGGTGCCTGGAGGTGAGGCCGTCGCTGAGGATGATCGTCTTGATCTCGTCCGACTCCCACTGTTGAATTGGATCCGAAATGTTGTTGACCCATCTCCGAGTCCACTCATAGCCGGGGACTTGGCCGGGCTTGGAAAGCCGGACGTCAGTGATCTTATACCTCAGACAAGGAAATCGCCCGGCCCTCGAGTTGGACACCTTTTTGCACGTCAAGCAAGGACCTTTTTCCTCTTCCGTGTTAGTCTCACACTATGTCCGGTCATGTTAGCAAGTCGATTAGGTGCGTCTAGACAAAAGAGATGTGTGCCATCCGTTTCATCACCCATCAAGGAATACTTACGCGGATCCTCTGCATTCTGCATCTGATGCATGAACCAATTTTGCGAGTCTGAGCCGTCTGCTCTCGAAGAGTCAAATCTTTGAATGGCCCCCGCTTCCCCCCACGCTGATTGGGCACAAGGACGTCGAAGTTGGCCTCCTGCGGTATGTAGGGGCCATAGGCGGCTGGGTAGATGCCTTGAGGAAGAGAATCATCAAGTGTGTCGTCAACGGGGACAAGGTCGTACTGGTTTATGGGCATAGCAACTGTCATGACTTGTGTTGCCACGTCTGGTGAGACGACTACACCGACGTTGGTGTTGTATGGCATCGTGGCTAGATTTTGCTGTGCCAAGGGATCCGGGGCCAGAACGGCTTGGTTGGGGAGCTCTGGCTCCAGTTTCAGCGGTTGGCTGGTATAGTAATCCGCCGCGGGCATGCCATCGTGATGTACCGCACCTGCGTCATCGATCGGTGGAACCGTCTGAACCGCCAGTGTGGGCTGATCTGGCAAGGGGGGAACCCCAGCCAGAGGTGGGGAGGTGAGGGTAGGCTGCGCATATCCAAAGGTAGTTTGCGGTGTAATGCCCAGGTTCGCGGGGGTAAAGGGCTCGGAAGGGGCTGGCTGCACAGATGGTGGCTTCTCCGCCATGTATGGACTGTTGTCGCTCTCAATTGCTGGCGGTGGTCCATTTGGAATTTGCTGATAGCCTGAGGGTGGTGTCAGCAAGTGCCCTGGTGAGATCTGGCGACTCCAGTGAGGGCGTGGAAGTTATTTATGCGTACCTTCTTGTTGCCGGATGTCATATCCACAGCAAGGACACATGAGCATCAAGTCGGCTATCCGCCGAGCCAAGGGCGAGCTGGGAGACATCATTGAAGACGATCCAGGGTCAACCCAAGTTGGTGATTGTCCGAATTGGTTGTAAAGGCGCTGATCATAGTTGGTGGGAGTAGAAAAGTGATCCAATGTTCCTTGGGAAGGTGTGTCGGTTCCGTCGGCCATTGAGAACGGCGCCCCGAGCCTCCGTCTCTTCCTCGACTGATCTAGGGCCAGAGACTCGTGAATTTGAAGACTGGAACTGGCACCATAAAAATTTGCGATTTGATCGAGGTGGTAGCGGACTTCAATAGGTAAGGAATTGAAGTCGGAATCCCATGTTTGCTGAACGAATAGTGTTGACGATGGCGAGGATTCGTCGACTCCCGGCTGGAGGCGAGATCTCTTGGGTTTGACGGGGAGATGGGAGTTCTATAGAAGAAAATTAATTCACCGCACATTCGGGTCGGAAGGAGCGTGGAAGGGGGGGGGAGCTTGGGGGCAAAGGTCAAGTAAATTCTTGACCGGGAGCTATGGGCACGAGAGCGCCGATGGGGCGGCGAGAAGAGGAGGCG
Organism: Thelonectria rubi; assembly: GCA_013420875.1. Classification (NCBI taxonomy): domain Eukaryota; kingdom Fungi; phylum Ascomycota; class Sordariomycetes; order Hypocreales; family Nectriaceae; genus Thelonectria; species Thelonectria rubi. Next base: position 153,000 of record WMHX01000008.1, read on the forward strand.
GGCATGATTGGCAACGGCGGCAGGGGACCACCAAGGGCGCACCGACGGGAAGGGGTCGATGATATAACCCATGCAGGTTGCCGCCAACCGGGGAGAGTCAATTTCTTACCATAATGGCTGCAGTGAGACAGGGTGTGGAACAGAGCTGCGCGGCGGCAAGAAACAAAGGTCGAGGTACCACCACGTGGAGACCAAAGCAAAGGGTATACAAGCAGGAACAAGGAGCGTCAGGGTCCGTCGGTCTAAGCCAGAGGCCACCAGGTGAGGTTGAGCGACGCCGGGGTGAGGAGAAGGGGGAGGGTGGTGGTAGGCTAAGGTGGCACGAAGGCCATCACCAGGACAAGCAGATTCAAACCCCCGTAGTGCGCTGAGTGGAGCGCCAAACCGAGAAGTCGCAAAGACGTGAGCTAGAAGAGTCGGGCAAGAGAGAAAATCCTACAAAAAGGAGAGGCGAAGTCGGCCGGTGAGGGGGGGCAAGGCGGAAAGGGGATAAGTAAGGCCGGTCAGTAAGACCAGCCGAGTATCCAGGCCCAGTGGGAATCAACGTGATGAGGGAGCTGGTGGTGTAGCCGAGGGACGCTGGCACGCGTGCTGACTGTGGTGCACGATCCGTTTGATGAGGCGTGATGCGGAGGAAGGCTTGGCCCTGGCAGATGATGTCGTCTGTCGACGTCGACGCCGGCTGTCGTGGTACTGACGCCGGTGCTCCAACAAGCGCTTGGGGTGTCGAGCCCAGGCCGATATGCTCGCGGCCGCGATGGAGAGGTAGGGATGGCGGCCGATGCGAGCTGCGAGCTGCGGGCTGAGTGGGCTTGCGGCTGGCGGTGTGGTGGCCGTAGTAACTGGGCGTCGAGCGATTGAAGCGGCCGTTCAACGGGCAGCTGGGAAGGGTGAAGATGGTCGAGTCTGAGAGAGAGAAGAGTGGACTCGGTGAAGGCGGAATGACCTTGTGTCGTGCTGAGTTGTTTTGACCGGTCTGAGGGGTACTGGGAGGCGCGCGACAGGGAGCCGACGGGTTGCGGAAACCCGTGAATTGTGAGCCTGGGCTTTCCGATGAGGTGGAGAGACGGGCCGGGACCAGGGAGTTGAGAATCAGAGACGAGGCGGGCGAGGCAAGCCAAGGCGAAAGGCTGGAAACGTGTTGGAAAGACGGCAGACGATGCGGTTCGATGGCTGAGTTTGAATGCCGACGGGCCATGCCACAGAGCAGTGGTCTAGGCCATCACGGATCCTTTGCCAATTCGGCCATCAGGTCGTCACGGATTCTGGGAGGGGAGGACGGACGTTGCCAGTGGTGGATAGAATCGCTCATGTGATTAATTGCCTTGGACATGGCAAAACGTGTGCCCACACCGGTACGTAGCTCGAACGGCCCGGGGTGAGGTGGGGAGGGTGTTGTTTTGCTTTTTCTCGTGCGGGAGACGGCAGAATAACCACTGCAGAGGGTCAGCAAAGGCCGGTAGGTACTCGCTACTTGGGGCGGTCGAGGCAGTGGCAAACGATTCCCGAAAATACATCAAAAAGGCCGAGTAAAGGTTTGAAGTTGGGTAGGACAAGGCTTGCCTTGATATCCCGGCCGGTGCGGACTCGACGGGTAGGGACTGGCTCAAAGGTGAAGCATGGGCCGGCGCTCATTGTTTGACGACTCGATCGCGGGCAAGGTTAATGCGCAACAAGGGCTCCTGCTGACCAGCATGCCCAGATTGCCCCGGACGCCCACGAATCCCCATTGCAGGCGTGCGCCCAAACCAGTTTTAGCGAATTCCTAACCCCATCCGCCGGAGCAGGGCTTGCCGGTCTCGACGGAGATGGCGAGATGCTGCTGTGGCCGGCTACCAGGTTGAAAAAGCCTGCGCAGCGCTCCCTCCATCCCACCTCAGCCATGTGACAGACCTCCTGTACGCCATCGTCACGCAAGAGCCGTGGTTGGTACGAGGTGGAGGAGAAGCGGGGACCGGTGAGATGGCTCGTCAATATCCCTCAGTTGTGGCCGAGGAAAGGCGTTGGGCATCAGTCCAACCATTGCCCGAGCTGCAGAGTCAAATTGCTTACATTTCGCATATCCCTTGACTCTGTTCGTGGGTCGGATGCGTTGAAAGGGGTACGAGTCGTGTGCGACGACGAAATCTTGGGGTCGGGATTCCTAAGCAATATTATCAGTTATGGTATCGTCAACGTGACATTGCCTGTGCTTGTGCGTGAAATATTGTCCTAGCCAACCTAGGCAGCTGGCTGCGGTCGTCTGCGCCAAACACGAGATGAACCCTCGTCAGGGCCACGTTTGGGATGACTGTCACCTTCAGCTTGGACCCGTTGGCATTTCTGCTGCTGATAAAGTGTCACAGACAGTGTAGTGTGGTGATGGAGGTTTGGATGCCACCTGCAGGAGTGTAGGAGGTTTGTTTAAAGTCGGGCGTGTGGCCTTGGCTTCTGATGAAGGAGCTACCAACGACTACTAACGTATCGAGTGTACCTTCCTCAATCCATCCTCAATACATTCCATTCCAAGCCCAATGCCCGGCAGGGCAGGTGCGAACTCACCCACGGTGGATGTCTCTTGCCTTCAACGACTCGACGGGAGTCCGGGAAGGTTTGAGCCACTGGAGCCAAAGATTTCCTCATTGGGCGGTTTACGCAGGCGCGGTTGCCGCCGGATTTTGCGCTCCCATCGTGAAAGCCGCAAAACCCTAACCCAAGAGAGATTGGGAGACGACGGACAAACACAGAGGGGGGAGTTGGGAATAGACCCGAATGGAGGCAGTTAAGTTACCCCAGGCCGATCCGAAGGAGATCTCCCAGAGCCCACATGCGTGATGCCGCTAATAATAAACGCAAACTATATCGGATCGTCCCGTTGTCTCCCCAACGACAACCCTCAATTTGACGTCTTTGCCTCCCCAAGGACGAACGGATCATGTCAACCGATGGATCAGTCTGGTGCATCCAAATTTGATTCATAAATCAGGTGTGTTAAGTGTGCTGAATGCTCTTCAACTCGTATTCCTGCTTGTCATCTCTCCGACCAATGCTGCCGTACGACCCACGGCTTTTAGCGAAGGCGTCCGGCATCGAGACGGCACTCACTCGTCTTTGCTAGAGCCACCCTCGAATCATCAAAAGGCCTCCCCGGTCCGAGTTCTGGACCTCGAGACGTGCATCCCGCCTCGATGCTCCGACAAGGTTCTACAGGGCATATACGATAGACCTATCAGCCCGGAGAGCCTCCCGTCAGGTGGCATCCTGTTCCGACTCAAGACACCACCACTTCAAGCCTGTCATCTTATTCGGCGACGACGACATATCACGACATAGGCCGATGCAACCCCGAAGAGCGGTGTCACTTACATCGTTCCCATGGTCTGCCAGCCCAAACCTGGAAGCCCTCATGAATCGGACGGTAACACGAAGCAGGTGGCCCTCCGCCCTCGGGTGCAATGACACACTCTCTCCATGACCCTTGCCCGAGACTTCGTTTCATCAAACTGGCCTTGTCGATGCTGCCTGGTCTGCCTTCTATATAAAACCAGGCCAGATCCTCCGGTCATGGCCGGGCGGTTGGGCTCCTTGATGCGGCTTCCCGTTCTTCTTTCAAACTGGTCACAGCCCGAGAAGCCAGTTTTGCCTGGCGTTTCCACGGCAGCTCGTCTGGCCAAAGTGATGGCCTCGGTGCTGCCAATGGGAGCCCGAGCTCCCGCTCGGTGAGGGCGTGCATTTGAAGCCAAGTTTCCTGATCAAAAGGCCTTCGAGTTCGGATGCAGTCATGACGTGTCGGGCGAGCGCGTGCCCCTCGTGATGAGAAGGAATTGCACTTTGCCCAACCCAATCCGGTGTTGCTTGCGCCGTACCTCGTACTACGATGCTAACGGGAGGCGAGGCGGTGACCGAGGAGTTCTCGACAGTTAACTATATCGTCACCCTGCTTCGAAGTACCCCGAGCTCCCCATGGGGGGCTTTCCAAGGCGGCATACAGGAATGGGACGGAGGGCGGCAACGGGCCATTCCTACTCGCTCGCTTCTTATCGAATCCCGACCATCGGCAGTTTCTCTTGGACGAAACAGAATTCCACAGCAACACAGTGTTACACAAGACTGCTTAGCCCCGGTCCCCCGGCTTCCCACGGCTCGGACAAGCGTTGGCATGTGAGACAAAAATAACTCGCACGGCGATTCAATTGAGAAAAAAAAGGGTACCCTGGCAGTGCATTTCGAGAGAGCGACTTGACCAGAGGGAGTAGTCGATGAGTTGATCTGGTGCGATGGACCTCGTGTGGTTGGCTGGGGAGGAGGAGGTCTAGCCGGTTCCAAAACGGCTACCACTACCTAGGTAAGGTACCGACCAGCTTCGGGGGCGAGAGGGAGACGTCGGATGCTTGCGTTGCCATTAATTTCGGGACAGCGATTGGCCCTGACGGTGACGAGAGTGAGAAAGGGACTTCACACCTCACAACCCTGGAAGGTAAGACTCAGGAGCAAGTCGAGGAGTGGAACCTCACAACAGGTCGACTAGATGATCCACGGGCCGCTCCTTCGATTGGTACAGGCGAGAACGACTCAACCATGGCCCTTCGCAACGCGCAAAAACAGCACAACCGGGCGGTTCTCGAGACGCCCGCTCCTCCTTCCCGTTGTCAGGACCAGGTGCTGCCTCAAGTGTGATCAGTCGTCTTTGCTCCTGCCCGCGAACCCATATCCAATCATGTGATCAGGCAGGCAGAGCCCGAATCAATCCACGTGCAGCACCGGTTCCAAACTTGTCGGTGTCATCTTCACCACCGCTTCTCGTCGTTGTCGTTGCCGTCGCCGTCGTGCAACAATCATCGTCTTCCCCTCGCTTCAGAGTTACCTTCGCGCCACTTTCACCCCCCCGCCTACTATCATTCGTCGCTCTCTTCACATTGGTCCCCCCCCCCCCAATAGGTCACGCTGACCTCCTTGTCACCCCCAGCACCAAGCCTCCCTTGCATTTGATGCGCACCGCTCGAACTGTCGGCCAACCGCCAGACGATACATATCACCGTTGCTTTCTATCGTGTGATGAATCCCTGCCTGCCGTTTGATTGTATATCGTCCCATTGTGCGACTCGGTCTGCATTATGGAGTTGAGCCAGCAGTCCATCCACGATGTCATCCACCCAACCGCAGCCTTCTCCGAGCCTCCTGCCGCCCCCGACTTGCAAAGTCCTGACCGAGATGAAACCCCGGATTGGCATGACTCTTTGCTGAACCCCAAGAATCGCATTGACAGTCTAGCTCCTCTAGACCGTCCCCTATGGCGAATCGACGGATGCACCTCCTTTGGGAGCCAATTCTACGCCATACCCCTCTTCATCGACAATCCCTCGCCGATGCGAATAGATGTCTTCACCCCGGAGCCTGCAAAGCTCTCACCGGTTCTGAAGAAGGTCCTTGACGTTGATATTTCCTTCCACACCACCAGCGGTTCCCGCATCGCCGTTCTGGGCATCACCCGCCATATACTTCGCATCCTACAGCACTGGACATCCCGCCAGGACGACCCCGCCCGACTGTTTGCGATTGTGCCTTTTGGGTCCCGCATTGTCCTCGACAACCTTCCAGTAAACGTCGCCGATGCCCGAATCTCCATCGCTCCGACTCACTACTTGGAACGCCAACTTCTGTCCGTCCCCTCGCTCGAGAGATACTGGGGCAACAATATTCAGCTTCCCTCGACCATCGACATCGGCGAACTGTCTTATGTCTCGCAGTTGCATGACAGCGTCTGTCTTGTCAAGATTCGGGGTGTAACATGGATCTTCAAGGCCCTGACAAGCTATACCAAGTACCTGTACCACGAGCTGAGGCAGCTGCTCGTCATTGGTCCGCACCCAAACATTGTCGCTCGGCCAGTCCACCTGGTGACGAAGAAGTGCGGCTTCGGCAGCAAGGTTGCCGTGCTTGGCTTTACCTTGGAGTACCACACCCATGGCAGCCTTCGTGATTTGATCCCTTTCCTCCGGCTACACAACATGGTTTCATTGGCCGATGAGACGAAATGGGCTATCCAACTCTCCTCGGCACTGGTCCATCTTCGTGGCACCTGCAACATCTTCTATCCGGATCTGAGACTGGACAATATTGTGCTTTCATCCTCCCGTGACGCGGTCATGGTCGACTTTGAGCAACGCGGAGTCTGGTGCGAGTTTGCCGCCCCAGAAGTCAATGCGTTGGAATATGTGAGACTGCTGGCCATTGATGAAGAAATACCGGTCGAGGTCAAGGAGAAGTATGCAAACATTCTCACTGAAATGCTGCCAGGTTGGGAGGCCATGGGGGAAGGGGAAGAATACGTGTGGCCGTGCAAGGGGTACAACGTCCCTTGGGCATGCCTCACGCCGACGGAGCAAGAGGCCTGCGAGGTTTACATGCTGGGTCGCGTTCTGTGGTGCATATTTGAGGGGAACAGCGCGCCTCAGCGAGCCGCCGTTTGGCTATCCTATCGATGGGAACCCAAGGTCGAGTTCCCTGGCTACACCAGGACCCCAACACGGATTCGAGAACTCATCGACCGATGCACCCAAGGGAGGAAGGGCGGCATGAGCAAGTTCATTGTGCGGGAAATGGACCAGCTCGTGCTCCGTGAGCATGAGAAGCGGGGACTCTCAACGGCGGAGAGCGTCCAGCAAACGGCGCGAGAATGGTGGTCGCGGGAGATTGAGGAGTCCGAACTGTGGCTGAAGGAGAGGGCGGAAGGCATGAAGCGAGGGGATTGGAACGAGAACTACTACAACCGGCCAACGCTGAAGGAAGTCCTCGCTGAACTAGAGGCGTTTCGGAACGAGGCGGGCGTCGATGTCTGAGGGGTGGCGGTGTTGATGATTCGTTGACGCAGGAGTCACGACGAAGGCATCACGCGGCTACGACACTAGCACTTTTCTCCTAGGCGACAAGAATATCAATTCCAAGCAGGTTTTTTTTTCTTCGTTGTGGCATGAGCCTATTCTCAATCTAAGTGTAATGTTATGTCTGGTTCTGTGGGTTATGTAACAAAGAAAATCTTGTGGCGAGGAGGTATCTAGGGGAAAGCAGTTCGCCATACCCTGCGCCGAAAACACCAAAAAAGAAGCAAGAATAAGGGGGAAGAGGGGGGAGATGGAAAGAGGAGGGAGGGGGAGACGAGGAAGAAACCACACCCCAGGTGAGTTTCGCATGCTCATCTCTCACTTCATCCTCTTGGGCTCCCTATCCGTCCTCTCGCTCTGCCCAGGCCGCTTAAGCCCGCCGCCGATGCTCGGGGTCCGCAGCCTGGCGAGGAGCTTGTGGAACTTGTCAACGTACGTGGCCGGGGCGCCGTGGACCTGGAGGCGCTCGAGGACGGCCTCGAGGGCAGGGAGGAACTGGCTGGCGGCCTCGGGGAGGAGCTCGAGGGCGTCGATGACGAAGCTCCGGTCGCGGTCGCCAACGAGGCACAAGTACAGGTTGCGAGCGATGCGCGAGGGCCCCTGGTGGGCGTCGCGGTTGCGGGCGGCGACGGACTCCAGGATGTACACGAGGCTGCGGGCGGCGGATATGGCCTGCGAGGCGCGCAGCGGGCGCTGGCGGTGGTACAGCTCGCTCTTGATGAGGTCGACGGTGCCGACGATGTGGGCGGCGGCCCAGGTGACGTCGGGGGGCGTCTCCCGGGAGGTGTAGGGGGCTGAAGTGGCGAGGGAGGCGGAATAGGCGTCGAGGATGCTAAGGATGTGGTCGAGGCGCTGGGAGTACTTGCGGAACTGGTCTTTCAGGAGATCCGTCTCGCGGGAGAGGGAGAGGAAGTAGTGGAAGAAGTGGTGGTTGTCGAGCATCATGCGAAAGACGGTGTAGTCGAGGTCCTGCTGCCTGAGAATATCCTTGCCGGCCGGGTTGGCGAAGATATCTGGGCGGTAGTCCTCCGCAGACACGCCATATACGGACGAGAGCAGCTCTCGAGCGTCTTGGACACGACGAGGGTCCAGCTCATCGTCGTATTCCGAGTCGGGAGTGATTACTCGGCAGTGGATGCCGTCGGCGAGAATGTCCAAGTGGTGGTTGGAGATGCTCTGGAAGGGGTCGCCCAGCTCGGCGGGGAAGCCAGACTCGGTCATGTTCAGAGGCTTGGTCGAGTCCTGCTCGTACACGGTCTGCTTGACGACCTGGTCGAGGAGCCACAGCAAGTGCTCGCATGGCTCGTCATGATGGCCGCACGAGCACGTCAGCTGCGAGTTGCCGTCTTCAGGTGCTCGGATGCGGATGGAGCGGGTCACCAGCTCCGTCATCTGGAAGGCGTAGGTGTCGTCGATGCGACGGCACTTCTCCAGGGCGATCCTCGGAGGTTCCCTGAAGGCGCCGCGGACGGCGTTCTGGGTGGACTCGGGGAGGTGGTTGATGGAGTATGTGAGTCGTGAAGGGGAGCGAACTACCGTTGACGAGTCATCGTCTTCTGAATCAGACGGGTCGGAGTCGGCCGAGTCGAACTCGGGACTCTCGTCCTCATCGAGGTACTGGCTCGACTCGCGGGCAACCGACTCATCCCTCGGGCTTTCACGGGTTGCTGGAGGCATGGGATCGAGGCTCAACTTGCCGAATGGAGATATGGGAGAAGACATGAAGGGGGAGGGGAGGGGGAGGGGGAGGGGAGAGGTAGAGAAGCCAGATCTGGGGAAGCTATCTGTCTCAACTCGTCAACTGGGAGGTGGATCGGATCGCAGCTTTATACGCAGCAGAGGGGGCTCATGGGCAGCAATGACATTCAGCTAAGAGTGAGGTGGAAGACTCTGAGACCGCGTATGCGGCCCATGGGGCCATGAGGGTTGGTAACGGGCCACGACTATGAGGTCAGAAGCCAGGACATGGGGACGCGGGATGGATGGATGATGGATGGGGGTTGCACTAGCAAGGACGGTACCGGCAGATGCTGAAGGCTGAAGGAGCGTTGGGAAGCGAGCGAGCCAACCCAAGCCAAGGCGAGGATGGGTTTCGGCCCCCAAAAATAAAAAAGCAGACGGGCGGCGATGCGCGAACGGCGAGTCGCGACGGAAGAGATGGCGCCGACGAAGAAGAGAGCGTGGTGGTGGTTGGTGGTGGTGATGGAGAAAGAGTGGTCTGCGTTCGGTTGTGGCTGTGCTTTCCATTGGAGATAGGGCCCAGATACGTACCCCGAGCCAAACCTGGCACTTGCACTGCACTGCACCTTCCACCGACGACATCACCACCAAGGCCATGCATGCATGGACGTCTTGACGATTGCGATTGCGATGGGGACAGCGGGGCGCCCCTTCTCTGCCATCTGCCAAGGGTTTGCTGGTGAGTCCGGCATGTACCTGCGTGCATGCACTCAGGATCGCAGGATCGAACTTGTAACTCGTACAGCCCGTGATTCGGGCTCTGGAAGCTCTCGAGGGAGGAGGCGCGGTGAATCTTCCTCCCCTTCAGCTCTGCTCACGCTTCTCGATGCAGGTCAAAGGGATAGATGCCCGAGTGGAGTGGCAGTACTAGTAATCTCATGCGGCCCCCCAATGGCCAAGCAAGGCCTCAGCACCTCCTAGCACAGTGAGGTAGTGCCCGACCCATTGAAGCTCAGCAATGGGAAGCCAGGTACTGGGCCCTCATCCTGTGGCCGGCACAAGTTGCACATTGGCTTCGAAAAATACTTCCACTTTCTTCTTCTTCTTTTCCCATCTAGCTGACCCCTTTTTCGACTAGAACCGGGCTCAGCCACACCACAGTCTCCCCCCCCCCCAAAGCCCGTTTTGACGGTTTAATGGGGAACAAGAGACATCAAAGCCTGCCTCACGAAATGCTCAGCCTTCCCGCCTTCCACTCGAGCCCACTCACGGGCGGCTGCACCACCAACCAGAGCTCACCACCTAGGCCGCGCCCGCGACCGCATATGCGACCGCCTGTCACGTCCGTTCGTCTGAGATGCCACCCAGAGCCGACGCATCTTCTGCCTCCTCCTCCTCCTCTTCCTCCTCCTCTGCCTCCTCTCTCTCTTTCCTCAACCGGCCGAATTATTCTTAGGAGGTTGCTGCTCCTCCTCCCCCCAGTTCCGCCACCCCCCGCGACTGCGAGACCCCCCCCCCAGTCTCTGAGGAGCGTTATCCATGACGGCCATCATCGTACCCCAGGCAAGGCATTCTTCTGGCGGAATCTGGACCTTTTTTCTCCATGAGACCATCAACACTTCATCGTTTCAGTTCATGTCAACGCCACAAACATGACATGCATGTATGTAGCTTTCACGTAGGAACGAGGTCCGACGCTCTGAAGTCTTGCATCGTGGCATCTCCCTTAGATAAACGCACCTAGCGCAGTCTTTGTCTGCCGGAACCATTCCAATGCACCTCTTGCTCAACGGCCTTTTCCACGGCCTCGGTGACTGAAAAAAGAAATGCCCTCAACTGGGACTCCCCCCCCCCCTTTCATCACATGTCCAATACCCCCAGCAGAACAGGTTTTTTATTTTTCACCGCTTGCATGGTGGTGATTCGGTCATCACACACACCCTTTTTTTTTCTGCCTCTCGTGTTGGCTCGTTGCTTGCAAGTCCTGAACCAGACTGTCGGGTCGCCGTTTCGGCATCGCCGGTTGCCAACACACACGCACACTACGCCATTAAGACGTTTTAGGAACAAGAAAAGAAAAGAAAAAGGAACAAGGCAAAAAATGGGGGTGTGCCATCAAACCTGGGCCCCTATCGTACACCTCTCTTCCCTTCTCTTCCCCAGGTTGATCCCCCCCCCCCCCCCCCCCCCCCCCCCCC